>OY804258.1:13430449-13819275 GCA_963680825.1 Meiosimyza decipiens | reverse complement strand
ATTTTCCCATTAATAAAGCACATAGAAGCACATTACCACCACCATGTTTAACTGTAGGGCAGGTATTTCGCGGGTCCAGCTCCGTGTTCTTTTTTCGCCATACCTTGTCAGGTCCAAATAAATTGAATTTGGTCTCGTCACTAAATGTGACACTTGACCAGATAGTTTCGTCATGATTTAAATATTTTTTAGCGAACTCCAATCGCTTCTTCCGGTTTCGCTCGCTGATCAAAGGCTTTTTCCGTGGCGTTTTTTCGTTATAACCAGCTGCTCTGAGCACATTGCGCACAGTTTCGTCTGTAACTTGTACTCCAGCATGTTCCTTACGTCTCACGTTGGCCGAACAGCGTCGATTTTTTTTTATGCACCTTATAATATTGCACTTATCACGAAATGTTAATTTTGCAGGCCTTCCAGATCTCTGGGAATTTTTCAAAACTTTTTTTTTAAGGAAGTGCTGGATTGTTGAAATACTTCTATTAAAGCATGATGAAATTTCCTTTACGGTTTTTCCGATCTCTCGCATCTGAAAAATTATTTCTCTTTCCTCAATAGTGGTTTCCTTTGACTTCCTGCCCATTGCTTAAATAATTGATTTATTGATTGAATTTTCAATAGAGATGAATACGACTGACACCAAAATTATTCATGGACTGAAAGCAAATAGCATGGAATTTGGTTTGTAATGCCAAATTTTAAAAATTTCCAGGAATTTTTTCTTTTTCTTCAACGAAAGTAAAAATTACGAATACTTGTTTGATCTTGAAATTTGTGCATTATTACTTTTTGCCTTAAATAACGTAGTTATTGTTGTCGTTCTTATTATTTCCTTATATTAATCGAAGAAGGGGGTTTACCCAGTCGTCATAACTGAGTTTTAAAAATATCAATTATATGTAACATATAAAAAGTAGCGATAAGTCAAAAAAATAAAAATTGCGAATACTTTTTTGTATGACTGTAGGTTACACTCAATGTCATTAATTTGGTATTTTCATTGAAAAATAAAGGCAATTTTACTGCTTTCTAATTTTTTGCGTGAGCCAATTGCGATGAGATAAGAATATTCAAAATTGATAGATTTTATTGTGGGTCTGAAAAATGTTTTAGAAATTTTTACGAACATTTTTTGAACGGTTTAGGAAAAAACCAATCGGCTTTTTGCGAAAAATACTTAAAAATCAAAATTTTTCAGTTCCCTTCATAGCAAATTGCTTGTTATATCAATAAAGAATATGATATTTTTTATCACTTAGTACTGATATTGAACTTATATCTTAACTTTTGTTGTTAAAGTTGAAGCACTGAAAAATACCAAAAAATTCAAAACACGTAAACTTTGTTTCATATTGAACACAGTAGAATATTTTTGAGATTTTGGGGAAAATGAATCGGAAGAATCAAAAATTTTAAATAATTTTTTAGGCGCAAAGTGATTTTTCTTAATTTTGTAAAAATATAAATGAGTTCCGATCAATCCTTTAACAGAGTAAATTGGCTACAGTTAGTATAAACTTAGTCTTTCAACTTCTTACTCAGATATAGCCGTCACTCAAGTTGAACTTTGAGCTCGTTGAGGACATTCCTGTTTACTTAATGTTTGTAATATGTTCAAATAAATGAAAAATTTTCATTTTTTGGCATTAACAAAAAATTCAACTGATTTAAAAGTTCTTCATTATTCACACAACACGCAATAGCTTACAGCCGGCCAGCGCCAGTCAAATAAAATTCAACGTTTGTCTGTTTTAATCTGCAGGGTGTTGTAAACAATTCGCACGCCAAAACAATTAAGCAATTTACTAAAGTGTGCGCGCGAGCTCCACAGGCTGAGTGTGTCAGGTATTGTGAAACGCTATTTCCACACCTTTATGGGGCATCAAAATAACACCAACTACAAGTGTAAAAATAGCGACTACAATAACAATAATCAAAACAACAGCAGTGAGTAAAAACAACTACTACTGTACTATAGCAGCAGCCATAACAATAACAGTAATAAAAGGTACAACAAAATTAAACATTTGTGCAATTAACACGTTTTGTTTATGTATATCCCATGTAAAATTAAATGCAATTTTAATATAAGTAGCTTCATTAAATATTTATTTATAAACGCAATTTTAGCAAACATCAAATAAGTTGTTAATGCGGGGGCACAAACTTCTTTATTTTATGAATTTTAAAGATGGTAAAATTGAGAAAGAAATACCTTGGGAATCTGATATGAATGACGGTGGTATGCTGATGACGATGACGATTGTATGCTGCTGACGATGACGATTGTATGCTGCTGACGATGACGATTGTATGCCGCTGACGATGACGACTGTGGCGATGGCGACGGTGAATGGTGGTGAATGACGATGTTCGGTGTGATGCAGATGATGATAATGCTGGTGTTGTTGTGATGATGCAGATGATGATGATGTGGTGAAGATGATGATGATGTGGTGAAGGCTTCGATGCTGATGATGTTGAAAATGATGATGAAAAAGTTTAAGGCTTCTCCACATGAAAGCTCACTGAACAAAATATAAAACGCGTCTACACTTTGGGCTTAACTTTTTATTTTACTTTAAAGTTACACTTTCTGATTTTAACTAATTTTAAGCTAAATTTAGATACTTTAAGTTAGTTTTTAAGAATAATTTTAAGACATCAAATAAAAGGCTGCTGTTTTCTCTGGTGGATCGGTAACGAGTGAGAATTATGCTGACGTGGAATTTGCCTTTTGGCAATGACATTTTTCAATGTCAGGGTCAGCAATCTTTCGCGGTGGAGCAATAGGGACGGCAACACATATCACTTTTGAGTTTAATCCATTGTGAATGTGAGATGAGTATTGGGATTAAAACTGACGAGTACAATTTAGGCAGTGTTGCCGTTTGAGTAAGTTTACGTGTTTTAAAGTTTACACGTAAACATACTGCCCGCCTTGCAGTATCTGCAACAGAGAAAGTAGTTCAATAGGGGATCGTAGAATTAGCGATTTTTTACCTTTTTTTTTTTGAAATAAAAATCTACTTTAAGCTTAAAATAATACTACTTAGTTTATATTTTTAACTTAAAATTTTTAATTTCAATTTTTTACGAGGTTTTTAGATTTTATTTTTACAATGAGTGTTTATGTGTATATAATGCATGTATATGTATGTATGAATGCTTTTAAATAGTATTATGTATTATTAATTTGGTTTACAAATACATTATAAAGAATGAATTTTAAATCATGTGTTTCACGAAATGAATTAGTAAAAAGAATATTACAAAAATATAAATGTAATGTTTCATATTGATATAAAAAATCATAAAAATAAAGGTAACGTAATTATTAATAAAGCATGTGAATAATTATTTGATTTATATGTATGTAAAATAATATGAATGATAATATTAATGAGTTGATTCATTTGAGTTATTAAATATTTTTTTGTATATCGAAAAACATAAATGTCCGAAATGTCTTTATAAAAATTATTGAAAACTACAGTATTTTGAGCCAAAAAGTTTTTTTTTTTTTCTTTTCGTTTTACATTACTTGGTACATGAGCTGTAGTTTTAAATTTTAATTTATGTATTTTTTTTTTTGCTTTTTTTTTTTTTTATATACGAGAAAATAAATGCCGATGTCGTAGGATTAGAGAATCGCTTAATCTGCGCGCGGACAAACTCCAATGAACGCCCATCCAAAAATTGTCGATTGGGCCAATGGGACTCCCGGAATAGCTCGGATAGAGTTCTTTATGATACGCGAATACAGATCTGCTCCTAGTACAACATCAACTTCAAGCGGCTTGTAAAAAAAAACGGTCTGCCATGATGAGATCTGGATGAAAAATGTAAATCGGTGTTTTGTCAGCTCGGCGAGGAGGAAATTTTCCGAACGATCCTTTAACTACATAGAGGCAAGCAGAGATTCCCACCAAGGGATTAGTGAAGGACTTCAAATGAAGATGACATGTTGGAGTTTTTGTATTAGAGACCGTATAGAATAGCGGAATACGCATCTCCTGTGCCTTCGTCATAAGGATGGTAGACCGGTCTTGATTCGGGTTTATCAAAACTCGCAACACGAAATCATCCCTTTCGCCTGACGCTAGAACCTGCGCTGTCATTTTTAAGGTGACCGTTGATCGGCTCACCAGAGACTCCGCTTCCTCTTCGATTTGCATTGCATTGTGGTGATCATGAAGTAGACTGTGGTGCTTCCTTTGGCAAAAATGGCACTTATTTATGCTGATGCATCGCTGCGTGGTGTGAGAATGGGCCAAGCAATTTTTGCACATTCCATTTATATGAACCACACGCAATCTGTCGCTCGCTTCCAACCTACGAAACCTAGGGCAGTGACGTAGCCCGTGCTTTTCTTTGCACAAAGGGCAAGAGCAATTGATCCACTGGTTATCCGATTGCGACCACATGCTACACGAAGAAGAGAATAAAAATGTTTTTTATGATAAATGAAGGTGAAAAAAATGATGAGAAAAGATGTTGAACAAAAAATTACTTTTCTTTTGAGAAATGGGAATTAGAAATGTGATTTGAATTTTGAGAGTCTTAAGTGAACGAATGTTTATGAGTGATGCAAAGATGAAAATTATTGGGGAATCAATACGAGCTTATGTATTGGGCGAGTGATATCTCCCAATTGAGTTTTGAGGTCTGCTACACGAACTCGTCCATCGTTGCCATGGTAGATTTTAGTAATCCGTCCCAATCTCCACTCTGTGGGACATAAGGGTTCTTGACGCACGACTACGAGATCTCCAGTTTTAAGATCCGTTTTTGGAACTTTCCACTTGGTGCGTTTTAGCAACTCTTTTAGGTATTCGTCCTTCCATCGGCGACAGAAATCTTGAGCCATAACTTTAACTTTTTGCCAGCGATTTACCATGCTAAGCGAAGAAGATATATTTTCCGGCTCTGCAGGAGATAACAATGGGGCTCCTATGAGGAAATGACCTGGCGTGAGGACTGCAAGATCAGAGACGTTTTCAGACGCAGCGTTAAGAGGCCTAGAGTTGAGACAGGCTTCTATTCGAGAAAGTAGTGTTGCAAATTCTTCAAATGTGTATTTCAGCTGCCCGGTGATTTTTCGAAAATGTTGCTTAAAAGACTTTACGCCAGCTTCCCATAAGCCACCCATGTGAGGCGCTGACGCTGGAATAAAATGCCATGAGAGATTTTGGTAACCATATTTCGTGACTGCGTCATCTTTTGCTGCTTGAATAAAACGCTTGAAGTCTTTTTTAAGGATTCCAGCAGCGCCTACGAAATTTGTACCGTTATCCGAGTAAATATTGTCGGGGCAACCTCTACGTGAAACGAATCGTGACAAGGCAGCTAAAAACGCCCACGATGAGAGGTCACTAACAGGCTCAAGGTGTATAGCTTTCGTTGCGAAACATACGAAAAGGCATGCATATCCTTTGGTGATTTTGCAGTATCTGCCCGTGAAGCTTTTTATTTCGAAGGGTCCAGCAAAGTCAACGCCAGTGTTTGTAAAGGGGCGTGAAAAGGTTGCGCGTTCGGGAGGTAAAGCTGCCATAATCTGGCCGAGATACCGCTTTTTGTTAATTACACAGATTTTGCAATTATAGATACAAGTTTTAATTAGGTTTCTTAACTTAGGTATCCAGTACTCACGGCGGACTAGTCGAAGAACTAGCTGATTTTCGCCGTGAAGAGAAATATGGTGAATGAATTCTACCAGCAAGCGAGCGAAACGGCTGCTATAAGCGAGAACTATAGGATGCCTTTCGTTGTAGTCAAGAGCTGGGGAAGATGCTAAGCGTCCATTTGCTCGAAGAATGCCGTCCTTATCTAGAAAGGGGGTTAAAGTCAGCAAGTGACTTCTCGTTTCGATGTATCTTTTATTAAGTAAATTTTGATAATCTTTGGCGAAATGAATTTGTTGAGAACTTTTTATGAGCCTCATTTTTACATACTTGAGCTCTTCAGAAGAGATATTTTTTGATGGAAAACAATACTTTGAGTTTTCAGGTTGTCGAGTTTTGTGAAAAAATCGAAAAATATATGCGATAACTCGCATTGCTTTGGGCAACGAAGAGAAACGTTCCAGTATGTTTTCATTCACCGCCGAGCTAGTGAAAAAAGATTTGATTGGCTTGATTTCCAACGTTGTATCCGGTTGTACTGATAGAGCACTTTGTGGCCACTGAGATTTTTGAAGTTTTAGCCACGAAGGTCCATTCCACCAAAGCTTACTATTTTGCAAGTCCGAAGGATGTAGCCCCCGGGTTGCTAGGTCGGCGGGATTGTCGTGTGTGTCGACATGAGACCAACTTTCGATGCCAACTTTATCTAGAATAGTAGTTACTCTATTCGCAACAAAAGTTTTCCACGTACAGGGGGGTTTTTGCAACCAAGACAGCACAATTGTCGAGTCTGTCCATTTGAAAATTTCGTAACAATTTTCAAGATTAAGTTGTGGTACCACAGAGTTGACTAATTTTGCCAGCAAAACTGCTCCGCATAGCTCAAGTCTGGGCAAGGATATTGTTTTAACTGGGGCTACTTTTGTCTTTGAGACAAGCAAATGAGAAAATATATCGTTTTGTATTTCGACTCGTACGTAAATTGCTGCAGCGTATGCTTTTTCAGAGGCATCTGAAAAGGCATGAAATTCGATTTTACTTGTGGGAGAAAAACGTACCCATCGAGGAATCGTAATTTGATTAATTTTGTCATAACTGGACACGAAAGCTTGCCATTTGTGGAGTGACTGAATTTTAAGATTATCATTCCAGTCAGTTTTCTCCAGCCAAAGCTGCTGCATAATTACTTTTGCTGTCACTATAACTGGTGACATCCATCCTGCTGGGTCAAACAATTTTGCGATTGTTGACAAAACTTCTCTTTTCGTATAATTTTCTTTAAGTTCAAGGGATTGAACATTAAAATAAAAGTAATCAAATTTCGCATTCCAGCGGATACCCAGAGTTTTAGCCAAGCTTTTGTCCTCTAAAGAGAGAAAATCAGCATGCATTAAGTGATCCTGAGGAATGTCTGCAAGAAGTTCTATTGAGTTCGACGTCCATTTCCGCAATTCAAAACCCGCTGAGAGTAAAATATTTTTTAGTTGATCACGATTATTTTTAGCTGATATAATATCGTGAGCGCCTGCTAACGCGTCATCGACATACATGAATTCACGTAAAATTTTTGAGCCCAAAGGGAAAAGATGCTCTTCATCATCAGCCAGCTTCAAGAGCGTGCGAATGGCGAGATATGGGGCACAGTTCACGCCAAACGTAACTGTTTTTAGCTCGAATTCGCTAAGTTCACTTTCTGGGTTTGGTCGAAAAATTATTCTTTGAAACGGTGTTTGGGCCGGATTTACCAAAATTTGTCGATACATTTTTTGTATATCTGCGTTGAAGACAAATTTGAAAAATCTCCATTTGAGAATAAGTGACATTAAATCACTTTGTAGTACTGGTCCAGTGAACAAAACATCATTTAAACTTTTTGAATTTGTTGAGGGACACGATGCATTAAATACAATTCTCATCTTAGTACTCGTGCTGTCTGGTTTAAGCACGGCATGATGAGGAAGATAGTAAGAATTATTTTGTTGATAATTTTGAGAGTTAATTTTTACCATATGGTCAAGTTCGAGATACTCTAATATAACGTTGTCATATTGAGTCTTAATATCAGGCTTTTTGAGAAGAAGTTTTTCATTTCGAAGAAATTGGCTTCGAGCAATGAATTTCGATTGCCCAAGAACCAGAGAATTTTGAAATTCTAATTTGAAAGGTAAATCAACAATATATCTGCCATTTGATTCCCTTTTAGTGGTTTTAATGTAAATTTCTTCGCAAATTTTGTCTGCTTTGGAGACTGCGGATTTTTGTGGGAGTTCTTCAATTTCCCAAAATTTTTTAAGTTGCTCATTCAGAGATATTTCTGTGAAATGTGAGACAACTGTTGTTTGAGTTGGTGTTAGTTGCTGAGATGGTACGGGTCCTGTGAGGATCCACACAAAAATTGTCTCTTGAGCCACAAGTGTGTCAAAGACATTATTTTGAACCCCACCAAGTAAAATTAAGGGGTATATATCTCCTCCAATGAGAAAATCTATTGATGAGCTCCGGTTAAAATTCGGATCAGCAAACTTGAAGGTCGGCATATTCGCAAATTGAGAGATGTCAAAAGTAAGAGATGGTAATTTTTCAGTTACTTTTGGCACCACGAGCGCCATTACTTCTACTGGGTTATCTCTATAAAGCGGGGAACCGATGTAAAACGATGACATCATAGACGGTTTGATGCTAACTGCTCCATTAAGTCCTGTAACTTGTGCTGAAATCGGTTTAGTGGGCAGTTTAAGTATTCGTTGAATGCGTTCAGAGACGAAAGTGCACTCAGACGCTGGGTCAATTAAAGCACGAGCTTTATATGTAGTTCCCAAGTGGTAAATATCAATGAGAGCAGTGCCAAGGAGCACTTTTTTTGTCGCAGTAGTGAAACAAGAATTGACTGTTTCAGCTGAGTTTGAAGAATATTTTTCTGACGTAGTCAGATCCTCGGGAGTGGACTGTATGGTAGATGCATAAGTTTGAGCATTACGATTATCGCTTTTACTCTGATTTTCAAATTTATGTGAAAAATTTTTATTTTTGAATTGAGGGTTTAGTTGACTCGTTTCCCTGTGCAAAAGCGTGTGATGTTGCTTTTTACACTTAGAGCATGTATATGAGCTCTTACAATCTCTTAATTCGTGAGAAGACGCCAAGCAGTTAATACAGGAATTGTGTTTTTTAACCACCGAAAATCTTTCTTGCACGCTCAGTTTTAAAAATTGACTGCATGCGCGAAGTGGATGTGTTTCTTTGCATAATCTGCATTGAGAAGCTTCAACATTATTGTGAAAAGAGCGAATTGATTTCTGCGGTTTTTGAACAATTGGTTGCGATCTGTTGGGCTGATACAAAACGGGTGTCTTGATATCAGAGACAGTTTCTAGGGTTCGAAATCTGTCTGTCAAAAAAGTATCAAAATCTTGCCATTTGGGCATTTCGATTTTATTGGATATTGATTGCTCCCATAGAGAGAGGGTATGCTCAGGAAGACGTACTGAGCATTGGTATACGAATATCGCGTCCCAGTTGCTGATGTCAATTTTGTGTAATTGTAGTGCAGACATGCAATTATTTATTTCACGCTGAAGTTTTTTGATAGAACTTCCTGATTCTTGAGAGCAAGTAGGAAGATTGAAAAGAATTCTTAGTTGTTGGTTAATGAGAATACGTTTATTCTCATATTGAGATTTTAAATTATTCCACGCAATGTCAAAGCCATCATTCGTGAGAGGTACTTTTTTCACTATTTCGTGAGCTTCGCCTTTTGTTTTCTGTAAAAGGTGGTACAATTTCTCGACTTGACATAAACGCGAATTATTCACGTAAATTGCAGTGAAAATATCGCGAAAAGTGGGCCATGAGACATAGTCACCACTAAACATCTGAGTGTCACAAGGGGGAATGTGTATCGAGGGACTCCTGTTGTCGAAAAATTTTTGCTCAGTAGGAACATCACTTGCTTTTAAAGATTCTATTTGTTCGTTGATTGAGGACAGACATCTAACATATGACGAGAAAGTTTTATGAAACTTATTTTTCAATTTGTTCGCGTCAACTGCTTCTTTTTTGTTTTCATCACCTGCTTCCTTAGTTTTTTCGAGCTCGAGATTAGCTCTGAGAGAGTCATAAGAATCTTTGACTTTTGCCCATAATTGGGTAATTTCAGTCCTGGAAATCTCAAGGACATGAATATTTTGGTCAGCTAAGGGGGCTTCCGCATGAGTAATTTCAAACTCAATTAAATCATTTGCACTACGTATGAAATTCGTTAAAAGTGCTTTTTCCATTTTTTGTTTTAAAGTTTAAAAACAAGAATTTATTCAAAAAAAATAATGCAGTTAGCGGAGCTGTGATTCTGATAGAAGAAAAAAAGAATCGAAGTGATGAAATAAAATCAGCCGATATTTGTTCCTGAGTAGAAACGATCGAAGAATCGAGAAAAAAAAGCAATAAAACTTTTCAGCGATTGAAGCAACAGCAACAACTTTATGGCAACGGTGTCGAGCAAAATCGTACGATGAAATATTAGCAAAATCTTTTTTTTTTTCGTAACGGTGCCGAGCAATGAGTCACAGCAAATAACTGGTGATTATAACGGCACTGCCCAATGAGATTATGGAAAAAAAAATTTCGACACGTGATCGAGAACTGCACCTTCCGAAACGGTACTTGCGAAAATTTTGAGACTGTACTTTTTAAGAGAAATTTGAGAAAAAATACACCATTTAATGTTAATAGGTGCAAGCCCTGAGAAGGCCGAAGGACCAAATGTTAATAGGTGCAAGCCCTGAGAAGGCCGAAGGACCAAATGTTAATGCGGGGGCACAAACTTCTTTATTTTATGAATTTTAAAGATGGTAAAATTGAGAAAGAAATACCTTGGGAATCTGATATGAATGACGGTGGTATGCTGATGACGATGACGATTGTATGCTGCTGACGATGACGATTGTATGCTGCTGACGATGACGATTGTATGCCGCTGACGATGACGACTGTGGCGATGGCGACGGTGAATGGTGGTGAATGACGATGTTCGGTGTGATGCAGATGATGATAATGCTGGTGTTGTTGTGATGATGCAGATGATGATGATGTGGTGAAGATGATGATGATGTGGTGAAGGCTTCGATGCTGATGATGTTGAAAATGATGATGAAAAAGTTTAAGGCTTCTCCACATGAAAGCTCACTGAACAAAATATAAAACGCGTCTACACTTTGGGCTTAACTTTTTATTTTACTTTAAAGTTACACTTTCTGATTTTAACTAATTTTAAGCTAAATTTAGATACTTTAAGTTAGTTTTTAAGAATAATTTTAAGACATCAAATAAAAGGCTGCTGTTTTCTCTGGTGGATCGGTAACGAGTGAGAATTATGCTGACGTGGAATTTGCCTTTTGGCAATGACATTTTTCAATGTCAGGGTCAGCAATCTTTCGCGGTGGAGCAATAGGGACGGCAACACATATCACTTTTGAGTTTAATCCATTGTGAATGTGAGATGAGTATTGGGATTAAAACTGACGAGTACAATTTAGGCAGTGTTGCCGTTTGAGTAAGTTTACGTGTTTTAAAGTTTACACGTAAACAAAGTTATTAAATAATTTGGATTACATTTTATTTCACTTAGGTATTTTATACAACAGTGGAGTTTGAGTGCACATCCATACGAAATTTAAAGCAGCGTGGTGTATTTGAAAAACATTTACGAACACTATGTTTATAAATCTTTTTTTTATTAATTCATATAATCTAGTCCAATATAATTATTATTTACTTTTTAAGTGCACTACTGGGGCTAATTATTTTTATTATTTATTTCGTCCACAAAAAATGTCTTTTAAATAAAAAAAATATTTGTAAGAGATTTGGGACATTTCATGTATGTATATATATTATCCTGATTAAGTGTTCAAAGATTAAAGAAATGGAAATTGATAGTCTTTGAAATATCAAAGTTTGAGCACATTCAGAGCCAGTTTGTAACGATTGATACGGACAAGGCTGTCTTGGGAATTTTCCAAGTATAAAACTTTTAAACAAAAGTTTGTTAAAACTTTGTTCAATTCAAAAATGCTTTATTGCATTGCAACAACAATTGCTTTGTTTTGTTTTTATTTGCATATCAAAAAACAAAGCCAAAAGGTTGAGTTTTATCAATGAGGCATTGGAATTGTAATGAATTTGAGCTGACTATAGTAATTGTGACAAATTCACTTTGTTATTTTGTTTACAACGTAGCAGGTATAGAAAATAACATATGTTTTTGAAAAGTACTACCACCTGAGTTGATTTATCTATATTCGTCTATCTCTCTGTTTATCTCCAAAAAAATTTGGCGAATTTTGATAAGATGGCAATCAAATACTACAAAACGCTACACTGAGGGAGTTATTTAAGGATGTGAAACCAAATTTCACACAAATAGTAAGAACAATTCGAAAAAGCTCTGTACAAGAACTAGACGAATTTTTTGCTTTGGGCGTGGTACCACACTAAAAAGACACAAAAACTTTAAAACGCTGTACTGTAAAATATATTTTATATAATACAACCAAATTACACAAAAGTACTAGAAATACTTCAGCATGGAACCAGAAGATTTAACACATTTTTAACAGAGAGCGTGACACGTAAATTAAAAACTTGAAAACGTTATACTAAAGAAGTTATTTAGGATAGTTCAACCAAGTTATATACGTATACTAGAAATAGTTCGAACAAGCTCCGACCAAAAACAAGATAATTTTCGTTTAGAGGGCGTGGCACCTCTAAAATTACGTCATATTGTAACAATGCAAACATATCGAAGAGTCAATTTGGAATCACAATGCACAACCCGTTCATTGACGTGATAAGTTATAGATACCACAGATAAAGCTCTGGATAAACGATGCTCTTGGATCTGATATTATTCACTACAAAAATCAATCGTGTAAGTAATTTTCTTTAAAGCATTAGCCAAATATACATTTAAAAAAATATATTATTAAGAAAAAGAATAATTATCCAAGTCTGCAAGAAATAATCTTCATTAAAAAATAGATCAAAATGTTTCGAATGTTTCTACATTTTCGAAGTGTGTATGTATTGGTTTGAAGGCAATAGTGTTTAAGTATAGTGCTTAAGTAGTAAACAGCTCAAGATGACAGCAACTTGAGGTGGCTTTTGCTTCTAATGCGCTCAATTTAATACGCCCTCTTACATCAGAGGCGCAGACGACGACGCATTCTCGTACTGTACCTATTGGTATTTCTATTACCAAAACAACATCGTTAACTTTTGCACTTTGTCTCTTGGTAGCATTAATCTTCTGGTAAACAAGAAATTTCTTTTGTAATTTTTTTTGTTCTTTTTTTCATTTTCATTTGTATTTCTCTCTGCTGCTGTCGCCATCTGTTGGCATGTCAAATACAAATGCGTTAAAAATGAAAAAAAAAAAATAGAAAAAAAAGTTGTGAAAAACGCATTGCATCTTAAGGTGACATAAGCGGAAGAAGTCAAGTGTTTTCGACATGATTTCGTGAATTCGATAGAAACAAAGTTGTTTTCAACAATAGCTAGCTGCTACGAATGATGACAGCCGGGAGAGTGGAAATGGAAAATGGAATACAGTAGTAGGAGAAAAATCTTTAAGACCTCATTTTTGCCTAAAAAGTTTTTTATTTATTTTCATTGTTTTTTTGTTTTTTTTTGGCTGTGGTTGACATGTTTTGTGTTTTTAGTTTTTATGTGTTCTTTTTTTATGTTTCTACTAGAGAGTAAACGTTATGCATAGGTATTTGTTCTTTACAAAATGATTTATGACACTAAGTTCCACAGGAAGGCAATACACATGGTTATATCTCAAATTTTTTTCCGGGCTTCTTACTGTAGCTTCATGCTTTTATTTAAAACAAATAAAATATTTGAACAAACATTTTTATTTTAGCGGAGTGTAATTTGTCACTTGGAGTTAATTTACTCAAAAACTTGAAGACGTACAGAAAAATGTTTCAGATTTTTGTTAAATGCTCAATGAGCTTTTAAGAAGAAATTAATATTCACTAAAAGCATTTCGTTTTTGCAAAAAAAGTCTATCAAAATCAAACTTTTTAATTTCTTAGGATATTTAAAAAAATTAACAACAGAAATAACATACATTTTTCAAAAATTCAGAACAAATTGAAGGTGATGACGTGCTGTTTTAAATTTTATAAATTTTCTATTTTTTTAGCATAAACGCTAAGCAATTTTGAAAGTTCACGATTAGTTTGTTTGCAGCCCAAATAATTATATTGCGTGTCAACGTTTACTGTGCATTTGTTAAAGTAATAAAATAAAACTGCGACACGACAAGAGATTTGGTGATATACTCATAATTCGCATGAAATGCTGTGACTGGAAAAACAAAATCTATCGAAATTGACTAAAAGCGTACTTAGATTTAAAATAACACTAAATTTTGGTCATGTTGTTTGATAATTTAAGATAATTCTGGGGCAATGGACATTCTTATATGTGAAAAAATACATTAAAATACATTTGCTATTTGTTTTTTTTTTAACTTTTATTTTATTATAATATTTTTGAATACCTTTTCTTAATTTTTTAGTATTGTTTTTTTTTCTTCATAAGTTTTGTTTTTTAACTTTTTTTTATTTTTTTTTAATTATTTTTAATTTTTTTTTTAATTTTTTTTAAATTTTTTTAATTTTTTTTAAATTTTTATTTAATTTTTTTTTATTTTTTTTAAATTTTTTTTTTATTTTATGGCTCTACACATAACGAAGTTCGAAAACAAATTTTTCAGTATTCTTACAGCTTGATAAAGGGAAAAATTGTGCCTTCTTCTCGAATTAAGCTCTTGTTTTTCTTGTTTTATAGCTCAAATCGTTTGCTATTTTCAGTACATTGACCTTAAAATACTAATGGTTAATACCATTACATGAATACCACTAAACAAATAAATGAGGAAAATTAAATTAAGTTTTTGGTCCAAACATCAAAGAAACCCCGCTAAAGTGAAAAGCCGACACAAAGTTGATTCATGGGGAAAATAAATCGGAAACAAGCATTGCATCACGGTTAGTACGCGTGTATAATACGCATTAATTACCCATGATTAGTGTATAAGGAAGGTATTTAACAGTAGGAACTGTACATTAAAATTAACATAAACCATGCAAATACAAAATGAAACGATAGAGTTTTCCATATTCTTCTCGCATTACTATGTACTACGCCTACTAATTATGGTAACTTTGCACGAGGGCAGCCTATTAATTCAATTTATGATGTAGGAACGTTCACAATTCCAGTTCACAATTTAAGTTTCATTTCCATAGTTGCCAAGGATAATAAGCAAAAATTGCAATCGAGTCGTTTACTTTTGAATGGCGCAAGGCGTAATAGGGTTGGTCAAAATAGAGAGTGAAAAAGAAAAGAAAAATGAATGATGCAACTGTAAAAGTTCGCTGCTGCGTTAGTTAGCAACGGAATACAGTAGCAAAAACAAACAAATAAACTTAAAGCTGCGAAGGAATAGGAAAACAAGAGAGCCAAAGTGGTTGGTTTCTATGCCCTCGAGGTGCACACAACTCTATTAAGAAAAATGCCATAAACATTTTTTAAGGGAATTTTTATGTTTTACGTAAAGATTGTTTTTGCCGTTGGCAACACATTGGGTTATTTCGTTGGTGAACGGAGGTAGGATAAATGTTTTCGCTGAGGAGTAAAAGGGGGAACTGCTACATATAATCACGTACTTTCTGCGTAACTTTACTTAGTATTCGTATTGTTTTTAGCAAGTTAAGGGAGTATTCTACAGTAACGAGCCGGGAAATTTTTATTTTTTCAAAATATGTAAACACAAGAAGATAGGAATGTTCGAGTGTGCTGCTGGGTATCAAAGAAAATAAACTGGAATTAATTGGCTGAAAAACCTATTGCTTACGATGACTTTCATCGACTTTTTGAATACACTTTGCAACATTTTCAAATTTTTGGAATTTTCCAAAATTAATTGGTGTTGTTTTTTCTTCATAATAGAGCTTAGCCACAAAGCTATTATCACTTTTAGCTATTTAGCTTGAAGCTTTAATTTAAGTGAAAGACTTTCGGCTTATTTTCTACGACAATTTTTGACATTTTTGAACTCGTCCGTATTCGACATTTTCAACACTGCTCGTATTCTTCTATATAATAGCCATTTAAAAAACGTTGGTCAGAAATTTAGAAAAATTGTCATATCTCGAAAACTACAGCGCGGATTACAAATTTGTATGTAACAATAATTTGAGTAATGAATTACCTATAACACGTAGAGTTTTCTATCCGCGATTTTGAAAAGCCATATTTCCAACTAACGATGTCTATATCTCCGAAACTAGATGCATTCCCAATTCGTTGTCAGTATAAGAATAGTTCAATAAAAAAAAGGCTCCCAAAGTAAACTTATACCCGAATAACATTTATTGCGAGATTTTTGAAGGAATATTTGTGCTATAAAAAAATCAAAATTAGAGCAATGTTTACTATAGAAACCACCTCAAAAATAGTCAACATTGAAATTTTATCCGTCTGACGAATAGTGGCGTTAACAACAAGCATTATGGGCAATGCTCATTTGATTAACTCGGCACATACAATTTCTTTATATTATTTGTTTTGTTGTGATGTATTATATCGCATAATATGCTTTCAAGTATTTTTACTAAAATTCAACAAACTTTCGCAATATTAAAATTTTGCTGTATAAATTTTTATTTAAAGCATAACTTAACTTTAAATAATTTCTACTTGTAAAACTTTTATTGTAAACTTTTGGAATTTAGCAAATTTCTCTTTAATGCATAGTCTTCCGCTTGCGATTATTAAAATTTCTTTAATCATAGAAATATATACAGCGTTCTCTTGCTTCTTCTTATCAATAACCATTATACCAGAAAGTAAATCCTTTAAGAAATGCCTGCCGTTGTTGTTGTAATAAAAGCAATATCAGGAAATTCTTCATCTTTTTGAGTGTTGATTTCCACAGTGAATTATTGGCATTTCCCAGCGGTTTTTTCTTTTCAATTGTTTTACTTTCGAGTGTATGCGCAATTCAGTTTGTTAGACCGCAAACTCTGTTGGTTTGCTATATTGACGTTGAAAAATTTCAATGATTCGGATATTTTATGTATACGACAGCAGCAAAAGACATGTAAGGTTATAAAAATTTTAGCGTAATTTATATTAAAATCACAAAAAAAAAGAAATGCAGTTCACAATTATAATTAAATTATCATTTTATTTAAATAAAAATGCTTCCCGATAAGCCGGTAGCTTAAGCAACGTAATTGAACATAACAAGATAATAAGAATAATTTTTGAACAACTCTACTTGAGTAATCGGTTTTCTTGTAGAGATCTTTTGTGTATACATAGCCAAATAACCCGATTGTTGGATTGATGTTCAGTGTTTAAACTGATGGACGGATAACCACCTTGGCTTCTCGTTGCCGTTGCTGATTATATTTGTTTTTAGCTTTACTTCTCATATTTGGAAGGAAAAAGAATGTATAAAATGTAGGAAGAGCTATTTCAAAGGAATGCATTTGTTTTTACAATTTAAGGTTTTGAAAATCATCTTTTGAACCTTCATGGAAGTAAAATATGAAAAATGTATTTAATATTTTCAGTAATGAACTTACATAAAGTATTTGACACGAAGTGTAAGAAAATTCTCTTAAAAATTGACCAATAAACTAACTAAAAAAAAAAATAGCTCTCATTTGAAAGGTCGATAAGAAAAATTTTAAATTTATTAGTGAAACCATCTCGTCAAACATATTTTTTGTTGGTGTTAACCTTTGGTTTAAAAATCACTCGAAAGAGCGATTAAAAATCCAAAAGGTTTCTTCATACTCAATTCTCAGGATGAATATATTGAAACGAACATTTTGCTGAGTAAGTTATGGACTTATTCACAGATTTTCACTCAAGCTATTCGTTGAATAAGAAAACCAATTAGAGCGCATGTTAGACAGTAATGAAATTTGGGGTTAGTGAAAATGTACTGAATCGAAACTTGAAATATACATTTTAGAGGCCAAATGTACTTTTTTGTCTTGAACATTCAATTACCCAAAAAGCAAAAAAAAAAGGTCCTCACTATTGTCATCTCAAAAACCATAACATAATGAACAAACCTTGTCGGCTGTACTGACGACGATTGTTCAGGACACTAATGTACCGAAAAAGGTACAAATGCACCGAAACTGCCATCAATGATATTTGATCCTACGAAATATGTTCGAAACTTCTTTAAAAGTAATATGAAGCACCAAGCCATTATCCTTTTTTTGCAGTTGAATTATAGGGTTTCTAAATAATAATAATGTCAGCAGAGATATAAAGCTGCGAAATTAAGATTCAGCAGAGCAAATACGATAAGAAAAATTATACAACAATTACCGGCTTACAGGTCGTATGAGTAAGGTTTACTATTTTGTCTGAAAAGGCACTGCAAAAAGTTTTAATTTTTTGATATCTATATAACTAGGATTGATTTTATTCTTCTTAAAATTTTTAAATTATCTGCTGCTAAATTGTGTGTAATAGGAAAAGTTGAAATTTGGGTATTTATGTAAGGGTTACATACCGCAAAATGCTAACTTTGATAGAGTAGCAACTCTGCCAAATTTAGATTCAGTTATTAAAAAATGTGTTACTTATTTGGTATACCGTGCGTCGCATAAGTAAAATATGTTTTTTTTTTAATGATATTTTTTCAAATAGCTACTATACTCTCAGCAAACATAAAAGTATTAACGTACTTATTTAAAACGCTTTTGTCTCAGTGATTTTCTTATCTACAAAATCTGAGATTAAAAAGTTCCATGGAAAACTTCATTTTCATAGAGGAAAGTTTTGGTATTCTTGCAAGGTTCCTAAAGAAATGCTTCTTTCCAAGGTGTTATAGAAAATACAAGTTATAATTAAACCGTTAGTCGTAATTTAGTGGTTTTTATCGTAGCTGCCTTGGCCACATCTCCGAAACCTGATCCAAATAATGTGATTTGGAGCCATTTTTGAGCTAAGCACTTGGAATGACTTATTTTGAGGGAAAAAAACGCTTAACATAGATAGAAACGAAAGAATTCACGCAGATTTTTGTACTTTTTTGTATAAAGCTGTTAAGGTAGAAAAAAGTTTCGAATAAATATATTCAATAAAAATATTCGAAAATTCAGCAAACATTAAAGAACAAATGTAAATTTTTTCGGAAAATTTGAAAAAAAAACCTGCTAAATAGATGCAATAAAAAAGAATCAAAAAAAAATCCAAATATCACCCAAAATTTCACACAACTTTTTTAAAAAAAAAGCTTAAAGCTCAAAATCTTAAGTTCTTTTTAGATGTGGAAAAATTTTAAAGTATTAAAAACAAATGTTTTCGTCAAAATTAAAATAGATTTCAAATTTTCAGCTATTTGTTTGCTTTTTAACGTTCGGGTCTTTTTCGTTGGATAAAGCCTCCAAGAAACAAAAGAAAGCAAACTCATAAGAATAAAAACACAATATTTTCGGATCTCTGCTTTTGAAGGGAAATTTTATTTTAACCCGGAAAGTTTTTGGTTGACTAAATTTGTCCAAGTTTTCTTTTCCACCTTTTTTTCTTTGATTGATTTTTAATTTCGTTTAGGGACAATTAATCAATTTTTAATTCTTTTCCGCGGTTTTGCAATATTCAAAGTATTTGTTGTCTTATGACATTTATTTTAATCTTCTACTGTAAAAATATTGACTTTACCTACATACTTTATTTAATGATATTTTTATTTCATTACAGTTGGAAAAACCACGCTATTTTGATATTTGCATTTTATTACAGAACCGGAAATTGCGCATATTTTTTACATTATTTACGTTTTACTGTTAAATAATTAATGTTTCACTTAACAGCAACAATTTTCATGTTTCACTGACTTACACACATGTTAATTTATTTAATGTAAAATTTATCAGCGATTTAATATTTTCATTATTTATGATAAGCATAAAAAATTTTTGTTTTGTATATAAAATTTGTTTCAATTTTTCAATGTCACTCATCAGACATATCCTGCTAACTTCCAAAACGCTATCTTTTCCGCAATTTCAATGGGTATTAATTTCAAAATATATTTTCTATCCAAAATGTGAACACGAAAATCATTACATAGCTCCTATTAATAGAAAGAAAGAAAAAATTCCATTCGTATTTGCGCTTGTAAATCTTTTGAGAGTTGGAAAATTTATTGCATAAAGGTAGACACATGCTAAGGAGACAAGGATCAAACTCTGTATTTTAGATACGAAAATCAAATACCCCTCAAGAATAAACCAAAAGAAAAGAAAGTAAATGGCAAATGAAAAAGAAAATTTCTGATTTAGTAATTTATTAAATTGCAAGACATGCAATAAAAAACGATATCAGTTTAAAAACAAAAAAAAAGACCAAAGTGAAAACCAAAAATAGTAACATGGTATACGTATGTATGGAACCAAACGAAGCAAAAACTGCTTAACGAAATTTGCATATTCAAATCAAGATTTGCATATAAACATTTATAGAAAATGTAAAGGGAGAAAGCGTCGAAACAAATCCCTTAGAGGGTTCAAGAAGCACAAAAATCGTAGGGACAATCTAAACAAAAAATTAAGGACCCAGTGTAGTAAAAATACAACAACAACAACAGCAATAAAAGAAAAATCACAAAATAAAAGACTCGGCTAAAATGAAAAGAAAATTTTACCCAAAATGTAGAGAGCAAAAAAAAATTAGAAAGCAACAGCAGCAGAGCGACAACATGCAAAGTGTTAATGGCAACACAAAAAGGATAAAAGATAACTATTTGGCTGACTGGCTGAATTGGTTGGCTGGCTTTATTAGACGACGTGGCAACATTGTGCTAAAAGGGAAAAAAAGTCGAAAATCCCAATAACAACATGCAAAGATAATAATAATAAAAATAATAAGAAACAGTAAAATAAGTGAAAACAAAATGCAAAAGAAAAAGAAAAATCAATATGCAAGCAAAATTTATAAAAATTGAAAGAGAGAGAACGGAAAAAAAATCAAGAATAACAAACAACTGATTGGATGGCAAAGAAAATTGTTAACAATTTACAGGCGTACTATGTACGTACACATGTGCATTAGCTTTCTGTCCAGGGAGAAATTTTATTTTGGATGACCATGTCTATTTTAAGTACAGATCTCGATATATTGAGCATGGGACTTAATAATCTTTCTGCTAAGTTTAATTTTCAGAAAAGTATGTGTACGAATTACACACCCAAAAAAAAAAATATCAAACTGTAGTTATCTGCCCTAAACACAATAACGACCGACTACAAGAAACCCATCGACGTGTGATAAACAGTTATTTTTAAGTAAAATATTTTTGTTTGCAAGGACGCGAAATATTTTTGTTTGCAAGTGCATTGAACAAATCAACACCAGCACTGGAAAACTAGTGCAAATAATAAAAATATAAATCTGTCCCGTCTAGACGTCGACTGCTAATCTTGACCATACCTGATCTGAAATTCCTTAATAGGTTTTCACCTTAAGTAAACTAATAAGATTCAAGGCTACCTTAATAAGGTCCGCCATTCCTAACAAGAGTTGACAGTGGTAGGGCTTATCCGCTAGGAGTTTCTACTCGAGATCGTAGCGAGTCCCTTTTCCAGTGCTCTTGACTATGCAAGGAGGAATTTAAGAAGTTTTTCTTAAGGTTCCTTTTTGCCTGAACATATTGAGAACTACAAAAAAAAAGAGACAAAACAAAGCATTGCAAAACCTGCTATTTTGCATCTTATCTAGCTGCCAAAACGCAATAGAGGTAGTTTTGCAAAGTTTTTCTTTGATTTCTTAGTATGGTTCTTAATGTTTTTATGCAAGAAGTAACACACTGACGATGAATTTGTACAGGGATCTAATGTAATTTTAGAATTTTGTGTTGTTCGAACATGCTGTAATGCTCAGTAAATTCATAAATTCAACTTTTTTCAACTTAAGTAATTAGCTTCGACTTTCCGAATGGGTACTTGTCTATCAAATTGTTAAATGTGTAATGTAGGCCCAACTAAATTTACGTTTCTTTAAGTTATATCAATGTGCCGTAGTCTTTTGTGTAAATAAGAAATCACCACATGCCAAACCTATGAAATAATAAATAGAAATCGCAAAGGATATGAAAGTCCTGCTATATCTGTAGGTATGTATCTATTATTCAGACATCAGACTGCCTATTATTTTTCAAGTTTCTTTAAGCACAAATTCTGTTGTATAAAATTTTACTCGAAAACTAACAGACTTACAGGAAAAATGGTTTGGAGCGTTTTTGTTTATTACAGCAAGGCCTTAAAAAAACAAATAAAATACATTGAAAAAACTCCTCGCAGGATATTTTAACAAGAAGATTTTTTCCCAAGTTACTTCAACCGAGCAGCTTGAAGTGACTTAGTTTGTTTTGTATTTAAAAAAAAAAGTTTGACATATAAAAAAAATAATTTTTTTTTCGCAAAATCTGAGCTTCTTGATTAAAGAAACTTGAGAAATAACGGACAGTCTAGTGTATATAGTAGCAGCATATGCACGCACGTAAGTATGTATGTGTGTGTACATAAAACCTAAACGCTAATAGCGCACAAAAGAAAACTTTTAATATGCACATACATAAAAACACTTGGCATATCCTTCTCGTAGCTGTTGCTGCTGCTGCCTCGTCAAGCGTGCCATATGAAACGCAAAATAAAATAGGATATCGAAAAGGATATGAAAATTACTCGCATGTGCGCTTATTCTTCTATAGCTCTGAACTTAACTCAATGCAAAGCGACTCATCACTACACTGATGTTCATATGATATATACAGCAGTAAGTAAAAACAAAAAGCTACAAAAAAAGCACGAAATAAATGAAAGCGTAGACAATTAATAAGGATAACATTGACAACAAGGACACCATGCAGCTACACACGCATGACGAGCGACCATTTTTTTTTTTTTTTTTTTTTGTTTTGAAAGAAAAATGTTGAGTTGGGTTTCTCGATTTCGACGGAAAAGGATGTAAGATTGATTGCAATCTAATGAAATCATAACGAATTTAAAATTTTCCAGCAGCAGTTTTACTTTTTCAAGCAAAAATTTGAATCTCTGAATTTTTTTTTTTATGGGCAAAAAGTTTTCAGAAGTACTTCCAAAATGTTTAAAACGAGTTCCAGATTTTGAAACACACATTCATATTAACATTTTTGAATTTTTGTGCTCATTTAAAATAAAAAAACCGAAACAAAAAAAAGTTTGAAACAAAATCAATAGCAATAAACAAAAAAAAGTGAATTGGTATTGAACACGCCTTTTTTTCAAAAATGTATTTTTCTTAATTTTTATGTGATCGATGTCGATGTACAAATCAAAAACAAGTTTTTTCAAAAAAAAAAAAAAAATTATTGATAGCTAAAAATTACATAAAATGCCCGTAAAAAGTACATAAAATGAGACCTTTACTGCCCAACAACGCTCTGTTATATCCAGCCACAGAATTTCGTCGTGCTCAGTGAGACTTTTGATCAGCATCACAAAAACTAATTATTCCCGAAATTTTAACTCGTTTGACCAAACGGCCTTTCCCATACAAAATATGCAGGGTCCTTTTTAACTATTTAATATAAAGCATCAATTTTTTTATCTTTTGGAAATTTTGCTTACTTATATGGCTCCGAAATTTCAAAGTCCAAAATTATTTCCCAAACAAAAATTCAAAGAAATGGCACAAGTAAATTTAAAGGCAACAGCCTGTAAAGTATTTTCACTTCGTCTCATTCACCATATTTTCATTGGCAACAGTTTTCATGTTGAACTGACAGACGAACATGAAACTGCGACAGAAAGACAGAGTGGAAAATTAAAAAAGTAAAAACTCGTAGAAAGAAAATTTAGTTGTAGAGAAGAGAATACGCGAACAACGCGAGACATTTTAATACAATAACTTGTACCATTTTATTGTTGAAGGCAATATCGCCAAGGTCAAAAGCAAATTACCCAAATGGTGCAACAGTTAACAAAATATGTGCACTGCATGCTACAAAATGACGGGAATGAAATAAGTTTCAAGAATGCAAACTTCACTGGATTTGGGAAGATTATGCTAGTGTCTACAATGATTTTACGAAAAAATTTTAAAATAAAATGTTATTGCATTGGTTTTTGAAAAGTAAAGCAAATAAACATTATATTGCATTAACTATGCATATTCATATTATACGCAAGGTGGTTTTGAAATCGGATTTCTCCTATGGTCTATAAAAAATGTTGTACTTCCATTTTTAAATTAAGTTTAGTGTATAATGAAATGATCTCTGATGATTATTTTATGTAATAATTTTAGTTATTACCAACAACTTTTAAGATCTCGCTACTTACATAGTACAAGTACGTAGTATTGCTGTCATCACTTACCTGAAAGAGAAAATTAAATTATTATTAGTAAAGGGTGTTTTTTTTAGAGGTATAGAGCTTCGAATTGAAATAAAACACAAGAAAATCGTTTTAATGTCCATCAATTTGGCTTTATTGGAAGGATAATTTTATGCCATTAATGTTTAAATATGATTTCGGGCATGTGGCCGCCGCGGCTGGCTCGAATAAAGCCAATTCTACAGGTCCAATTTTGAACCACTTTTTCGAGCATATGGGGCCGTATGTCGGCAATAACGCCACGAATGTTGGCTTCCAAGTCCCCTAACGTTTCTGGTTTGTTGGCGTAGACGAGCGACTTCACATATCCCCAAAGAAAATAATCCAATGGTGTCAAATCACACGATCTTGGTGGCCAATTGACAGGTCCATTCCGCGAAATTATGCGCTCATCGAATGTTTCCTTCAATAAATCGATTGTGACGTGCGCTGTGTGGCATGTAGCGCCGTCTTGTTGGAACCACAACTCATCCACATTCATGCCATCCAATTCGGGAACAAAATAGTCGGTAATCATGGCTCTATACCGGTCTCCATTAACGGTAACTGACTCTCCAGCATTATTTCGGAAGAAGTATGGCCCAATGACTCCACCAGCCCATAGAGCACACCAAACAGTCAGTTTTTGTGGATGTAATGGCGTCTCAAGGGTCTCATGTGGATTCTCTTCACTCCAAATGCGGCAATTTTGCTTGTTGACGTAGCCATTCAACCAAAAATGAGCCTCATCACTGAACAAAATTTTGCGATGAAAATCAGCATCGAGATCAATCTCATTTTCGGCCCATACACCAAAATCACGACGCATTGCATGGTCTCGCGGCTTTAATTCTTGCACAAGCTGGATCTTGTAAGGTCGCAAGCCAAGATCTTTGCGCAAAATCTTCCATAAAGTTGATGGACAAAGCTCCAATTGCTGTGCACGGTGGCGAATCGATTCATTCGGGTCCTCTTCAACATTTTGCTCTACAGCGGCAATTGTTTCTTCGGTGCGCACTGTTCGACGTCTCTGCGGATGCGTATTATCACATAGAGTAAACGTAGTGCGAAAACGATCCATGGTTAACCGAATTAATTGCTCTGATGGACGATTATGTCGACCATAAAATGGACGGAGCTTGCGGTAAACTTCGCGAACTGAACCATTATTTTCGAAATAAATTTGCACGATTTGCAAGCGTTGTTCTTTTGTCAACCTGTTCATGATGAAATGGCAAACCAAACTGAACATAAATGACATTAGAGTTGCCAGATTTGACCATAAAATGCCAGTTTTATCTCTATTCGAAAAACAAACCTCTAAAAAAAATACCCTTTATTACGCTTAGGGACTGTTAAAATTATATATAATGTAATTAGATCATAAATCTGCATTGGAATGTTCTTATATAGTAATAGAGGGTGATTTTTTAAGAGTTTAGATTTTGAAAATTAAAATAAAAAAAAAAATTTGCAAAAGTAAATGAAATATTTATTTGGAGCGATTCATCGGTTCTGTTCTTTTACTTTTTAAAGATTATTTAATGTAAATGTTACCCGCGGCGAGGCTTGAGGTGGTTCGTCCGTAAGCTCCAATTTTAGCATATTTTTTGCAGCATTTCGGCCAGTATCTCACCAATGGCAGCTGTAATGTTGTCTTCCAGAGCTGCAACTGTGGCTGGCTTGTTCTTGTATACGAGAGCCTTCATGTAGCCCCACCAAAAAATAGTCTAGTGGGGTCAAATCGCATGATCTTGGCGGCCAATGGACTGCTCCAATCCGTGAGATTAATTGCTCATCAAACTCGCATCTCAATACGTCAATGGTATCGCGTGCCTTTAGCATGTGGCACCGTCTTGTTGAAACCACATGCTAACCAATTCTAATTCTTCCATTTTGGGCCAAAAAAAAGTTGGTACTTATCGCACGGCACCTTCCTCCATTGACTGTAGCTTTGCGATTTTCATCATTTTTGAAAAAGTACGATTTTCATCATTTTTGATTCAGCCGACCCACAAACCACATTAAACAGTGCATTTTTTAGGGTCCACTGAAAGCTTTTGAACTGTCTTTGGCTTCTCTTCAGACCGAATTCGGAAATTCTGTTTTTTGACGTACCCATTTAGCCAAAAATAAGCTTCGTCGCTGAAGAAAATTTTCGCATTGACACAAAATTCACACATTTCTCGGAGAGCATGAATTTTAATAAAAAAAATTCAATGATTTGCAAGCGCTGTTTACTTGTTAGTCTATTCATGGTGAAATGGCAAACCTTACTGAGCATTTTGGCCGTTGTCACATGTTACGAATCACGCAACAAACAGCAAAAAAATCACCCTCTACATAGATCATCGAGTATCGACATTTGTAAAGTTCAACTTAAAGTGGTTGCAAGATATTGCATTCGAAGTTTATTTGAATTGAGTTAAATAAAGTTAGTTGAGTCGAGAAGTGCCACATAAACACATAGCTTTACAGTTATATCCCAACTATCAAGATTTAATATTAATTGTTCGTGAAACATTAATAATTAGTAATTTTAAGTGGTGGGATATTCAAAGATTTGATTGAGATTTCAGCAATGTCAAGTGTATCAGTTAGGATCTACTGTCATGCAAAGGAAATGCACGATTTCAATTCGCCAGTGATATCGGTTGAGTACTCAAGATCATTTTATAAACATACGAATTATTGTTTGCCCATCTTCCTATAAATCCAGTGAGATAGTGACACTTCTTAGTTATCATTTCTATAAAACGATTGAAACAAATTTTTTGATTAGTTGATCATAATAAAAATAATAACATAAAATTAAAGTCTTTCGAGACAATCGCAGAAGTTTTTCTGGTCGATGAAAGTGGACTTGTAGCATTCCAAGTTTTAAAGTTACGTTTCAATTACATGAAAAAATTTATTCGAGTACCATAGCGTTATTAAGTTCATTCAATGGTCAGTTTCTTCTTAACTGTTTTGATGACTCTTTGCAATACTGAGGGCGAAATGTTAATGTAATATTGAATTGAATTGACGTTTGCGCATAGTGTAATCGATAGACATATGTTTTCTGAAATCAACAATTATGCCACATTGTTAAATTATTCCTAATGCGTGCATTACAAAAATGTATGGGATTGTTTCATTGAAAGTGCAATAATCGATAGGCTTAAGTTCGGATTTCTCCGCATTTTAAAATTACCTTTTTTTTGAAGCTAACAAAATATAATGTTTCTTAATAATTAAAAGAACGCCATTCGATATAATCGATGAAGGTATTATTAATTAGTCCTGGAATAGCAGAAACAATATCTTCAGTGTATCTTTATCGTTGCCTTGAGGACTAAAACAATCGATAATTCTCTTAAATCACATTTAAAATCATGTAATCGAACGAATTTGCATGAAACTTTTGAAAGATTATTCACGAATTCAAATACAAATCACCATATCGGTCTGTTAGTTTGTACAATAAATAGGGCGCGTGCAGTTGACAGTAGAAATTTGCATTTGTTTTTCAATTGTTGAAGAGTCCATTCATACATTGCATATTTCAATAATTGATTACGTGATTTATGACGACAATTAAATTGAATACTATACATAGTGCACACGTTTGTATATATGTGTATATAAAAACATTGTATATCATACACAGGGAAAAGAAATTAATGGATTTAAGTATAAAAATACTTAAAAATATAAGAACCATTTATTACAAAGTGTATTAGCCTGGACATTGCATTTGAATGATTTCAAGAATGTTCAAGCCATAGTCTGCATATCATAGTGCAACAAGTAATAAGCTACACAGTTCATTAAAATGAGATTGTGACGTCAAACATCTTAAATAAATATACTCCATTCAACAAATTTAGCTAATTTTTAATAGAAATCACCACTGCGGCACAACTGGGAAGTAAAACAAATGATTTTAAGAGTAGCTGCTCATTATAATCTTCGATTTCTCAATATGCCGAGAGAGCTCAAGTGGTGCAATTGTTTTTTAATCTTTGTTTAATTTTATTGTTACAAAGATAAGATGCTCACCGTAAAGCTTTTTTGTTTTGTTAAACCGAGCATTTTTATACTTTATTGGTATCACTTATACCAAATAATTCTCGCTGTGCATTATATCCATGCACATTTATATACGGACTAATGTAACAATACTCGCAAATAAATGATTGAACAATGAGAAGTAATAAATTATTCAAATGTCAAAATTACAAATAACAAATACCAACCTACATTTATACATAGAGCTAATGGAAAATTTTGTGAAATTGATGTAATGAAATTAGCACAAGTTCAATAAAAGTCATTATTATTTAGCATTTCTATTCTTCTTAAAGAGAAACTCAAAGAAGACCTTGAAAGGGGAAAATGCTTTTCCAAAGATAATCAACAAAAGTCCAATGAAAAAGTGTGCGTTTGCTTATTTCGGGAACAAACTCTTAGTACTAACTTTTATATATGTTATCGGCCAAACTAGATTTTAGGAGAAACTAGATTTTCCTAGGCCAAATTATTTCATCGATTTTCGATATACTACTAATTTCGAATAACTACATTCTCTTGGTCTTTTTTAAATTTCATTTCTAAGGAATAAATGCTTCCGTCGCAGCGTTTATTCTCAGTGTTTTAGAACAAAAAGTTTTATATATAGAAATTCATGAGATTTCCGAAAAAGTTTATGTTCCTTCAAATTAAGTGGAAAAATGGAACTACACACACAAACGCTCTTTATTTATTTTTTACACAGAAAATAGAAAACGACGCTAAAAACGGAATACAAAACTAAAAATAAATCTGCAAACAAGCAATAGTTAACTTAAGTAAAAATAACTACACAGTTAACAACAGTAGCAGCAACAGTATCAACAACAAAAAAAAATAACAACTGACTACTTTAAGCCAAGTTAAATTGTTAATGGCTTTAGGGCGAAATTGGTGAAGAGCATAATAGGTGTACAACAAATGCAAAATAAGAAAAAGGCTACAACGAATAAGGGAGTTTGAACAGGCAGGCATTAAAACAACAACAACTAAAATAACAATAAAGAAATCAACAACAACAACAGGAATATAAGCAACAACAACAACAGTAACAAAAGCAAATACTAGCAAACTTAACAATAACAACAAAAGGGAGTGAAAAACACAAACAGCAGCAAAACAACACTGGCATTAAATTCATTTGCTTAACGGTATTTGCATGTAATTAAATTTTCAACTTGATTGTTCATTCGTCCACTTTGTATATGAGCATGTGTGAGCGTATTTATGTCTGTGTGAGTGTATCTTTGTTGCCTTCGTAAGGCATGTGTATAGCTATTTCACTCACACGTGACACATTTCGCGCAGCAACTAAATGCAACTTAGAGTCACTGACTGACTGACTGTTCGTGTACATTTTGCAGCGCTCCAAGGGAGCATGAAGTCCAGTTGTTATTACCATTTATGATGATTCCAAAATGTACAGGACTTTTGCAGGATTTATGTCAATATTGTTTTATATGTTGACTTTGAGTAAATTATTTCTTTTTTGGTAGTTAAAAATGAAAGAATAGTATTACGTAAAAGTTCTTGCAAATTACTTGACATTTGAAGAAAATTTTTACAATGATTTCTTCAATCAAATTTCTTTGCTTTAAGGTGCATTTATTTCTTAAGTTTTTTTTTCCGCCGAAAAAGTTTTTGTGAATTATATATTTTAAGTAATTTCCATCTGTATCGTTTTGTCGACCAAATTCGTTGAAGATCAATAATTTTTCAAGAATGTTTCATTTTTTTCTAATTTTTTGTTATTATATTATACATTTTTCAAAATTTATTTTTATCTCTGTAAACCACAAGTCATATATACATGTTCATAGTGAACGTTAAACTACACAGCAGTAATGCAAAAAAAAAATACAAAAACATGACTGACATCAATAGTTGCTGACATTAAGTGACACATTCCACTTTCCGCCATGCAATTTATGTTCGTTCATTTCCACACTCACATTCTCTAACGTTCAAGTGAAATCGTGCAGAAAAATTTGTACCAATGTCAATTTCTAGGAAAGTGATTATCATGAAAAACTACAATGAAACTAAAATACAAATGAATGGCAAAAAAGAAAAAAAAAGTCCTGCACAGTACCAGCCATACCAAACCGAAATTGCAAACGTTCAAAATGTTTAATGTTCAGTAAGAGATAAATAAACAACTGATAGCAGCATAATGGTGTTCACAAGCAAGAAATCAAAATTAATCGATTGCTCCATAAATAAGAGTTCATTGGGTCCTGAATTATTAATATATGAAGTTCAATTGCATTTAATTTGATGAAAATGTAAATATTTGTTAATTTTTATTGTAAGTAGAATAGATTTAGAAAATCTCAACAGTTATTTGAACTTCACACTTATAATTTGTGTGAAGTTAATTGTGAGAAAAATGTTTAATAGATGAGTCCAAGATTTCTGACCTTCTCTGAAAGGAACAGTTCGACAACATTGCCAAGTATAAGACTGCAGGAACTGTACAAAACAGAGATGAAGAGGACTAAGTAATGTATACAAGGATTATGAGGGAATATAAAAGTTTCTTGAAATCAGCAATAATTGCTTCACATGATGTGAAGTGGTGGACTATAACTTTAAAGACATTGGAGCTAAGAAATCCACAATCATAATTAGAATGTGGAATGAATTTGCCAAAAATTACTGGAATATCTGGCAGCTAGCCTGGCGAAGAGTAGTGATGAGAAAGCTACGCTTCGCGAGACGTATGAGAAAGAGACGTGTGAAGAAGAGAGTAGAAAATAACAGTAAAGAAAAGAAAAGAAAAGAAAAGAAAAGAAAAGTAAAGAAAAGAAAAGAAAAGAAAAGAAAAGAAAAGAAAAGAAAAGAAAAGAAAAGAAAAGAAAAGAAAAGAAAAGAAAAGAAAAGAAAAGAAAAGAAGAGAGTAGAAAATAACAGCAAAGAAAAGAAAAGAAAGAAAAGAAAAGAAAAGAAAAGAAAAGAAAAGAAAAGAAAAGAAAAGAAAAGAAAAGAAAAGAAAAGAAAAGAAAAGAAAAGAAAAGAAAAGAAAAGAAAAGAAAAGAAAAGAAAAGAAAAGAAAAGAAAAGAAAAGAAAAGAAAAGAAAAGAAAAGAAAAGAAAAGAAAAGAAAAGAAAAGAAAAGAAAAGAAGAAGAACGCTTTTTCTTCTTCTATGCTTAGTTGCGCAAATTAAATATTGAGAGTACAAAATTCGTACAGCTCCTTTAGAGGACAGTAATCCAGCGGCGACTTAATAAAGCTGAAGCACAACATTCCCTCTTCTGAGCATCAAATAATGTCTGAAATTGACTGACAATGGCAAATGGCTTATTCAGAAACGATTACGCAATACTGGCGACGGAGTTATGCACGTTTTCTCAAAGGAGCAAAATAGACTACGTTCAAAGGTATTGTAAGGCGCAAAAGGAATAACTTTCTATTTCGAAATCATTTGATGAATGCATCAGTTCATAGGAATTGAAATAAGGAGTTGAGAATCGGCTTTAATTGGCCAATTATCTAAAGTAAATGTTGGATCCAATCGAAGAGGAAGAATCAATTTACTTCAAAGGAGTAACCAATCGATGAAGAAAGGTTTAAAATTAAAACAAAACATCAGAAAAGACAACCTTAATATCAGCAGATTCTGTTTTGGTACAACTTTCCTCAAAATGAAAGACTGCTGCATTTAATGCTATGGCAGTAAAAATGATTGTCTGTTTCGTTACAGGAACCAAAGTTTGGAATTAAAATTGTGTAGGACTTGTTATTTAGAAACGAATATTTAAATTTTATGGTAAAAGAAAAGATTTATTTTTGAAATGGAATCGAAGAAATTGTTTCAAGGTTCCACTTCCTTGGAATCGTAATTTTTAGAAGAAATTGATTCAGAAAGGAATTATTCGTAACCAGCTCTGCTATACTCATCTAAGCGATGAAAACAAAATATATTCTGAAACAATGAGTTTCAATTACCTAAGGTATACAAGCTTCCCTAAACATTTACTTGAAAGTCTACCTAAAAACTTTCTACACAGAACAAAAGAAGAAGGAAAATTTTCAAGTCTAGACGAAATACAAAAAAAAATATTTTACAATGCATCAATATACCTTAGCTTCAATATCTTTAGTAACAATTTGTAATCTAAACACAAATCTGTACCTACTTTTCTCCACATTCTACACGGACTGACATACGAAAGAAGAGGTGCGTTTTAGAAATATAACAAATTTATTGAGTTCATAGTCAAGTGTGTCTGTTTGTCTGTCTATCTATGTGGTTGTCCGTCCATTTGTCGGAATGTCTTTTCTATCTGCTGCAGTAATGCACTTTCGAAACCAAGTCATACAGTTACTTGTTCTGGTAATCGTTGTACCCGTAGAGTCGCAGTCTTTAGTTGCACATTCCATTAAACTCGGCAATAACTCACTAACCAGCCTTTGGTGCTGCTGCTGCTGCTGCTGCTTTCTTTCTGCAATGAGTTTTTTTTTTTTTTTTTTTGTAATTCCACTTGACTCTCAGATGTTAACCAACTGCAGAAGTTCTGGTTGGCAACACTCATTCTTCTAGTATATACCCACACACCTTGTGGCAGCAACTTTTATTGGTAATTTCTATAAATAAACTACTTGCTTGATGATTTTGTTGTTATTATATGGGTTGTAGTTGTTGTAGTAAATAGTGTTGTAGCAGCAGTTGTTATTATTTTATTGCTTCTTCAATTGTTGTAATTCTTTTTTGTATTATTTTGCTTTGTTACACACAATCAAAAAATGTATTATGCTTTTGTATGCTTTCGTGCATTGATTAGGGAGGACCTTGTTTTTAAAATTTTTTAATAAAAAATGTGAAATAGTTCTTAATGTGACGTTAGCGTACGTACTCTAATAGATGTATGGTTTAACGAAGTAGGGACCGAACCCTGCAAGGTCTCGTATGTAACTATATACATAAGCGAAGGAAAAATGATATTCCATTTTATTTTGACTGCAATGAGACAACATAATCCCTTGAATGTAATTTTTTTCAATAGTAGGCGATGCGACGCCTTGAGCAGCAAAAAACCTTTTAGTGAAACTTAGTGGGAGATAGCATGAACTTTAAGAAAGGGTATGAAAAACTGTGTTCTTTTAATGAGCGCAGCACCGCCCCTAATGCGAAACGTGCTGTTGCGGCTGAGCCGCTATGGCGATTGTGACAAAATTTGTTATGGAGATAGATTCATGCTTAAGTGAAGATATATGATTTTTTTGGCCGATGCCACGCCTCTAACAGGAAAATACGTTTTCACTGCTAACTTTTTTTGGCACATAGATTGCAATAATTGGTTAAGTGATTAGAACTGAGTTTACACTAAGTCTTAGGTGGCATATTTTTTTTTGTTAAATTATTTCTTTATCAAAATAATTGAAGAAACGATGCAAAAAGCCTCCAAAGTTGATTTTGATCCCAAAATAGGGTCAGAATTGAAGTTTTTAATTGGACTGGTTTTATTGGAAATTTCTTCAATTTTAAACTATGCATTTGGAAAATTTTCAAAAATATATAAATGACTACACACAATAGCTAGATTTTGACGAGGAAGTATTCGACTTTTTGAGAAAAATGCCGTCTTAAGAGAATCACAGCCTCTCGGCATGGTGTTCAAATTGGAGAGCAAACCAAAAATGGGCATTTTTCAATATATAAATCATTGACTAGCCAACTTTTTTTTTTAGCATTTTGGATCAGACTCAAACGAAGTCTGAGGACGTTTAAGAAAAGCTATTGATGTCCAAGTGGTTTTCTTTTTATTATCTATAACATTAACATCAGGAATCGGTGCAAGGCAAATTACTTTCAGAGCAATGCCAACAAAACAGAAGAAATAAGTCCCATCCTAATGTATACCTAAGTTTTTGCTTATGTATGTATGGGTGAGTGCATGATTCTGCATTAAAATCTGCACTTGTTTGATATTTATTATTGTTGCTGTTGCCGTGCCAAATGTGTTTACGTCGTTGTGTCTTAAAATATGTTATAAAGAAATACCTTTAATCTTAAGTTAAAACAAGCCGAACTCGATTATTTGTATGAAGAAGCTGCTTACGATAGCTGCATTAGGTAGTGTGCATAAAGCATAGCAAAAATGTCAAAAGCTTACGAGCCATTACCATTTATTTTATTTATGGTTTTAAGATATTTCATTTTTACTATGATATATGCTGAGATGTTGTATCGAAAATATGTACAGAATGATAGACGGAATAAGTAATTATTTTCTCAGTTTTCTGATAAAAACTTCATATTTTGAAGAGCTTGTAGAAACCGTTGGCTTTGTTTTTAAGGAATATTCTCTTAAGGTGTAAGTATTAGAGTTTTAAGCATTTCTGTATAATTTGGACATTACGTTTTTTGACGATTTATAATGCTCTCATTGAGATGAAACCGAATCTTAAGAAAATCTATTTGAGGTTAAGAAAATTTTTTTTTTATATGGCTTGATTTGGAATAATTAACTAGTTAATTTTGAATGTAATTGTGTTAAACATATAACGGGTGATTTCTTAAGCGTTTGGTTTCTGAAAATTAAAAAAGAGAACAGAAAAATCGCGACAGTGAGTGAAATATTTATTTGAAGATATACATCAATTCCTTCCATTTACTTTTTAAAGATTATTTCATGTAAATATTTCCTGCGGCTACGGCTGAGGTGCTGAGAGCTGCAATTGTGCCTGGCTTGTCCCTGTACACGAGAGACTTCACGTAGCTCCACAAAATATAGTCTAGTGGGCTGCTCCAAAACGTGATATTAATTGCTCATCAAACTTGCCTCTCAATAGGTCCATGATATTGCGTGTTGTGTGGCATGTGGCACCACCGTTGAAGCTACATGCCAACCAAGTCCAATTCTTTCATTTTGAGCAAAAAAAAAGTCGGTAATCATCGCACGGTACCTTGTTCCATTGACTGTAACGTTGCGATTTTCATTTTTTCGAAAAAGTACGCTCCAATTATGCCGGCGTCACACAAACCGTACCAAAAAGTGAATTTTTCAGGGTGCATTGACAGCTCTTGAACTGCCTCTGACTACTCTTTAGATCCATTGAGCCAAAAATGAGCTTCGTCACTGAAGAAAAGTTTCGATAAAAAAATTGGAGCAACACATTTCTCACAGAGCACGAATTTTGATAATAAATTTATATAATTTGCAAGCGCTGTTCGTATGTTAGTCTATTTTTACAAACAGCTTAGAAAATTTATTTTTTAATTGAAAATAAATCAGATTTCATCAGAGAAATGGTTGTTGTGAAAAACCTTATTTATTTAGGATTTATTACATTTTTTAAATTTATCCACTTAAGTTTCAATTCCAAATAAATTACACCAAAAATAAAGTGTTACCTTATGCTCACACAATTGCCACAAAATTATTAACATTGAGTCTAATCTATGAAATTCAACTGTGAGCCAAAATCTTATAAACCTGTACTATAATTCTGATTTATTGCTAGAAACAACATTGAAGAGAAACCAAAAGCCAACACTAAAATGAACAGCAGTAATAACTTGAGCAACATTACGGCGAAAATTGCAACAAACTATAAAACCATGACTATAACATTGTAAACATTTTTTAGAGCAAAAACAACAGAAAAAAAATATTCCAATATTCCAAGCAGCATTTCAGCACAGTCATAAATTTGCAAAAATATTTATTCTGGATAAAACAGCGTTGGAACTTTGTTACGATGTTACTTGCACCACCCACCCCACACATACCGACATTAGCAACATTGCTCCGCAGTGGACAATCAGGTTGGTGTTGTTATTGCTGCTGCTGCGGTTTCGATGGCTTTATAGCAAAAACGTGCCAAAAGTTTCCGAGAGTGAATAGAAATTTTGTAGGTTTCTCTGTAAAAATGTCAATTTGTACAAGTAGCATATGTAGGAAGATTTGTAGATAGACGAAATACATGAAGCTATGCCGTCTTGATAGATTTGAATTTATTTGAATTGTTAAGTTCAGGTGCACCAGCCAAATATCTAGAAGAAATGTTATGATTTCTTAATTTAACCATTTGATCTTGAAATTCTGTTTGCATCATATGCTTAGAAATTTTTGTTATGACAACTTGCATTTGTACAATCGACAGCGAAGGAAACTTAGTTAGGTTGAACAGATCGCGGTTTTTGGGTTTTTGCAAGCGATTGTTGGATGAAATTTGTGGAATCAATTCTCTAAAATAATTTCTATATTCAAATTAAAATAAGAATATTAAAATAGTGTGAATTTGAATGAGGTTTTAAAACTCAATGCAAAAATACAGAAAGGTGTCAAAAACACCAGCAACTTCAAATTAAATGTTGTCTTGTATTCCATTGGGTTTCACACGTTTTAAAGAAGAAGATGAAGAAAACTTTGTAATACAGTGAATAAGCTCAAATAAACACCTAACAAAACAGTGACTTTTTCGACATTTTTCAAATTTTATCGCATTGTTTCGACTAGTAATGAGCAACTCGTACTGTCTGGTCAATGATAGGCTTTTAAATATTGCTAAGAATCAAGCTGAATGGTGTTCTCAACATTATCCAAGAAAAAAGAATCGAAAAGTTTTATGTTCAAGTCTTCAGCAGCCTTGAGCTGCACTGAATTTTGCATAATGTGCAGCTATATCTGACAAGCATGACTTTTGGACGATGATATTCATGGCATTTTGGTCAAAAAAATATGTACCGAATCTTTTTCAATGCGAAATTTAAAACAAGTAGGTTTACCGGTACCGAGCAAAAATCAAATGCAGTCAAAGGAATGATTTAATGGAGATATATTGGACACAGTCAAATTCGACCTGTCCGAGTGTTGCACACAAACCATCCGATATCCAACATCATTACAGAACAATCTTTGATATTTGTGATGATGACAAAGTACAATGTATTGTGGTTCTTCAAAACTATTTCTATATGTCTTCTCCAGTGACTCTCGAATCCTCCTTTTCTATTTTGGTATAATTTTTGCTATTAATTTACAAATTCAAGTAACTGCTCCAGCATGTGGTAAATAATTCTTCAACCGATAGATGAGTGAAGCAGTCCATGGTTACAATAATAAAAGTGGAGTTTTTACAAACATATAAATATATATACTGAGAAAATAATTATATTAATTCTCGAACTTTTAACGATTTATGATTACGAATTCGACTTATTGCTTTAGAACTTAACAATTCGTTGCGGTGGTGTGTTTGAATAATTAAAATCAGTCAGACTTAGGGTTTGTCTTAGACAAAATTTGTGGCAATAAGATATATAAAAGGCATTGCATCGTTATAGCGAAAAAATATTAATTTTTAACTCGTGTGCCAAAATTGAAAAATTTTCAAAATAATTTGCGTTGCATAGTTTCCAGTGCTTACTGTGCTTTTTTAAAAAAATTCTTTTTCCTTGGCTTTGAAAAAATACAAAACCTGCTTTTACCCGACATACTTTGGGTTCATAACATTTTCATCGATGTTTTCTTTTTAAATATCATGAAAGCGACATATCTTATCACGCGCGCAAGCTGATGGCACAACTTTGGGAAATGTCCTATACTGCCCCATTCACAAAAAGTTAAAAAAACCAAAATAGAATTTCTTACTAAAAATTGTTGGTTTGAATTGATAAAGTTTTTAGTTTTTAGGTAATTTTTGCTAACAACAGATAACTTTAGGAAGGCGTCTCTAACATAGGACCCAGGCAGCTTGAAAAAATTTTAAGTAGCTGAAGACCCATTGTTTTTTGCTAATGCACATATATTTATTTTAGAAGGGGCCCTTTTCTAGTACATATCTAGCCAAGCAAAATTTAAAGACGGCTTTCCTTTGTTGGAAAGAGAAATCATTCCAAAAAATTTATTACAAAAACTATTTCAGAATTAGGATAAGATTCTAAGAATTCAATGCCCAAGTAGGTAAAAAGTCATTGATGTTCTTTGGTGATTTTTATTTTTTTGCTACATTCTTGAAATGGGATCGTTAATTTTTTTCCCCCTGCCACTACCAATTGAAGAAAGTAAAATAAAATTACAGACATTACATTATTTTCTAAGTACTACTGCGTAAGTACAAACATAAAATTTAAAAGAAGAAAAACTTAGAAAAACGTAGAACAAAAACGTTAAAGTAAATGAAACATAATAAAATGAAAGCAGCAAAAGAAAAGTCGATTTCTTTTATATTCCTTCCGCTCTTGTCTGGCTTTTATAGTTTTTCACTACGGAACGACTTTTTTATTTTACGTTTCAGCCATGCTACATTTAGTTGCCAACTGCATGCAATTGCTGTTGCTCTTTCGTATCTCTTTTTGTTATAAAATACCGCATGCCGGCTAATGTTGGCGGGTGGTGGCATCAACCCAGTAATTTCTGCGCCCTTCTTTCTTCCTTTCTTTCTGTAATGCATGCGTTCGTTGTATGTATGTATGTATGTGTGTGTGTGTGTATGTGTGTGTCGAAGCTTGTTAGTAGCTGCTTAAAATTAAGCTATAAAATTGCTGAAAATGCAGTTTTAATTTTTATCTACAATTTGCCACTGCATGTTTTCATGTTATTCGTGCTCACACAGATATACATTGTAACTTTTGGATCAATTAATAGGAATTGCTCTTTACTAGTTGGGACATGGGGGAAAAGGGGGAATTGTTGCGGTAGTAGCACTAGTTGATGAGTCTTCTCATTAAATGCGAAAATAAATGAAAAAATATTACACAAAAATAAAATCGTGCGAAACAATCGTTAGTTAATTGCTCGTGCACAGTTAATACGCAGCAGTTAAGCTTTTAAAAGTAAATAAATACATTGTTAGTGGAAATAAGCGCTGCTGCAATATTGCAGACTTAGCCATTTTGGTGCGAGTATTTTATAATAGGACCTCGTCTCGCAGACGTAAGAATTAAATTCCATATAAAATGTTTATCGAATAATTGGTAAAAATTAACGTTATATGAAGGCTTAAAGCTGCAATACAAAATTTTTCTTTACGAATACGAATCCTGCAGAAAATGACACCAATTTAAAAAAAAAAAAAATCAGAATTTGTGAAAAAAAAAATGTATTTTTGAAATTCTTTTTATCGCTGTAGAACTGAGATGGACTTTGGAGAATTTTTGACGCATAGAGCAGAAATAAGTTTTCCAAAGACCACCCTAATATATATTCTATCCTTTGATCATCACTTCCATACCCATTAGCCACTTGTGTTTAAAATTCCTTTTTCAGTTTCGTGTTTGAATGCACATTTTACACTCGACCAACTGAACGACCACAATTTTCAACCACTTTTCTTTATTTCCTCAGTTTTACAATTTTTTTGCTTTACTCAATGCAGTTTCTCTTTTCCTTATTTAACATTTTTGTGTGCAATTCTTTGCTGTTGTTGTTTTTTTGTCTGTTCTCAAACAAACAACAGTCGGGCAATTTATGCTACTGCGGTTTTTACACTCCCTTCCAACTTCCAATTCCACTTCCCAATTTAACTGACTGCATCTACCTGAATTTCTGATAAAGACTGACGTTCGCTATACATTTGTGAACCAGACAGTGAAATTGATTAATTGAAAAAATGCACTTTTAATTGCGAAATGGTTCAGTTATAATTAAAAATAAAAATGTAAAAACAACTGAAAAATTCTTCAGAAAATAAGAAAACCGCGATTAAGCTTAGTACTTCTAAGCTAAGTAATACCTCAAGAGATGGATAGCGTATGCTTAAAATCTTAAATGGGTGGTCCGTTAAGCACATCAATTGGTATGGATTTTTTTTTGTAAAAAATTTTGAATTCAAACAAATATCATTCACAAGTAGTTTATGAATCGAAATAAAAATTTGCATTGGTCAAGTGATAGTTTTTAAAAGCTAAGCCACATAGCTCCGACCGACTGTAGGGGGATTATTTTATCATCGATAAAGCTTTAAACTCTAGGGTTGATAGTAGATTTACATGAAGGAAGTATAGGCAAAATTGATAATTTCAACCTCTATATAGAATGAGCGTTTTTTGGTATCTTGTTGTACTGTAAAGTCATCAACTCAATCCACCTGACATTAATCTCAGTAATAGGAATAGCCGATAGATTTATCTTAAGAGTTAGATTTTTCAGATATGAAATTTAGGTAAAAATCATTTTCTGATTTTATACTTTAAGTCAAAGCTTTAAGGATCTAAGGACTGGCTCAAAAACAAAAGATATTTAGCTTCACCACTCCCAAAAGCATTCGAATAAGGGTTTCGATTGAAGCCAAATGCTTAGCCATCACACTGGTTACTTAAGTCTTCAGGAAGAGGATCCTAGAGGATAAATAAAAATGGCAATGAATATTCTATCAATATATTATTCCTCATTACCTCTATATATATAAGCAGGCGGTGGCAAAATAGTTCGAATTCATTTTTTAATTTGTCATCACTTGAATTTTTTTTTTTTATTGGCAAGTAGACGGTGCCACGCCTCTAATAAAAAAATACTTTCAAGCGGCTAAATTATTATACCGATTACTTTAGTGGACGTGGCACCACCCTTGATGGGGAAAGACGCAGTCACGGTTGAGTTGATATACTGATTTGATGTAATTTGCTATGGAGATAGATGGATTTATGTAAGTTGCCGTGCCCTTACCCAGAAAAAATGTTTGCAGAGCTATACTAATGGACCGATTTTGATGAAATTCACTTTGAAGATGGATAGGATGGATGATAGGGCAACATGATATCATGACTTTTATATTTGGGAGCGATGAAATTTAATCAGGTATAATGGTACAGAACTGTTCTGTATTGTCCCTACAATAGTTGACATTCATTGGCACATTGGTGCACTTTCGGAACAATCCATTTTGGGACTGATAGGGTAAATCAGCTTTATGTTTTGAAACAATACTGCATATGCTATTACTAGACATCTCTATTCCAAACTTAGTTGCTAGGTCTTACGGCTTAGGCTCCACGCGGTTTTAAACTTTCAATACTAACCAAGTAGGTGATGCACACCCAATTTCAATTGGATTTATTTAGTTATAGTGACAAAGTTCAATAAAATTTTAAGTCCTATCGGTGAAAATAGAGCACTGGTCTACATTCCAGTATTTGCGCTGGCTCGAAAATGGTTTACGAAACCAGTTAAGAAATATCTATGCATATGAGCGCGTCGACACTGAACAAATTACATAAGTTACTTAGCCAATTCAGAGCGCTTCAGACCAAGATTTATGACTAATAACAGGTTAAGCGTGTGCTTGTATGAGGAATTTCTAGTCCTTCAGCAAAATTCTATATTTCGGCCTCAAATCAAAATCATCATAAGTCCCTTAAATCATTTTGCGCAATATACTCTACATTGATCAGCATAGATTAGAATTCTAACTACAGCTGACTTCCTGTATTAATGGTCTACCTTTTATAGCATTCAAGGCTGAGTCATACAAAACGTTCGAATGTTTTTGTGTAGTCCTGCTAAAAAAGAATAATGACTTTATTGCAGTATTGAGAAGCAAAATGAAGTTAATCTTTTACTTTAGAGGTGATGTGATCACAGACACAAGATTATTTGATCTAACCAGCTGAATAGATCTAGATAGATAAAAAAAAAGAGAATTCAAAGGGAGAACTCTTATATAATGTCATACAATCTTGAACACACCGTTATATTTATTGAATATTTAAAAATTTTTATAAATGGCCCACCAAGAAGTTTAGAAAATAATTTTCAAAAGAAGAAGATGATATTGTCTCAACACTTTTTTTTATTGCCAAACTTTTGCTATTAAATACTGAAAAACGTAGTTGTAAAAAGCAATAACAAAGCAGAATAAAATAAAAAGAAACACAAAAAAACCTTATATTACTTGGCCAATAACGGGAAATTACCTGTCGAAGCAGTGAACGTAACGTTAACGCAGATAATTGCGTTACGTTACGTTGTTTCGCCTTTAGACTGCGGCTAAGTGAAGAAGGAGCTACGCGGCTGTAGCTGTTGCTATTACTGATAGCGGCAGCAATTTTGTTGTAGCTGCTGTTTACTGCTGATCGCTGTAATTGTGGTTGCTATTTTTGTTGTTTTTTTATTATTCTTGCAGTCGCTGTTGTTGTTGTCATATAATCACTTGCTTACAGCAAAACACACTATAGGGAGTGGCAGGCAGGCATGCAATCCTCAGGCAGCAGCCAACAAAGGGAAACAAGTTTAGCCAGATTTTGCAAAATGCGTATTTGATATAAATGAAAATGTGATGTTGGCGCTGGTGCTGGTGCCTTGATTTGATTTAAATTACCCGATTTGATTTGATTTTGTTTTATTAAAGTTTTTTATTGAGCACTTTCTTAGTATGAACTGTGAATTTTTCTCGAATTTTAGACGAATAAAATTTTAATCATATTATTCTTTATTTCAAATATTATAATTTTATATTCAGATTAACCTTTTTTTTATAATCAATACAATTTTCTTTTTTTTTTTTTTGACAAAACTTTTTTATATAAAAATTTTTTATAATTTATAGAAAAGATTCCGAACTTTTAGTCAAGTTTATTTGATTTCCTCGCACAGCACAAAAGCAGCCGAAAGCGAACACCCCAAAAAAATCGATAATTTAAAGACACCGACGACCGACCGACCAAGCAAGCAAACGAACGAGCGCGTGGCAAAATTTTCCGGGCTAGACGCTTGGTTACGTAGAGGGAAAATTGGGTGGTTGGCTGACTGGCAGGCGGAATGGCGCAGACAGTAGTAAAAATTGGAATGCAACGAAATAGCACCTGAAACTGGGCGGCATACACACAACCTGACACACGCACTCAAACACACAAGTACTGCGGGGTATATATGCAGATAATTTTTAACACAAAACGGATATTTCCTACCGCTCTTCTTAAAAGAAAAATGTATAAAATTATTTATAATTAATTTTATTTAATTTTAATGAAGTTATTTCCGATGCAAAGACAAATGCGAAAATGACGACAAACGTAATGAGTTGCGATACGATGCGATGCGACGTTTCTATCTCACCGTTTTGCACAAATAACGAAATTCAACTGAATTTGCAGAGAAGAAAAACCACCACAGGCAGGCAAGCAGGCAGGCAGGCAAGCAGTCAGTAGCAGCGGGGCGAATGCTTTGCTCGCTGGGTTTAGCTTTAAAAGTTGTTATCCCCCCGCCGCAAGTGTTTGCTGTACACATAATGCGGCGAACTGCTGAGTGCATGAATTGTTGCCGTTACCGATTTTTTATTGTTGTTTTTGTTGTTGTATTGTCTGGTCTGGCACTCACCAATACAACGTTGCAACGTTGCTTGACATAAACGCACGTATACTGACTGCTATACACATGTAGTATTTGTGCACTTGCATAGATAGATATACCAACTGTGAGATTGTCAGACAAACAGACAGACGAACAAAGAGTTGTTAGAACAGTCATATGAGTTAGAAAGAAAGAAATTTGTATTACGGCACAAAAACAACAACAGACAGTTGCAAATGGCAGTTGTAATGCTAAGATGGAAAACTTTGAACCAAAAAAAAAAAAACAGCGGGACGGACATATGGTAAGTTGAAGAAACATACATGGGCTGAACAAAAGTCAAGGGTTTATTTATTGAATGACTTTCGTTGAAGATCTGGAATTTATATTCAGTTTAATATTAAAATAAAATATTGAATTTAAAAAAAAACAACTGATACATCAAAGTCTGACTTTTGATTGCTAAAAATCATTTTTTATTTTTTTACTTTTTGTATATATAGAGGGCAGTTCAGGAGGATGAGCAAGGCAAAAGTTTGAACTATCACTTTATCCTGATAGCAAGCGACGAATAATCATCGTATTTTTATACCCTACACTCCGATTAGATTCACTTTGTCATTCCGTTTGTAACGCATAGAAAGCATATTCAGCAATGGACATATAAATGGCACATTTTTTTATATTTTCTTTCTTATGCTACAGTATCGAAAAAATTATTAGCAAACATCAAGTGTGCAAAGGTATATCCATCATATTCAATAATAATACGAACTTCAGCTAAAATCCATTAACAAAAAAATAAAAATGTTCCAAATGTAAAAAAAAAATCCGATGAAATGAGCTAGACACATAAATGGCACAATCTGGAATAAAAACAGAAATTATCGTATTAAAATCGCATTTGTTGATTTTTCGGTATGCACAAACATTTAAGTCATTAATAAATATCTTGTGCTGCAGCCTCTGTTTTAGATAAGAGCTTCACACGTGCGAATCACCACGTTTTTTCGCACTTTGTTTTGAATATGGCATACCAATCTTTTTATACGGCAGACCAAAGATCGTCCATATTTGTAGTTTTTCTTAACGATTTCAACCTTGACTTCGTTCTAAAGGTTCTCTATTCGATTTAAATCAGGGCTCTGGGCTGGCCGTTGATGCTTTCCTTACAAAACCAATTCCTTACAACTTTATAGGAGTGTTTGGTGTCATTATCTTGCAAAAATGCCCACTTAATTTTCATCGAATGTAGTACACATGGTTGCATATGGATTTTCAAAGTGTCCAAATACTGAAACTTTTTAATTTTGTCATGGATTTTTAAAAGCGGGCCTACGCCGTGCCAACAAAACACACTACTGGCCATAATGTTTTCAAACCCGTGTTTTACCGTCAAAAAAAAGTATCAATTTTTGGAAAAACGTGTTGTGGACCTATAAAACGAATATCTATAGCACGAAATCAAATAGTAGAACTCTTTTTCATCGTCCTAAGTGGCAAGAGTACAATCCTAGGTCCACCCAGAGGAGGATAAGACTTCTTGATCAGCGTCACCAATTCATTCGATTTAACCTTGTCCGTCGGTCTGCTGCAAATAATATAATTGAATGATATAAATTGCTTGAAGGACACGCCTATCGCCCACACAAGTAAAACATTTAATACGCTATATTGGTGGAAATCTTCAATATAGAGTATGCAAATTTCTCAAATATACTATGAACCACTTAGGAAAGCTCTGGACAAAAATTTTATAATGTGGCTGCAATTTGTATTTTTTCAAGTCTAATCTGACCAATATTGTGAACTTGTTCAAAATAAAAAAAAAACATTTACATCAATAATGCCAAAATTTATTGGCAATTTTGTGGGATAAAAATATAACATCACAGTAAAAGAGTAAACTTATCTACAACATTAATACTCATAGCTTCACCAAAAGTTATGAAAATATAATCTAACTAAATACGGAAAGAGAAAAACTTTGCACAGCAACAATAGAATTCAAGAATTAAAAACAGTATACTGAGAAAAAAATTTTTATGTTTGTAATATTTAATACAAATTTCCTCAAAGCAGAAATCATGTGAAAAGGAAATTTTGCGCGAATCCAAGGAAAATATTACCAAAAAAATTAGATAGTTATCGTCAAAAAAAATATTTTGTAATAATTTCAATTTGTGCATTATTTCCTAAAGAAATTTTCAGAAAGTTTGAAATAACAAATCATTGCTTTTTGTTTCTTTTAGATCAACATTTTTTTCAGTGCACCAACTAAGAAAGAAATGCTTGCGAAGGACGTCTTTGTTTAGAGTAATTTTTATGTTATTTGATTTTATGTTTATTTTTGTTTTGTATCTCTGTTATTGCCGTTTATTTGTTTTGTTTTTTCATATAACGTGGCTAAGTTTAACAGTTATTTCAACTCTCCATGAGCCATTCTGATAGGAACAACAACAACAGCAGTAAAACAAGTTATTTCTAATGTTTGTCTGGAACTGTAAACTCCACAAAAAAAAAGTTTCGCCTGACGAAGTTGCGAGACGCTTGAGTTACTCGCTCGCTCTACCGTTGGAAGAAAGACATGAGACAAAGCTAAGAGCGCAGAATGAACAACAGACGAAGTGCAGGACGAAAATAAAAAGTTGATTTATCAAAATATTGCACTGGCATATGCAGCAGGTTCTCTTCTATCTGTTGTCGTGTCGCACTCATATGGAGCCAGTGCATTATAAGGGGAACGAAGGTACAGGGAAAGAAAAGTTCCATTTGAAGAATTACACGTTTTTGGATTTGGGTAGGTCGCCGACATTTTTACCATGCCATGCTATGGCATGGAATCAAATGATATGAAACAATGTGCTCAAAAAGTTAAAGAGATACAATGAAAGTGAGCGATAAAGTAGCGTAAGTGTTACCAGCGTGACAACTAAAATAATAATTCTTCTAAAAAAAGTTGTTTAATTAAAAAGAATTTGAATAACAATTTATTGAATTTTTTGTTTCGATTTTTGCTTTAATCTACATAAGAAATTCTTTTTAAACAGTTAAGCTATTCCATCAAACTAAATAGATTCAGTACAAAAGACACATGGTTGATGGCAAGACCTAATACGATGAGAGTGTTTTGAAGAGAATAAGCGACCGTTCATTATTTTACTACTGGTATTTTACTAAAGGTATGATGCAATGCTGCTGGTATGCAATATTTTTATTAGTATGCGTGCGTTTAAGTGTGGTTTTTTCCTAGATTCTTCTGTATGTATCCCTCACTATATGTACCCGACAGGAAAAATCAAAAACGTTCCAAATAGGAGCCACCAGTGAAGTGAAGTGAAGTGAATACAAACACCGAAACGGCAGTTCATCAAGTTCCAATTTTTTGCGTTAAGACTAATCGCTATATTTAGATCAGCGGTGGGCAAAATAGCAAAAATGAGCCAATTTTAGCTCTTTACAACAAACAACTCGTTTTTCTTAAAAAAAATAAACAAAACAGCAAACACATGCACTCTCCACTGTAACGTTTGTTTTGATCGATGTGGTTTTTTTATCAGATAGCACCGATTATTGATATACTTTAGCTCGAATGGCAAGACCACTGCTCCTTGCGAGGTGCCCATAAGCATGGTGCTCTCTTAAGGTTCTTTCTTAAGGATTTTCCTATTAGGTATTCAGCAAAATGATTTACTATACGAGTACTGCCACAAGCGAAGGCAAAACAGCTGTTATATGAGAAACTGGTGGGTTCATATGTAGGTATCGATTTACAAAATTCAATGTACTTGGAATGGCATCTCATTTGTATTAAGTGGATTATTGCATTTGAGATGCCATAGCAGCTACAAATAGTTTGTGAACTTCTTTAGAAATATGAAAAATTAACTTTTAGCTCGAATTCTCGCAAGTATGGATGGAAAAGTTTATATTTTGCGCTCAGCATGACTGAAAACTTTGATCCATGAGCTAAAAGCTACAACGGATAAGTTAATTTCGTGTGCTGAAATATTAATTTGGTTATATGGAATATGACGAAAAGCCAAAGAAGTTATTGCAATATTTAACAAAAGTTTTATTTTTCGTTTAACTATAGAGCGACTTAACCTCAATATCAATAAATTATAAGTTTTGAAAAGTTGCATTAGCATGTGAGTATCTGCAGGTAAAATTTAAATAAATTTTATACGAAATTGCTGCATAGTTTTTATAAAACCTTTTGTAAAATAAAAAATAGGGGTTTTAAAGGGCATTGACGCACTTTTAAGGCGTCCTTGAGCAGCTGTGCTAAGCGTCATAGGAAACTCTCCAAATCGAACACTTACGAAATTGAGCTTCAATAATATTTTCCACGTCCAATAGGAACAAAACACTATGGCTGCTTACACAGATACTCAGTAACAATCAATGTCGCTTACGTTAATTACAGCACAACAGACTGGACACAGTTTGCCAAATTAAATGAACCTCTTTTATGTTAAGGCATCAGAAGAATATCTAATTTTTGCAGCATTAATAATTAACTTTTCAGATTTAATTTTCTGCATTACCTAGCAACCTGCTTTAACCTCACATACTTATAAGTCTCACAATCTTCCTGTCAACACAGCGACAACATTAGCGTATGTACTCTTGCTAAGAAATCCCAAGGATATTCCATTTTTCGTATTAATATAAAAATTTTCATGTTAGTAATTTTTACTCAATTTATGAGTTCATTGTTTATTCTTTTGTGCTCTTTGTCTCTTTGTCCTATCACAGAGCAAAGGGTCACATATTTTTTTATCAAAATATTACTTAAGTAAATGAGTAAAAATGGGAGACACGCAGCTTCACAAAAGGATTCCTCTTTATTAGATATTAACATAGCCTAAAGCTCTGGCTGGAAAGAGAAAACCAGAGGTTAACTTCGAATTTAAATTCCATTTTCGAAGGAATCAGAACAAGATCGATTATCATATTTTCAGCCAAAAATGCAGCAGATAAATAAATCTATTCACTACAAGATATCGACAGACAGGTCGGTAATCGAGAAAAGTCTGAAGACTGTTGATTTAAGTAAAATGCTGAAAAATTAAGGAGATGATTTTTTATGATGTGCACAATTTATATTGATCTCTCACTTTAAAAAAATCAATATAAACTAAAGGAAAAAAACAACATGACTACCTATTTCAGTACCAGAACTATTTTTTTCTTTTTTTGTCAGACTACTGCAGCATAGCAGACATGGCTGACCGCAATAACAAAGCAGTGGACTCCTAGCACGTTGTACGATGTTAAATAAAATGTAAAATTTTGGTTTGACTTTTTGTCTCTGTGGAATGCATTGAGTAAACTGAAATGGCCAACAGTACTACATGGGAAAAACGTTTTTAAAAATTTTTTTTTCTTTGTTTCAAACAGGACAATTAAAGCATGCCATTCGCTATTTAGTCGCATATTTTTTTCCGTGTAAGTTTGCTAAGTGTAACAGTACAAGCCGGATGACATTCATGCACAAGACGACCGGAGACTATCTGCCTGTTTGAGTGGACAAATGAACGAATGAACAGACAGACAAACGGAAACAAACAGCTGAATAGCGATGAGCGCAACCACAGGATGATGTTCACGTTATTGTTCTTATTGTCCTTTTTGCTGTTGTTGCTGTCGTTATTGGTGCTTTTGTCGTTGTTGCAGTTGCAGTTACAGTTACAATCATTGTTATTACCCTTGACCAACGACCAGCGATGGTGACTGCGATCACTATAATCCACCCAATTGGCCAGTTACTTGACGCTAGACGTGGTTACACAAAAGAAGCTACACGAAGGATTCGTACAACGAACACCCAAAAAACATAAGCACACGTATTTGTTGGACATCCAGGCTACCCACCCAAAAAAAAAAAACAAAATCATTAAAGTTTTACCAGCAGCATAAGCAACATTAGCAGCAACAGCAATGTGGCCCGCAGCGGGAATATTATTCAACTCGCACTCGAAATTAGAGCTTTTAGCTAAATGAGTAATAGTAATGCAGCTGGCTTAGTGGGTGTATGAGGGGCGATTCAAGAGGGTGAAGCAAAAGATTGTAAACGCTTCAGGGAAATAAAGTTGATAGTGGTTGGTAAGAGAAGGAGACGGGCAAACAAAAGCGATGGAAAAGTCTAAAAATGCTGAAGATTAATGGTTATTAAACTGCTGCTCCACACTCCATTGATAAGGTTGCAACCGAAATTGTTGCATGCTTTGTGGCTTTTGCTTGTGCTGCAGTTTCAACAATTGAAATCCTTCAAATCCAAAGATTTCAAGAGTATTTGTTGCTTAAATCTTCTATTCTTGTCTAACGGAGTTTGCAAATTGTTTGCATAAAATGAGAATTATTTTGGATTGACAACTTTGTTATCTGTTTACTAAACTTTTTTAGAAGTTACAAAATGCTACAAGCCTTATTTTCATTTTTCTTGACGAAGACTGACATGCTCCAAATAAAAATAAATAATAAAATAATTTTTATGAAAAGCTTAACGCAAAAGAAATGCCAAAAATTATCTGCCACAGTGGGAGTGCACAATAAAGTCAAATTCGGCATCAAACAGTAGCAACATTAACAAAGAATTTTTTACCATTGAAGTAATGATTACATTTTTGATCACAATTTTGGTTGAAGATATTTTTTAGAATTTTACTGATTTCAGAGGACAACAAAAGAAATTTGTTTACTGGCACGCTTAGCTCTAATATTATAGTACACAAAAAATGTTTAGTCCTTTGCAAAATTTAAAAATCAACATTATTGCAATACATAATTGTAATCAGAATAAGTGACACAAATGTAAAGAACAAACCAGCCATGTCAGTCCTAGAGCCAGGATATTGAAATGCCGGCAACAGAGTATCTACAACTACTTTGTTCACTTCACTTCATTTTACTTGAAATACATAAGCAGCCAGCCATAACGTCTTGTGTCATTCTGCTGCAAAAAGGGATAAAAGTAGCTAAACATGTTCGATTGTCCATTAAAATGATTTTCACATTAATGGCGATGGAGACGCAATCATGTGTACATAACAAAAATTTTCGCTTGCTTAAATTAAAAAAGGTTAAACTATATCATTTAGTACGCACCAAAATTCAGAGTGAAACAACAACTTCAAATTACGAGAAGTTTAGTAAACGGTCTGCCTCAGTAACTTTAAGGGCCTTTTGTGTATGTAATCCATTCATTAGCACAGAGGCAGACGTTTTTACGTGCAATAGCAACCAATAATAGAAATCAGTATGCCAGACATTTAATCTTGGCTTTCAGTAATAAATCGTTATAGTTTGCCAATAAAATAAAATGTTTTATGAAGAATAAAATCACGTTATTTCTGATGCCAAAAACAGATTTTCTTAAATGCAGTAGGAAACCTGTCGGCATATTTTGTTAATGTCATGATATAATTAATTAAGTATACGTGTTAGTTATCATTAAACATACTTTTAATTAAATAACCAATAAGTTTATAACGTACTTTTTTTTGCTCCGTGTGAAAAAGTTAAGGGACATGGCGCTTTCCTTTGAAGTTTTCTTTTATCGTTGTTGTCATGCATGAAGGAACCAACTTAGCAGAGTGACCAGTTTGCTTGTTTGAAATATTAATTTCATAAAGTTGAAACATTTCTTTGGTCTTCCTTTTTTCTTCATTAAACATAAGTTAAAACTCTATTGCATACTTTAAAGCGCAGAGATTTTTTGTGTTCAGTTTATCAAGAGAAAATTTAATATTCAGGTATTTTTTATGAAAATTCAAATTATGCAACAAAAATCCAAAGAAATTCGAAATAAAGTAAATCTTTTAATGTTTAAAAGCACAGATATATAAACAGACAGACAGGCACATGGCAGAATACACATACACGTGCATCACATTTATAAATGTCCTTCAAGTTGTGCTCATGACAGGTGTTTGAATTCACTTCATTATTCGTGAAGTGAAAATCACGATGATTGCATATCTACAGATACAGCAAGCAGCGTCTAAAGTTGTCACACTCGTTCCTTCTTCTTCTTCTTCTTCTCGCCTGCTGATTTCCTTTTTGCACATTTTTATTGCTTTTGCTGTGGTTATTTTTTTTTTTCTTCTTATATTTTTTCTTTTTCGCTCTAGGCTACGGGAAGCAGTAACTGCTTTTAGAAGAACGAAATCAGTTTTTAGCAGGATCATCCACATGTAACGTAGCAAGGACACGCGACGTTGTGTTGTGTTTTCATGGGCAAACTTTTTACTCAAGTTTATGGAGATATATAGGGGAGAAGTATCAAAAGAAATAAGTAAAAAATATTTAGATAAATGTGCATGAGCATTTGTGGAAAAGGTGAACTGCCTAAATCGAGAAAAACAGGACAACAAGTGCAAGTTTCATAATATTCATTTTTTTAATTTTCAACTAGCAACGAGTAAGGTTTAGAGATTTTCCTCAGTTAATTTCTTTGGTTATAGCCAAATGGAGCGAGGAGCCTGAGTCTTATCACTAACTATTCGACACAATTTAAACTTGTTTATGTTCTTAAAATTATTTACGTACATTTCCTTGGGCACATGACTGCGTTAGCCTGTTCCAATCAAGCAAATTACCTTCAATTTTATAATCAAAATATTTAATCGACTGTGTTCGGTAGCATTATCTTCAACATGAGTGTTTTCTTTTTCCCGAGTAGCTGTAACACAGAGGTCAATTCTTTCAATTTTTGCCGTGTTAACCTTAAGAGATTTTTAGTTGGACTCTTCTCACATTCTTATACTTTTTCAGTTGCTGCTGCACTTCCTTTATGGGATTTATGTAAATTTAATTTGAAATATATTAAGCCAATTCCATTAGCTTCTGCTTGTCACCCTCTCGCATTCCTGTTACATGTTTTAGCTTTGTTCCTTTTTCAGCTTTTACCCTTAGTCAAGAGTGGGGACAACTGCACTGAATGTGCACAATCGTTTTCACTATCATTAAAGGTTAAAATTTTACTGAAATGAAAAACTTTGATTTCAATAAATGTTCAGTGCTAGTGGAATTTAAATGCTAGCACCACTAAGCATTTTGTGTTAATCAAAATTTTTTACCTATAAACAGAAAATAAAGTTTTCTTAACACTTAAACTTAGCATTTATTCCAGAGATAATCGAATTTTTCCAATTTCCCTTTCAACATTTTTTAGCGGAATTTTTTTTTAAATGGCACCGTCTTGTTGAAACAACATGTCAACCAAATCCAATTCTTTCATTTTGGGCAAAAAAAAAGTCGGTTGTTATCGCACGGTACCTTGCTCTACTGACTATAACGTTTGCTGTTTTCATTATTTTCGGCAATTCTGTTTGTTGACGTACCTATGGAGCCAAAAATTAGCTTCGTCGCTGAAGGGCACGAATTTTGATAATAAAATTTAATGATTTAGCGCCGTTTGATTGTTAGTCTATTTATGGTGAAGATTTTGGCGTTGACACATGTTACGAATTATGCGTAAAGTGTCCAAAAATGTACACTGAAAATCAAATATTTTTTTAATAGAAAAGTTTAACGGAAACTAAATTTCATTACAATATCCACACTGAGCAAACAATTTCTTTAAATGCTACAAATGTTTATTTGGTATAGAGCAATTAATTATTCATTTGTGTCAAACATATTTTATATGGAACAAAAGTAGGCATATTTTGTTTGAAACATTAGATATATGATTAACTTCAATAAATATATAATTGATCCATTTCACATTTGTTACGTTCAATCGTTTCCTCAGTGCAGTAAATAAAGTTAATGGACGTTAAGAAATGTCAAATAAAGTTTTAAATAGTTGTGGAAAACATCTTCACTAAGTGCTTTAATTGTTAATGGAATTTCCATTACTTTAACGTTTATTATTAAGAGCAACTTGAGCTCAAGTACCACTAAATACCACGTTGTAAAAGGATTTGAGATCTTTTTCAAAAAGCAAAGAGCTATAAAGAGATGTTCTTCCACTAAACGTTTAGAGCAAATTAATTTTTTAAAATCGAAAGAGTTTAGAATCTAGTGCACTAGTCCCCACTTTGCATAAGTTATTTTTTGGTTGCTCCTTACTAAAATATCTTATGTTATCATCGACCATATAAAGTGACTGCAGACTTTTGTAGTTTGCATTTTTTGTATTTGTTGCTGTTTTAAAGTTTACTAGTTTTTTATTTTATCACACCCAGATGGCGTTAACTGCTGACTTTCGACTTTATGTGTTGTGTTAACATTGTTAGCATCGTATAACTACAAGGAAATACCAGTACAGCAAAATAGAGTAAGAGAGCTCAGAAAACATACATTAAAGGCTAAAGTAATTGAATTTAATGTATGCCAACAAGGCTTAAACAAACTTATGGAGTGTGATTTAGTCTGGCAATTGAGTGATATTTTCCTTAAGGTGTCTTTAGAATGCAACCAATGCTAAGCTGCGAACACTTAAATTAAATATGATATATGCAATGACAGCAGCCACATTTGATGGTAAACTGATATTCCTTGGCTTCTTCATTGTTAAACCATTTTATTTAAGGAAAAAAATTTTTTTTTTTTTTCCTTTATTCCATACATTTTTTGTATACGTATTATTTGAAAAATGTAGTGTATTTTTTTTATTTTCACTAAGAAAATTTATTCAATTTAGTAGATCAAACTCAATGTAGAGCAGCATGTAAGTATCGAAAACTTTAGACATCTGAGCACATGTAATTTCATGTGTGTGAACACAATGACAGCATTTTGCATTAGCGAACAAGGACAATTGTAACATCGAGCACCAACAACAGCAACAAATTGTTGTTTACAACTACAAAAACTAATAGTCACAGCTACAACAACAAATATTTAACATAATAAAAAAGAATTAAAATGCATATCCTGTTGGATTTTATTTCGCTGTCATTGCAGAAGACGGCGTACAATTGTTACATTTTTCAAGCGACATTTTTTTTTGCTTCCTAGTTTTTGTTACTTGTTGTTGTTGTTGCTGTTGTTGTTGTTGTTGTTGTTGTTGTTGTTGTTGTTGTTGTTGTTGCTGTTGTTGTTGTTGTTGCTGTTGCTGCTGCTGCTACTGCTGCTGCTGCTGCCATTCTTTCAATTTTGTCAATGTTGCTCTTTTCATTTTCATTGTTTCAATGTGAATTAATTTGTATACGTTGTTGTTTGCTTGTTTTGTGCATATTTTACAAGCGGCGCACAGAGACCCAATAGGAAATATTATTTTTGGTAGTTTAAACTTTAAGAACATAATAATAATAATTTCTGTGTTCACAAATAAACACTTAAAATTTTTCAGACCCATCAGGATCTATAGATCTTACAAAAAAGTTTCTCATATGCCATGTTATAAAACACGCACAAGTTTGATTAGAGACTTTGAATAAGCTATCAAGTGATCGCAATCTTTAACTAAAGTTTTCGCAGAGTTTCTAAAAGGTTTATATAAGATTTTGCTCCCAAATCGCTTAAAATTTATATTTATAAAGCATATTTTACAAATTTCTCATTTGTCGTGTCATCAGAAATCCTGAGAGTTTGTTTGAAAACTGGCGCATTTCATTACTAAGAGTCAATAGTTTTAGAATAGATGTACACATGTCAATGTCATGATTAACAAAAAACAACTAATGATTCGTTCAAGCGCTTGTGAAGATGTTTGTAATCAGCCAAAAATTTGCTTAATCGAAATTTATGTGCATGTACCATTAGTTTCAATAAACACAAAATTACAGCATTTTTAAAAATATTTCTTAAAGTTATGTAATTAGAAAAAGACCTTATTTTGTTTGAAATCTCTAATAATTATTTGAGAAACAAATATACTATTAGATTGTAAAACGTCATATTATTAGTATGAGTAAATGCAAAGCTAAATCTGTAAGAAAATCACATCAAATAAATATTTCCTACCGTGTACCTTCGCCACATATAGAAGCAATAGAACTCTGTAAAAAATAAAGCCAGCATGCATGTCAGTTGAAATGCGAATCGATGCCAACAGGATTGGCGAAGAGATGAATGACAAGCGATTTTAATCAGTCAATCGTGCGATTAATGCATAAAAATGGCAAAAGGGACTCAACACAATGGAAAGTGAAATAAAACGGATATTTTAGATGAAAATTGTGTACATTTATCTTAACCAGCAGAGAACAGCACCTTGAGTTTCAATTTTGTTTTATTTTTGAAAATTAAAGCTGGTTTCCGATGCATAGCTTAACCTTGTGAATAGAAATCACTTAAAGTCAATTATGTAATAGAAAATTTCTCAAATTTTGATGAGTTTTCCAAATACGCACGCACAGTTTTTTATCTGAACAAAATCATACAAATCTTAAGTTTTAGTTTATTTAGCTTAATTATGTATCAAAGATGTTAGCTGCTATTTTTCCACTACAATTAATGTTGATTCTTTCGATAAAACAATAAAAATGAAAACATTTGCAATTCCACATGCAGCATTCGTATTTCAATTGCATTTTCCACAGCCCACTATAGTATACCACTTTCCATCATCAATAATGAAGGCAGTCAGCAGCAACATCTCTTTAGGCATGTTGCAATGCAGGCATACTATGCACTTGCCGACTACGTAAATCAGGATACGATAGGGTATTTTGTGCCATCATCGAGTGGCAGGCAATTTGCCACTGTTCAATGAGCTTTACGAGGCCATAGGCCGCTTTTTGCTATTGACCATTTGGAAGTATTGTGTTTTTTGCTGGTTGCTAAAGTAATCCGCTTTTGTTTGTCTAAACGTCCTCTAATTGGATCGCAATTTGTTGTTGTTTGCTAGCCAGTCAACACGAGTGTTTGGCTGTCGCCGATTCGTAAGCTTTTTTTGCATGAATGTCAGTTTTTTTTTCTGTTAATTTTTCGAGCAGTGAACATTCACAAAATTTTTATGAGCACAAATTAGGATTGGAGTCTGTGCCATGAGTGATTTAAGTAAGTACTAACAGCAAAAAGTTAATATGATTGAAGTACAAAATGTGCAGCAATTAGCATTTACATTGGATTTGCTTATTTTTAAGCTTTGGCTTTTAGTTTTTACTTGGGCCTAATGGATTTATTGAACGTAATAAGATTAATTAAGATATCACTAAGAAAGAATGCAAATAATTTGTTAAATATGGCAAGATATTTTAGGCGGCCATATATAGAATCTTAATTTTTGCGTTAAGGCTTCATATATAAAGAATACGGGATCAACAATTGTATCCTTAGTTTCATCAAACATATTAAAAATAATACACATTAAAAATGTTAAATGTATAAAATTTTTTCAGAATATTAATAAGATAGCACTCATACGTCATGGTATTCTATCAAATAAATTATGCTTAGTGGCAATTCTTACATGTATATTTAGAAAGTTTTGGTCAAAAATACTTTATACAAATCGAGAGACCTTTTTTTTATACATTTTATATAAACCTTGCTGAAACATTTCTTAAACAAAGTCGAATGACTTGAAAATCAAATGTATGTGTTCATGACAAAAAAAACAGTAAAATGGCCCTCTTAAAAGTACATTCCAAGTCTTTGTTGTCGTATGTGTATGAGTTCTTAGTATTTAATAAACAACAACTCAAAATGTGATACTTTAAGGATATATCGACTTTTATATAATATAGATCACCCAATAATAAGTCAAACGCATGTTTTTCGGGCCCTTAATATTAACGAAAATATTAAATCTGCCTCTGCAATTTCACTGCTTGAAAATACATAATAGTTACTCATACTTCATGTAATTTAAAACTACTAAAATTCTTATTCACTTTACTAGAAATAAACTTCAACATGTTTTTATGGAGTATCGGAACAGTAATTAGTTTATAATAATTTAAATGCATAAAGGTTCACATATCAGACTTAGCAAATTTCACTCATCTGCTCAAAGGTCGCTGATGATTCCATTAAGCAATAGATGAAACTAGTATGACTAGCTTTGGAAGCTTTTCGTTGGTTTTTTTGGCTAAATGCTATTTATTTTGGTGTCATCTCACACTATACTGAGCAGTAAGCGCAGTAAAATAATTATAAGTTCTAGCATATTTACTTTACCTTGGCTAGTCTCAAAATTAAATAAGAAAACACTTTATATTTATGTTTAAAGTTTGCACAAAGAACTTACTCGTAAATTAAAGGATCATTTTTAGTGCCAACTTACCTAAAATGAAAAAAAGAAGAGTACAAACATTATTTTTCTATTTACAAAAGTATTACAAACATAAATTGGATTATAAATTGCAATTGCATATTAAATCAAATAAAGTACAAAAAATATAATAAAATTGTACTTAAAAATAATCAATATGCTATAAAAGAAAATCCACAAAGGGCATTTCTTCTCACAGCACTTTAGCCACGGGCTATTCAGCGTGCATTATTATAATAGTGATATTCAATAATTTTGCATTTCTAAATGATTGCGCTCACAAAATAAGTTTTCTTTACTTTGTTTGTCTCATTCCTATTTGTTACTCTCTTTCGCTATATTATTCTGAGACGTTGTGAATGTCAATTTTAAACAAAGTGGCCTTTGGTGTTTTGTTTGAATGTTTTGTGTGTGTGTATGTTTAGTTGTGTTTATACGAGAGGACAGTTTGTGTGTGAGTGAGCATACCGTTTTGTTTGAAGACATTAGTATACAATTTTATGGCTTCAATGGCGCCCAGAATCTCGGCGAAGTATCCTTGACGTTAGCTTTGGAGACGTTTTGGAGATGACATACAAAATACAAAAGAGATAAACGTTGTCATGGTATAAGACAAAAAGCCCAGTTGAAAATAGATAGGTGGATCTACGTAGAAAAATCTATTTCTACTTGAATGTGAGATGAGCTTGAATGTTTTAAGCGATTTTTAAAAGGACTTTTATTAAATCTACCTTTTTCTGTTATTGTTCATGTGGACTTATAAAATGTGACTAAAAAAAGAAAATGGAAATAAGAAATGATAATATTAAGCTAAAAATCAAAAAAAGTATTTAAAGAATGCTAAAATAGCGAAAGCTCAAAAGTTTTCCAACAAAATTATATGAAAATTTAACCTTCATTACACATAATATATGTGTCAAAGTGGAGATATCTATCCTTAAATTTCTTATTTTAAGAAAACCGCAGAAATAATTTGTATTATAACATTTTCAAGACCCTGCAACAATTTCTACATGTCGTCTAAAATTGCAAGTCCGACTGGGATGCTATGAACGTACGTGTCGCTGGCTGAGTGTTATAAAGTAGAATGAGTATATAGTAAGTGTATGTGTGTCGATCAACTCATCGATTATTCTAATACTGAAGTAAAGCGTACGAGTACGCGCACTCATGCTGATGCTTACTTACTCATACTTTTCGTACTGTCCCGCTACTCAAACGAACAAATACACGAGGCAGCCATAAGGACGTGACCTTTGTACTCAATTCGTAAGAATTCGTGCCATATGCTAAAAAATTATCTCTGTACCACAAATATGGCACATGTGTTGGGAAATGAAAATTTTATCAGCTTCGAAATAAAAAACTTTTTTTCACATTCTCATGACATGTGGGTGCGAAAGTGCTTAATAGGCGACAGTGCGTCTTAAAAATTTTTCTTCATCAACTTTCGTTTGTTTCCAGGCAGCCTTAATTAGTTTTACATCAATTACTTATTTAGCAAATAAGTGTTTTTTTTTAGCATGAATTTAAATTTTCTAAATCTCGCGAAAATGTAAATTTTACTAAGCATTCAATTGACTCATAATGTGAAGGAATCAATGCTAATTTAATTTATTTAGCCTTGGAGTTGTTAACAATTAAAAAATTTCAATTTATTAGAGTTATCTGATCTGACGCACAAAATGGGTTAAGCTCGGTTGCACGTTTTACATCATCTCATTTTGGATTTGGTAAGAGAGAGAAGTCACCAGCATATATTTTCATACATAAGAGCAGTTTTAAATAAAAAAAATATATATAAATGTTAATAAACAAAAATCTGAAGTACCGAAATTGGATTTTTGTCCAATTTTCATAATTAACTCAAATTAGCATTCGAAAATAAAATTTTTAGGAATCCCATTTTGATGTTCAAAAAGCTTTTTACTTGATTTAATAACTTGAACTAAGTAACTTGCTAATTACTACCCACAAGAAAAAAATCAGCAAAATCAGAGACTACAAGATCCAACTATATTCTATATGGCAAAGAATGTCCGATATAATGAAAATAGTTCTCACCAAAGTCAATTTCCATATACGAATATTAAATGATCGCTTAAATTCGCAATAGCTTTTTTATCTAAAAATGTATGGGACCATAAAATTTTTTGTGCCTTATATGAGACACAGAGAGTTCAATGCTCTTCAAAAGTATCATTGATGAAACTATTTCAAATTTACGGCACTCTGAAGTCACTCTAAGCGGTTGAGCTTAACCTTAAAATTTTAATAGAAATTTAATTCCCTAATAAATAGTTTATAGAGTGATAACATACTGGCATCAAACGAATGGAAAAATTTCAGAGGGTTTGTGCGATCTTTAAGTTTTCAAATATTGTTTTGGACGCTTCCTTTTAAATATCGAAAAATTAATTTTTGGCTCAGTGGGTACGTCAACAAGCAGAATTGCCAAATTTGGTGTGAAGAGCAGTCATAGGCAGTTAAAAAGCTGCCAATGTACCCTGAAAAATACACTGTTTGGTGCGGTTTGTGGGTCGGCGGCATCAGTGGACCGTACTTTTTCAAAAATACTGAAAATCGCAACATTACAGCCAATGCAGTAAGGTACCGTGCGATGATCGCCGACTTTTGTTTTGCCCAAAATGGAAGAATTAGACTTGGTTGGTGAGCAATTAATCTCACGTTTTGTAGCAGCCCATTGGCCGCCAACATCTTGCGATTTGACTCCACTAGACTACTTTTTGTAGGGCTACGTGAAGTTTCTCATGTACAAGGACAAGCCAGCTACAGTTACAGCCCTGGAAGACAACATTGCAGCTGCCATTCATTGGTGAGACACCGGCCGAAATACTGAAAAAAGCTTGCAGCGGCAAAATTTACATGAAATAAAGTTTAAAGAATAAATGAACGGAGTTGACGTATCACTCCAAATAAATATTTCACTTTTGCAAATTTTCTGTTCTTTTTTTTATATTTTCAGAAACCAAACGCTTAAAAAATCACACGTTAAAAACAAACGCTAATTACCATGACAAATTGTCAAGAGAATGTTGAATTAAATAATTGGGATAAGTAAATAAATAAATTATATAAAAAGTATAAAATAATTATTAAGGAAAATAAAACGAAACGATTGAAAATAAATTTTTTAGAAAAGCAAAACAAAAGCAACTTGAACTGCTTTAAAAGAAAATCATGTTGAACGAAAGAATTGTCAAAATGGTATTTTCATAAGCACATAAACACAAACATACACACATGAATTATGTATGTGAAGTGTGTGAAACACTAATACAGTACATACAATAAACATACACACATTAAAAATAAGAATAAAGAACAAACAACATGTCAAAGTATTGTATGTACATACGAGCACTCGTACATGTTGACACATATGCGATACTTTTGCACCCAACTTAAAGGACCCAACTTTAGAGGATAAAACGTTAGCTGGTTGGTTGTTGGCAAAGTCGTATGGTGTCATAAGCGACATGAGGGACGTTGAGACTCTTAAGATCATGAAAGGCAACACAAAAGCAAAACTAAGTTAATGGTAACCTTTAAAAGGAAAAAGCATCAACTTCAACCATTAAAGTATTAAATTGGAAACAAGTGAAGCGTATTTCTTTTTACTCTTCTCTAACACATACTCCTTCCACTTACCCGTTTTGCTTTTTGCCCATTCACCTCTGGTTTCGTCCCTTTTCACTCATTTAATATATTTTTCAAACGAGCCACTTAATCTGTTTCTGAACTTAAGTGGTTGTGGAATGTGTGAGTGAAAGCATGCAACAAAAAACAAAAAAAAAGTGACGAGAAAGAAAACAAAAACAATATACAAAATTAATCTTTTAAAAAAACAACTAAATGATGCATTAAAATATAAGAAAAGTGAAACAGATGAGTGTGTGAACAAAAAATTTGGGTTCACTGTAAATACAAGGAATATTACAAATAGACGAAGTATGAATTTCAAAAAGGTTTTAAAATCAAAAATAGTTTGTACATATTTTAGGGCCTTAACGTAGTGTTTGGCATTAAAAAAAATGTTAGGTTAATGAAGCATCCGTAATGTTTTAAGCCATAGTTGGCAAAATAAGCACTAGTTTGCTTATATACCAGATAGACTGAAATTTTGGTTCTATGCGACTGCTTTGTTTTGAAAATTTCGCACAGTTTTACATTTTAGCAAAGCAAACCCATAGACGTTTTTTTTTTAAATAGCAAAGTTTTAATGAAATATTGACTTAATTTTATTTGAGTCCTTATGGAAATAGTCAGCTATGCTTTTGAAACGCCCATAAATGTTTTCAATCGTTTTTTAGTTTTCGATATATCGTTATTTGAAATTTTAAAATGACTTTGGCACGACTATCAAAATCGATAAGTCAATGAATTGAATTTTAGAAAATCTCTTCATTTCACTATTATTAGAATATAATGTTATTTTAATACCGTGTAATGAATAAAATCTTATAAAGGAAAGTCATGTGCCCAAGGTCTAAAATAAACGTTGGCTTTGATTTATACAATTTGAAAAGGTTGACCTGTTGATGCAATGTAAATATGCATTGGTCTAACGAAAACATACGATAAAAATATTAAAAGTAAAGAACTGAAGTAATTTTCATCATCGTCAACCATATGACCGAGATCCAACATTCATTCAGCAATGCAAACTCAATTCAATTCCATACATGCAAACAGTGAAAGGAAACATCAAACAAATTTTCTAGCATGAAAAAGAGAAGGAGATGTATGAAACTTTAGAGTGAGAGGGTCAATATGTGGCTTTCTGCACATCTGCGCTTATTGACATTTGTCAGAGATTCGCTTTCATCCATTTTGACGCTCGTTTAATTTTTCACATTTTGAGTAAATGGACATGATGACTGAAAAGGTGTTGATGATGATTTGCTTATAACGATGACAGTGTTGATCAAAATGGGAAGGAGAACAAAGATTGAAATGAGGATGAGAATGAGAATGAGAATGAGGTCAGATTGAGGTTGAGATTGAGATGAGTATGAGAATGGAGATGAGAATGGAGATGAGAATGAAGTTCAAAAGAAAGATGAGATTAATAAGCATGAGAATTAGAATGTGAATAAGAAAGCGAATGAGAATGTGAGTGAGGATGCGAATAAGAATGCGAATATGAATGATAATGTGAATGTGAATGTGAATATGAATGTAAATGAGAATGTGAATGAGAATGTTAATAACAATGAAAATGAGTATAAAAATGAGAATGAGAATTTAAATAAGAACGAGGATGAGAATGTCAATTAGTAGAATTAATTGATTATGAGAATGGAAATGAAATTAAAAGGAGAGTGGAGATGAGAACGTGTATTAAAATTAAATAAAAATAAGAATAAAGACTTAACCAAAATAGACGTGACGAGACGATAGCAGCTGAATGAACGTTTACACTCGTTACGTCTGTTTTGACATTTAACACAAAATGTTACGCTAGGCAACGATTCGAAACAGCTATTATGACGATTAGTGACGGTTTCAAGTTCGGTTCTTACGGAACAACACGTCTCGTCAAAATGTTTCGTTCACTTTCGATCAGTTACGTTTGTTTATTTTGGTTATTAACATTGGTTTACATATACTCGAACATACTCGTTGCGTCTCGTCTTGTCATATAAAGGGTGTTTTTTTTAGAGGTATGAAGCTTCGAATTGAAATAAAACACAAGAAAATCGTTTTAATGTCCATCAATTTGGCTTTATTGGAAGGATAATTTTATGCCATTAATGTTTAAATATGATTTTGGGCATGTGGCCGCCGCGGCGGGCTCGAATAAAGCCAATTCTACAGGTCCAATTTTGAACCACTTTTTCGAGCATATGGAGCCGTATGTCGGCAATAACGCCACGAATGTTGGCTTCCAAGTCCCCTAACGTTTCTGGTTTGTTGGCGTAGACGAGCGACTTCACATTTCCCCAAAGAAAATAATCCAATGGTGTCAAATCACACGATCTTGGTGGCCAATTGACAGGTCCATTCCGCGAAATTATGCGCTCATCGAATGTTTCCTTCAATAAATCGATTGTGACGTGCGCTGTGTGGCATGTAGCGCCGTCTTGTTGGAACCACAACTCAACCACATTCATGCCATCCAATTCGGGAACAAAATAGTCTTTTATCATGGCTCTATACCGGTCTCCATTAACGGTAACTGATTCTCCAGCATTATTTCGGAAGAAGTATGGCTCAATGACTCCACCAGCCCATAGAGCACACCAAACAGTCAGTTTTTGTGGATGTAATGGCGTCTCAAGGGTCTCATGTGGATTCTCTTCACTCCAAATGCGGCAATTTTGCTTGTTGACGTAGCCATTCAACCAAAAATGAGCCTCATCACTGAAGAAAATTTTGCGATGAAAATCAGCATCGAGATCAATCTCATTTTCGGCCCATACACCAAAATCACGACGCATTGCATGGTCTCGCGGCTTTAATTCTTGCACAAGCTGGATCTTGTAAGGTCGCAAGCCAAGATCTTTGCGCAAAATCTTCCATAAAGTTGATGGACAAAGCTCCAATTGCTGTGCACGGTGGCGAATCGATTCATTCGGGTCCTCTTCAACATTTTGCTCTACAGCGGCAATTGTTTCTTCGGTGCGCACTGTTCGACGTCTCTGCGGATGCGTATTATCACATAGAGTAAACGTAGTGCGAAAACGATCCATGGTTAACCGAATTAATTGCTCTGTTGGACGATTATGTCGACCATAAAATGGACGGAGCTTGCGGTAAACTTCGCGAACTGAACCATTATTTTCGAAATAAATTTGCACGATTTGCAAGCGTTGTTCTTTTGTCAATCTGTTCATGATGAAATGGCAAACCTAACTGAACATAAATGACATTAGAGTTGCTAGATTTGACCATAAAATGCCAAATCTCTATTCAAAAAACAAACCTCTAAAAAAAACACCCTTTACATGCAAACAAGAGTGAGAATAAGTATCTATGGGAACGAGGATGGCAATGAAGTTGAGGAGAAAAATTGCAATAAGAATTCGAGTGCGAATAAAAAACAGATCACTGCAGAGCAGTTTTGATTGATAGAAATAAAATATATCATATATTTAAAGTTTATTGGTAACAATAAACTTAGAGGATGGATATTCACTCAAATTTAAAGGCTTTAGTTAACATTCATGACAACAGAGGAACAACACCAACATAATAAACGTTGACAACGTGTTTGGTTAAAGTTTCATAGGCCTTAAGCGACCTATAAGTATTTGGCTTCGGTCATATTACTTCAGTGATATTAAGATTCCCCGATTACAACGTAATTAGGAGAAGTGTTATTTAAGTTCCATTACTACAAATAAAAATTGTGTGGAACTATTTTCCTCAAAACGTTTAATTGCAATAGGATATAATTTTCATTACCACTTACTCACAATTCTTAATTCGATTAAATCATTATATTTCAGAGGTAGTTAAAATTATAGTGCAACGAAAATTCAGTACAGTACTACCCATCTAATTTATGCGAGTTATAATAAACTGATAAACTTAAGTTCACAATGTACGGCAAGATACGAAACGACACAACAAAATCTTAAACAACAAAGCTAATACGTTAATTCAAATTATCCGATGATAATCAACAATTAACTTCCCTACTGGGTACACATTTACGCAGTACTAGTTGGTTCCAATGAAAAGCACCTAGTAAATTGAAGACACAAAAAAATAGTAATGGACAAAGGACACGCTTACACGATATGTAGAAATAGCGGATATGGTGGGCGTTTCAACTCAAACGTAAAAAAATAAATAAAAGAAAAAAATATAATGAAGTAAAACAGAAGCAACAAAATATTTAACCTAACTACAACAACAACACAAATGAAAGGCGTAGAAAAATGAATGGACTGAAAGCTAAATTAACGAAAAAGGACCAAGGACGAAGGGCACGACAAAGATGAAGGAACAAATGGCAAACGGACATAGTGCCAGTACATTTCTGCCGACAAGCAATTAAGATAAGGGCGCGTGAAAGACGAGTGAGCAGCAATAGCAGCATCAGCAGCAACGAGATGAGCCAGCATTTTTCCGCTTGGACGTTTAGTAGGATGTGAAGTAGACAAAAAGCTCACACAACTCAACTGAACCCAAGTCAGTTCAGTTCAGTGCAACTCAACGGCAAACGCCAGTCACATTTAGAAGATATAGCATAGCTGACATTTCAAAAAAGCAAAAAAAAAGTGTCATTTTGCAAAAGCCAAACAGAGACAAATGAAAAAAAAAAGAAATATCATAGAAAGCATTGAAAAAAATAATGGAAATGAGAGCATGCGAGCAGCGAGTGTCCTTTGACAGCAAGCGGCAGCAGCAATATAAGTGCCTCAATGCTTTCGTTTTTTTTTTTTTTGGTGATGGTGGTCGAGAATGAAGTTGGTATCGATACTAAGTTGCAATTATAGTTTAGATAAAAATTATTAATTGAAATAAATTGTATGCTCTGTTACTAATTTGCGATTTAAAGTGTCAAAAACGTGGATTTTTCCCAACTTTGTGCAATTATTTTAGAGCGATCAATTTTTCCAAAGTACTATTTAGTAAAAAAATAAAAAGGTTTGCAATGGCATTGCTTAATATGTATTAGAAGTATGCACTATGCACGAGTGCACTTGAAACAACCATCAAGCCACTCGCCCCGATTGCGAGTCCATCGAACACTTGTGCACGAAATCCACAAATCAAATCAAAACAAATCGAAATATCAAGCAAAATAGGCGATCGCTGCTCTCGCAAATAAAATATACTACGAGGTCCAGCACTCGTAGTTTATTGCATTCGGCGCAGAGTAGCTTGTTGTCTCTTAGATTACAGATTTGCTCAGATTACAGTTTTGAGATGCTGTGTTACTTTGATTGGTGAATTTGAACAACACAACAATTTTAATGACGGGCGCCTTGATCTTACACTGGACTGACTGATAACTCTCAGAATGTCAAGAGAACATCTGATGAGTCAGCAAGCGCCAAGCGCACTCGTGCAGACATCTAATATGCAGACGATTTCTCTTTGGAACGGTATTGAAACTCCATATGAAAAGTAACAAATATCTACTGAGCCCAAGCATCGAGCAACATCATTGCTGCTAAAGACAAATATTAATGGCTCGGTTAGTCAATGGATCGATATTTGGTCATTTAGTGGTGCATGCACGTTAGTATTCCCGATTTTATGCATCTTCTGTTATTTCGCAGCTTCCCTTCCTTTTTCATATTTTTCATGCACGCTTGATCCACATGTTGATGTTGGGGTTTGCAGCGGCGGCGACGGCGACGACGGATCCAAAAGCAAAGAGTAAACTGCAATTTGTAGCGATAATTTTGTGTACTCTGCGGTGACAATAACGAGTTGGCGATGGTGCTGCCATTGTGGCGTTAGTCATGTTTCACTTGCTGTTGTTGTTGTTGCTGTTGCTTTGAAGGCTATCCAGCCGGATATGACGACCGATGAACGTTTCAGCTTACAGTTTAGATTACAACAACAGTAGTGGTAGTAACAGCAACAGCCTTCAATAGGAAAGAGTTTGAACTTAAATTCTATTGGGCTGATGCGGATGATGATGATGCGAATGCTGATGATGACTTAGTATTTATTTTTTCCTGCTGTTGTTGCTGTTGTAGTTGTTGACGAAATGACAGGACAGCAAACGTATAGCGTAAGACTTTTTACAATAGCATTGACAACAACAGCTGCCACAGCAAGAAAAATGTAAACTTGATTAATCTTTGGTTGTTGCTGTTGCTGTTGCTATTGCTGCTCTGGTTGTGTGGGTTATTGCTGTCGTTGTCGTTGTTGGCTTAGAGAGCTTAAATTACAACGACCAACGCAATGCCATGTTTGTTGTGTGTATTGGTGTTTGTATGTGTGAATATGTTTGTATGCTTTTGCGTTTGTGAGGTCAATCCGTTGTTAAAATGAACAAACAACATTTTTATTGTAGTTGCAGCAGCAATAGAGTATTTTGCAGTTGGAAGCAAAATTTTAGCAGTTTTTTTTTTATTTATTTTGTTTATTTTTACTGAGTGTAACTTTTGCATGACTAAACAAAGTTGCTTAATTGAAAGTTTGTTTGGAATTCAAATGAGAAACTTTTTCAAGTAAATGATGACATCAGTTTAGTTTCGTGCTTTAACTGAAGGCCAAAGTTTTAGATCTAAACACCGTTTCTTAATAACTGCGGGAAATATTCATTCAAAATTCGGCAACATTACATTATCTTTTTTTGGCTAAAACAATGTCGTATTGATCGCTTATTCATAGACAGGATACTATTTAAGAAAGATTAGGACTTCGATCTTTTGACTGCAGTAGAGGTTGTAGGGATGCAGAGGAAGATATTAAACATTTTCTTTGCTCCTGCCCCAGCTGAGAAAACGACAAAAAAAAAACTCAGTCCATTTTTATTTAAGGACCTCATTCATGTTAATATAGGTCTTTGTTTTATTACGAAATATGGTTGCTACAATGTAAAATTGCAAAATCTTCACCTACACCTTTCAATTTAACGTCTCCAATTAGTTTCATTTAATTAAAATAAAAGGTCTTCATTTCCAAAAAATTCGTATTAGACTTAAACCAAATTTTTATATCATCGTACGAGGACCATTTCGCCGCCATTTTGAAAGTTAATGAAATTTGTCAAACTTGAGGTTTTGGAATTTTATATCGTAGAGGACTTCAAACCATTCAGCAAAGAACGACATTATTGTAAATTTAAAAATCTGTCAATGATTTTCTGTGACAAGAAAAATAGGGATAAATGTAATTTTAATTAACATATTAAATTAATACATACGTTGTTTAATTATGTTTGATTAAAAAAAACATTCACAGACTTATAAATTTACAAGAAATTTGGTCTCAGTCAATGAATGCAAGCTTAGGATGATGTAATGACACTATGAGCAGTAAAATTTGAGGAGCATCGAATTGGTATCGACTAATTTCAATGCTAATGATAATGGCATCAGCTTTTCGAGATATCGGTAAGTTAAGTAGTGATTGGCATGATAACTAACGTTCTCTGGCGACTTTTTTCAAGTCTGAAAGGTTTGGTGTCTTAGGTAAAGTTATATTTATTGAAAGGACAAAAAATGCTGCTCATAGTTATCTTCTCTTTCAAGCCGAAATTCGTAGTGAACTAAAAATGAAAAGACATCAAATTTTGTCGTTTTCACATGAAAAAATTTACAAATTTCGTTTCTTTCATGATTTTAGAGTGATATCTCATATCTCATGTATTGCATAATTTTGGGCGGTTAAAAAGCTATTTTCAGTAAACTGGTCCTTGCCAATATGATAAAACATTTTATATTTTTACTTTAAATATAAATATAATGTATATATTTTCTGGCGACGCCCAAATGATGTTGGCGTGATTTTTCTTAAAAGATTGTGATTTTCTTCTTAAAGTGTTGTTTTTGTTGCATTTTCTACTGTTCAATTTGCTCTCGTTGAAAATGCAATTTGAAACATTGAATTATGATCCTTAGCTGGTTTAGTCGTTTGACACACACACACACACACACACACACACACACACACACACACACACACACACACACACACACACACACACACACACACATACACACACACACACACACACACACACACACACACACACACACACACACACACACACACACACACACACACACAAATAGTCACAAAAATACAAAATGTTTGTGTTGTGTTCCCTTAAATTATGTTGCTCCAAAGCAACGCCTACAGCTGGTGTGCACATGATCCCAAAGAAACATTCATTCACAAAACACATAATCAAATTGAAATGCTACAAATTTAATGTTGCAAAGTCTTACCGCGCCACCACCATACATATTGCTCCTCTGAGAGTTTCCACCTGATATAGTAGGAGTAAGCTAAACCATTACACTCTCCCCCCTCTGTCTCTTATGATTTTTTCCGATCAGCTTTTACTTATGCGTAAATTCCCTTGATTTGATTTAACATTAAATTTCATTAAATTTCACTCAACCTAAAATCTTCTATTCCTTAGGTTTATTTTTTGCATTTTCAGCTACCAATTTGTGGCGTCGTTGTTTTCGTCCTTGTTTGGGATCCTGTTGGCCATCATGTTGCTTATTTTTTGTTGTTTTATTTTTGCAGTTAGGTTATTTTTTTGTTTGATTTTAGTGAAACTTTTTGCGTTTCCATCTCGTTGGGTTTACGTTTGTTTTTTTCTAGTGCTTATTCCACACATTTTTTTCGAATTCTCTTAGCTTTAGTTTCAACTGTAACTGTAGCGCGTTCATTCGTTCGTTAGTTCAATTGCTTGGTTTGCTACGCATTAGGGTGGGTCAACTTTGAACTTTAGAGAATACTCGAGATATGATGAGCCTCTTTTGAAGACAAAGGACTAAATAAAAGGACACTTGTTTAATTCATTGCTTAATGGAATTATCAGTGTCCTTTGCGCCGAGTCCTGATATGTTTTCCTTTTTACGTAGATTGAGAGCCGAAGCAAAAAGTAAAACAATGTAAAGCTAAAATTATTTTTTTTTGTTGTTTTTGTTTTTGTTACACTTAAAGGGAATTTCTTTTCTTTATTATGCAATTTGCGATTACAACTTTCGACTCGCCAAGAAATGCTTGCAATGAAGCTCCTGCAAGAAAAGTGTAATATCAAACAAGGACACTTCAATGAAAACAAACAATTTTGTTTCTATTTCTTTTTTACTTTTTGTTTGAGTTCTCAACAAATCTATGCATGAAAGAAAACATATCGGGCTTAGAAATTTTCACTAATCGGCTCAAAGGTCGCTGATGATTCAATTCAGCAATGGATGAAATTAGTATGACTAGCTTTAGCCAGAATTTAGGTTTCGTGTTTTGTTGTTGTAATTCTTTTGGTGTTGTCGCACACTCAACCGAATAGTAAGCTCAGTAGCATTGTTTATATCTGAGACTTGAATTGGGATATTGATAACAAAGAGGTTTTTCATTTTTTAAGGTATCGAGAAATTATTTGAGATATAATGATGCTGTTAAGATATCGGGCACTTTATTTTTAAAAAGTTAATTTCGTAGAAGTATTTGAAAAGAAATGTGTCAATACCAATTTATGTATAGAAACATCGAGTTCAGTACAATGACTTCTCATTGGATTTCTAAAAATTGTGGTGTTCAGCATAGGTTTGATTTGAAGTTACAGTATTATATGTGGGGAAAGAAGAAACAACTATATCTATGTATGAGCATGATATGATATATTAAGGAAAATTTTTTTTTTAAATCCACCCTATTATTCAATGTAGTTCAGCTTGTTCTTTTACAGCTATGTCCAATGTCCTGTTATTGCGTACAAAAGCTTTGCACTTTGGCTGTGTTGTAGTGTCGTCGTCCTTGTTACTGATTGTAGTTGTTGTGTTAAGGTTGGTGTTTGTTGTTGTTTTGTGCTGTTGTTGTTGTTTCCACATGTATCAATATTTGAACCATTGAACTGTTTTTATTTTTGTTGTTGCTTTTTCGTCGTTTTCTTGAGTATCCCGTTGGCGACCTCTATGATGATGTGGTGCGGTATACGTACAAATCTGCTCGTGTCTCTCTCCCGTACGTGAACTTGTTTACTTTTTATATATGCACATATAACCAATAGATTTTACACACTTTGCACAAGTGTGTGTGTGCTTACGTGTGTTGGTAATTGTTATTTTGCTGATATTGTTGTTGTTGCCAATAGTGTTGCTGCTGCTGGTTGTGTTGCTGGCTTTATTACTTGAATATTAAAGCAAACGATTTGAAGCGCTTGGTGTGCGAATTTGCTTTTATAGTCTAGGGTGGTTTATATCGTAACAGCTCCTGCTTCTTCTCCGTCTTTTTCTCGTTGTTTCCATTTTCATTTAATTTAATGGATATCAGTTGTTGATCATCAAACTTCCCTTTCGCTTCTTGTTAAGCTTATTGGCTATCAAAATTGCTGCTTTTCAATTTTTGCTGCACTTAAACTTCAGTTTATAACTAATTTTCCTTCGTTTATATCATGTGATAATTGAATTTTATGAGAAGATTTTAAAACAGCAGTTTTATCAAACAATTTGCATATATTATGTTGCATCTTTCAGGCGCAATTTTAACAAATAATAATTTTGTGTTCTAGTAAGGCACGACTTGGGAATTTGATGGAAATCATTCAATGACCGAAAATTTGTTTTTAGTTTTCTCGCTGTAGTTGTGCAAACTTTGTTTTCAGCATTTTAAAAATTACTTTAAAACGACAAAATACCTTTAAAATGTTATTTCAAAACTACCTTATTTTTGTAGTTTTATATTTTATGACGTCTGAGTCATTTGATAGTGAAGCACTACTTAAAAAGTAATTTAATTTCAATAAAAATTTTTATTTCCTTATTTTCATTTCAGTGCTAAACATTATTTTGCAATCAATTTTTTATAAGCAAATAAAATAATATTTACATTACGAATAGCAAAGCGAGGCAAGTAGCCATCAAGGCAAGGATTACACAGTTATGAATAAAAGTAGCCGCCGCCAGTCAGCCAACCATCCAACCAGCTAATGGTTTTAATGGCGACTTTAAACAGAAGTGGCAGCGCAGTGACGATAACTCGGTTGTTGGTAGCCGTTTTTGATGGCCACCAACTGTTTACAGCCGACACATTCAATTGATGATGCTATTGCGCACAATGTTCCGCAATGAAGTTCATGATACATGAAGTAACTGCTTTAATTAAAAAAGTAGAAATAAATAAATTGTAGTATCTCGTTTTTTTAGAATTTATTTAAAATTTGTTAGCAGTTACTCCTTCGCAATAATAAATCTTCAAATTAATTCAATTCGATAAGAATCGCGTGACTTTTTTTCTGTTTTTTCGGCTTTGTATGCTAACAAAAAAAAACCGAAAATAAACTTGGCTTAAATTCTCCTATCTACTTCAAAAGGGAAAAAATGCAAACTTCTAAATCTGACATTAACAGCGACAAAAAAACATAGCCAACAACAAGCTTTGCAGCAGCAGCAGCAGGTGCAGTAACCTGCCAAAAGCAGTAGAAGAAAAAACCGCGTGCTACCTACATGGACTCGAAAATTGTGTGTGTTGCAGGCACAACCACATGGAGACAGACATACACACAGAGCAACACATTCGCATTAACTCGTACGTACACACATGTACATGGCAAAAATATTAATTTTTTTAGTTCATTAATAATTTCGCATCAGAACTTTCAAGACATTTGATTCAGAGAATGTAGATTGTTAAGACCGTTCCAGAGATAATGTGTTCTTCAGAAACAGCTTGGGTTAGCGGAGTCTTATATGGTTGTGAAATTTTCTCATCAGCAGTTTCCGGTATGTTGAGAAAAGTTATATCAACCACTTCTCAGTGATGATGGTGAATTGCTTTTCATTTTTATACTCAGCATGTGGGAAGAGATTTGTGGTGTACTTATGCTCCGTGAGAAAATAAAGAATCAAAGAGATATCATAAGAATACTGTAGAAAGTATATAGATACTTTTTGTATGGTTTTTTATCAAACTTGTGGACGCTAAAGAGAAAATGTTGCGTATTCCAGACCAGTTTAGTGAAATTGGGTCTGGGAAACACGCCAAAAACGTTATTTTGGTAGATTTTAAAATATTTGAGTTGTAATATAACTCATAACTGCCCTGTTGGCAATGGCATTTAAGGACAGGGCAACTTCGGAACTATTTCAATGAACATAAGAAAAATACTCACTATATAAAAATGAAAGCCTGTCTGTATGTTGTGGCACTGAGGAGAGAATGTAGCTTCTGCACAGAATATATTACTGCTTGTGATACAAAGTGTAGAATACTTTACAATTTTTTGTATTTCGAAGATTTCCGTTCTACACTTGAAATATTTCCAAATCTATTTTTCTGCTTATACTTTTCACATTCTGTTGGTGAGAAAGTTACTCAGCTGCGTTTTCTGAACCACTGATATCAAAGTCATAATTCATATTTCATATAAACATTCTGCTATTGTGTTTATTCAACAGCTTTAGATTTAGATTTAGATTTAGATGGTAAAGTTATTTTGTTAAATATTTGAGACTGCAGAAAGAATTAGGATTTTTTTTTGAGTGCACCCACCGGTAACATATAATCTCCCCAAATCGCGTTAGTCACATAATTTATTTTCCAACTGCGGGTGTATGCGCTCGTATGAGTCTGTTTATATGTTTGCTTTGGTTTTTGTTCGGTTTTGGTTTGTATGTTTCTGTAGCTGCTGTTTTTGATCCTTTTTTATGTATTTTTTTTTTGTTGAGTTTTGTATCCTTTAACTCGTTTAAATTTTTCAAGTTATCGTCGTCGCCGTTGCGTGCTTTAAAAATACGCTGTGCTTGGTTTTTATTAGCATTAACACCCTTTTTACTTTTGTTTCTGCTGGGTCATGTTTCACGTCCAGCATTTAATAAGAGTTAACTTTAAGGTCAAAGTTCACATGCTTTCAATGGAATTTCAACCAGCCAATTCCCTTTGACATTAAGTCCAAGCTGAAAAGTGCATAAATTTCTAGTTAGGGAATAAGAAGTTTAGCGGCAAAAAACCATAACAGCATTTTCCTGGTATTTGCTAATTATGGGTAATTTCAATGGAAGGATTAATGTTAATTTTTTTAAGGCAATGAAAATTCTAAAAAAAATTTCTAAAGAACACAGTTTATTTAAATAAACTTAAAGAGCTGAAAGTATTTTTAGCTTGCAGTGTGTATACAACAGATAAATTTAACCTGGTAACGGATCAGATATGTAAATACATAGTTGAACCTTGAGGTCTCCAATTTTATTGTTTTTTCGTTTTGCAGTTAGCACAAAGCTGCTTGATGATTTACCTAATTATTTGCAAATAATTAGACCACATCCAAATATAATTTTTGTAAGCTTTTTTTTTGCAACAAACGTTTACATCTTAAGTCAGCATTTGTTACAGTTTTTATGGGTACATCCCAACACGAAGGGTAAAGTCAACTTATTAATTATTAGAAACTCATTTTGTTTTCGACCTCACAAATTATTCAAATGTAAATGAAAAAATCAAAATAACATTCGCATTGACAACAAAGTTTATTTGAAGTCCCAAAAAATATAACCGCGTCAAATTAAGTCCACATAAATAAGATTAAAAAAGAAGTAAAAACCGCTTTGATGTTCTATGCAAAAAGTTTATATCAAAAATTTATTATTTTTAAAAACAAAAAAATGGAAAACCTTTGCCCTTTTTTTCAAAATCCGCTTATATTCTTAGAACAAATGCCTGCCACTAAAAGAACGACTTTTCGCTTTAAAAACAAATACTACAAAAAAAAGCCAACAGAAAAAGGACCAAAATATTAACAGAAAATATTATGAACACAAAAATATAAGCGCGTTTGCCTTTTTTTCGCGGCCAAAAAACTTTTGCATTTTGATGGAAGTTTTTTATTTATTCACATAAACTCATCGAAACTTTTGTCTTATTCGCAACGCCACCACTGTACTGTGGTGGTGTTGTAATACGAAACTACAGTGATGGCAACTAAACAAATCAACGTAGGAGTTATTAACGTTGCGCTCGCTGCTGCATGTCTTTGCAAGAGGAACAAAAGGAAAATTGCTGGGAAACTCTGTACAGCTTAGCTCTTTGCTGGTTTTTACATTAACCGCAAAATGTTGAAAACTTTCAAGTATTTACTCGTATTTTGTGTTTTGCTTCCTTTGCCTGAATTTTTGGTATAGTAAAATGAAAACGCTGTGGCGGCGGTATCAAGCAACAAAGCAACCAGATAGCAGAGGTGATGGCGGAAGTAGAATTACCAACATCGTGCCACGTGAGTGTCGGTGTGTTTTGTTGTTGGGGTGAGCAGCTTGAATTGGAATCATAGTGGCCAGATAAAATAATAAAATTATTTTATTTTTTTATTTCTATATTTTCTTGTAATTTGCTCAAATATTGTGCTCAGTCGAATAAAATTTTATATCGTTTTTAAGATATCAAACTAATAATAACCGCATTGTCGGCGCGTATTGAGGCAAAATATGCCTTCTAATAATGATGTTTATTAGTTAAAAGGAATTCAAGTGTGCCGATCCAAAAAAATCCATCCCACTGTTCACATCTTTTCCCTAAATGTTTTATAACAAATTTAAATTACTAAGTGTTTTATATAAGTTTTTTTTTGCTTAATTTTAAGCTTCCAGCTGAATAGCTTAGCAGGATATTAGCTGTAGTAGCTAAACCCCATTACTATTGAAAATAAAAAAATCGGATGTCACACAAAAATCTTCCACGTTTGTCCAAAAAATAGTCTTACACCCAGGAAGCCAATTTTTATTCAGCAAAGTTAACTTGACAGCATTAACGCCATTTCTCTTTAGATGGACGAAGGTGCGATTCAGATTATTGAAGAAATATATATTTTATTAGAACCGGTGTTTACTTCAATAAGAGATTTGATATTTCAAAAGTTTTTCACTTTGATATAAATTAAGCCGCTGAAAAACTGAGTCCGTGGCCTAAGTTAGATAAATGATATATCCTGATCTAACCCACAAAATTATTCAAATGAAAAACTACTGCTAACTCATGAATCATATTGCGTCAAATTCTCAAGTATATCTCTTTTCTCTTGATCTAAAAATGGCATACTAAGCCATTATCCCGATTGAAACAATTCGCTACAATCTGGTAACATTGCAATCATTCAGTCGGTACTGCAATATACAAAGAAATCATAGCTACTTGAAATTCCATATTTTATAAAATGAAAAAATTTGATGTAATCGTTGTTGTTGTAGGAAGTTCTCTCTTAACCAGTAAAATATTTACACCATAGATACAGTTAGCGTTCATTGACCCTACACAGCCGCCGCGGGTATAAGTTCCATATAGAGTTTTCTAAAATAACGTAGCGTTGTATTGCAAATGCAGCACGACAGGATGACGTGCAGTCACTGCAATGCTTTTAGCTTGCAGCAAATTTTTAAGCCGCTTAAAATTTTGTCAAATTCACATAAATTATTCAAGAAATCAAAGTTGTCTGAATGAAACTTAGTTGCCAGCAGCAGCAGCAGTAGTAGCAGCTACAACTACAAAATCGCTTTCGATCAAAAATTCATCAAATGAATCCCAACAACTTCGAAAAGAGGTTTAAGTTACTTTCAATTCTCTGTTATATTGCATGCAACTAAAGAAATAAGATGTAGCAAAGTTATCTTTTGTTTTAATTTTATTGAAATTTTTTATCAAAATTGATATTGCATATAATTGCTATTTTTTAATCCGATTTTAAATGTAACCATGGAACAAAGGCATCCAATTGGTTGTTTTGTGTAGCACATCTTCAGTAGAATCTTTTAAATTGTGGCTCGCATTATACGAGCAATAGTGACAGACAGAGCCAATTTAACACTTTGCCGTGCCAATTTTGATGTACCTTGTCTTACATTTTAAGAACTCGATTATTCAAATAAATATTTTTTTTAAACAATTGAAGTGGAATGTTTGAAATTCGTTTTTTATATATAAGTTTAGACGGCTCTGGCAAGACGAAGAACAGGTGCTTGGCTCATTTTCGACCTTAAAGCATTCCTTGGAACAAAATGAGTTTTTCGCAAAGAGAAATCAAAACTAAAATTTCCAGTCCGGTTTTTAGTGATGCATTTGGTACCCTTCTACAAGATGACCTTGCACCATTTAATGGACTTCTTGAATGAAATCAAAATTGTAACAACGGATATGCCATGGAATTGAATCGATAACTAATTCTCATTCTTTTGATGGCAATAAATGTTTACCACCTTGAATGAATTGGAAATGTTGCCAAAGGATTGAAAACGTCGATGAAAAAATTCCAATTCCAAGGAATTCAATTTTCAAAGGAATGATTCCTATCCAGCTCTGTCCATAATGCACCCAATTCGAAGAAGTAAATTAATTCATTATGGTGCATAAAGTTCAACATAGCTGTTAGAAAAATTTATTGAGCAGCAAATTACCTACTTAAATGAGCTGCAATAAATAATCTAGCATACTATTATGAGTCAAAAGTATGAATTCGCAGTAATTAAAGAGGTATGGCCACAGTACAGCGAAAGCGTATTATATTTGGGCCATTAGGAAGAAAATAAAACTGATTTGAAGTCCACATGAGTTCCGAAATTACCAAAAAATAATATAAAATGTTTTAAGATTCGGCAAACTCTTATTGACATGAAACTGTGTCAGCTTCTAAATTGAATGTTCGAAATCCGAAACTAAACATCATTGAAAATATGCAATTCGTTCCACAGTACGTAAAGAACAAATAATTTGTCACCTCTTTGTTGTTCCAAAGTAAAGTAAAACCAAGAATTATTTTCTAAGCTCAGATGCAAAACAAAAAAGTTTCATTGTACCAAGAAGAACAAAACACAGTTGATGAAGGAGAACACCTACAAAGGCACTGAGTGCGCACAAACAAAAACAGGTCATGTTGCAAAAATATTTATATGGATAGATAGTTTGTAGGCCATGTACAGAGGAGGCGCCTATTAGAGACCAGTAAGAAATATGTTAACACAAATAGGGAACATTCAAGCATAGACACATATAGAAAATGGGCATATTTCATTGCTTCTTTATCTTTCTTGCTATTGCCATTGTTAAAAGGCCATCAAGCACCTTGAGCAAGTAATTTGAAAGATATAATTTTTGGAAAAAATATTTTTTCGTTACTTATAAAAATTGTTATATCAGAAAATATAAAAACTCAGCAAAGTTTTCAAAATCAAATACATTTAAGAACAACTTACTTTTTAAGAACAACTATTTTGAAAAGCGGTTACTTTTTGCAACCGTCTAGAGACCCAAATATTTAAGACCTCGATAGTTATTAGATTTAGTTACTTAAAGTCCGATTAATTTGAAAAAGATTCCTAAAATGTTTTACCACTTAAGAATCTTGTTGTTTACAAAAATCGTTTCGAAAAATCCATTTTTTTCAAAAACAACAACGGCTCAAAGAAACCAGTTAATTTCAAAAAGACATGAAAAAAGAGAACCAACTCTCAAAAGATTTTAACATTTTCAATTTCTAAGAAACAAACAACAAAACCGAATACCCGAAAAACTTAAGTTGCTCTTGTTTTTTAAACCACATACAGTTTCCAGCATGCATACATCCACACGTTTGTCACTGTGTTAATACAATTGTATTAGTGCTGAAGCGTAAAATACAAAAAAAAACAAAAACAAGACTGATTCAAAATGCCTAAAAGCATAATTGTAAGGTCTAGGCAGAAGCAGAATCAGAAAACAGCAGCAGCAAAAGAAGTGGAGCAGAACAGGCAAGCAGGCAATGCTGACGGTGCAGTTGAACGAGTACAAGCAGATGTGGGCGTTAAGGACAAAAGTCCGTTGAAAAATTTTGTGATTGTTTTGACGTCATATGGAAAATTGTTTTGCCGACAAAAATTTTGCAAAAAATCATTTCAGTTTCTAACAACAAAACACACACACACACAGATGGCAGCATCGGTCTTTGTTTTTGTACTTTCTCTTGTTTGTATGCTGCTACTGCTACTACTGCTGCTGCTCTTTGATTATTTGCTTTTCGTAAAACTTTGTTCTTGAGCTTAGAAAACCATAATTTAGGCTTCCAGCATCAAGCAGCAACATCGACAAAGTTTCTTCCTTCAAAGTCGACACAAAGTTTTGCACACTACAATTAATTTGTTTTACCATAATGAGAGCAAAATTTTGTAAACAAATTTTTGCGTGCCATAAACCGGAAAAACTTGTGCGAAAATTTCTGGAAACTCTACGTTTTTAAAGTAAATAAAAGCCTATGGAATGTGATATAACTCTTCATTTACAACAGAGGGACAAAAAAGGGTTTCAATTTAAAGCTTAATTGATCGATTGATTTTAAATGACATCAAAAGTTGCTAATTAAATTTTCAAAAGCAAAAGAGAAGTTTCGAGATGATAAATTTTAAATATATTAAATTGTTAAGTTAATATCTTGGCACGGGAAAATAAAATGTGAGAAATGTGAAAAAACCTTTAAGGAGTACGCAAAGTTTTTTTTCATTTAAATTTATTGATTATGCTGCAAATTACAAAAAAAAAAGACCAAGATATTAAAATTTTTATATATTATATAATATTTTAATAGATACATAGAAATCGTATAGAACAACAATTAAAAACTGCTTTTTTTGGATTACTAAAGCAAAAACTACTTTTTACTAATATTACTCAGTCAGCCCTATGAAGTGTTTTAATTTTTTTTTTTAATTTTTAAGAAAAATTAATGGTCATTATGTGAAAGAAAAAAGAATGAAATTATATTTTTATCGTAATTTTGAAAACAGTTAGAATGTAGGGCAAAGTTTAACAAATTATCCTTAAGTGGAAACAGTTAAAGAGTTCCAACTCCGCAGAACTCGGCATTCGTATTACTTTATCGTAAGGCTGACAGGCACTGTCTGTCAGAGTCTGTAATAAAAGCTCAACTAGTTTTCCGATTTCTTGAGAAATTTAAATTTGAAAAGTGGGCCCCCCTGTTGCTATTTCCTAAAAACTGACGAATTATTTTCATTTCATTATAAATTGGTGTGGAAAAAACTGGGCGGTGACACGCCCGCCACGCAAGAGAAAATTCAAATACATCATGTCTCATGAATTATTTGACGCAGATGAATGAGATTTGTTACATACATAAAAGCGAAGAGCAAAAGTAGCTTTCGATAATAAAAAAATGGGCGATGCCACACCTTCTATATAGGGAAAACTAAAAATCGTTTCTCTGTCACATATAAAATCAAGAAATACTCAATGGATTTTCATAATTCAATTTTAAGTCTATTATGATCAGTAGTAGATTCTTAGCAAAGCTTAGCTTCGAAAAATAGGCGTTGCCATGCCCCTTATATAACAGAAAAACCAAATTCATCATAGCTTATCAACTATTTGACGCAGATCAGTAAGACGGGTAAAAGCAAGTTTCAATGAAAATCTAGGCAGTACCACGTCTCGTATGTGAGAAAAAAACAAGCTTTTTTAAATATTTATTTATTTATTTATTTATTTATTTATTCATTAATTTTCCTCAAACACATTGGAATAAAATGGAACTATTTAGCAAACACTAAAAAACAATTGCTTCAAGAAAAGGTATATAACATTTAATATAAAAATAATATATAGTTGTAAATGTTACTTTCAAATTCATTTACATATAAAATTGTAGTGGGGTAAAAACGGAATTAACTTTTATATGGCATTATGTAGGATAAACATAGATACAAAATGCAAAAAAATAAATATACATGAAACACTTCAATTTACATTTGTTAGTGCCAAAGTATAGTAAATAATCAATAAACTTAAACTGTATGCCTAAGCAAAACTTCTATTTCGATATGGTTAAAACTAAATAAGAAGCTTTTAACATTTTTCAAAAAAAGAGATAAATTCCTTATGAATCGAATACCAGCAGGTAGACTATTAAACAATTTACACGACACGTAAGTGTAAAATTTCATAAAGTGAGTTGAGCGAGCTGCAGGAATAGAAACAAGAGAGCGAAACTTACTTCTTAAACTATAACTATCTGAAATACGGCTATGCATATATCCTGATCTAACGTAAAACATTTTCAAAACTTTAAAGTAATAAAGTTGTCTTAATGGAAGAATTCCGAGAAGTCTAAAAAATTCAATTGAGTGCACTCTACGATTAACATTACGAATATTTCTGATGACGCACTTTTGAAGGATTAAAAGAGGATTAACCTTGTTAAGTGAAGCACCACCCCGACAACTAATGCCGTATTGTAGCTTAGATTGACACAAACCATAGTATACAGTTTTAAGCGTTGCAACTGAACATAATTCACGTAATTTATAGAAGTATCGAGTGATAGTAAGTATGTATTGCTTTAAATAAGAGATGTGGTATTAGACCAACTCAGTTGATGGTCAATTATTACACCAAGATATTTAAAATTTAAAACTTCTTCTACTTTAAAGCAGCTTTCACTACAATTAGTACTCTGACAAAAACTAAATTTCGAGGTGTTCATGGGACATATTTCCGTGTGTAAACTTAATTTATTACAACGAGTAGAATGAAAAATAGTTTCAGCTGAGGACGAAACTTTACTATTGTTGCTAAAATACATTAATTTTGTTTTGTTGCTAACAATCAATATGACATATTCTGATAAGAGTGTTGGTGATTTCTGAAAAAAGTTCATAAAAGTATGTGACATATATTTTGGATTTGTACCAAACGAAGAAAAGATTGAGAGCTGCAACTTCTTTGCTAAATCTCCGTTAAAAAACATTTCTGCTATAACTTGACATTACTTTGGCTATAAATTTCTATTATTTTTTTAATCTTCAGCAGTTAGTAATTTTTTTTTAAACTTAACTTTTTATGCTAGGGATATGAGAATGTTCATAGAGAAATAGAAAAATGCTTTGTTAAGTCATACAGTTAATATTATTTTTTACACAATACGTTTATATCTGTCATTGATGATAGGATCGAGGCGTTTTTTATATTTTTATACCGAAATCAGAGAAAAAATGGTTTGCAGAAAATAAAAAACGGTTAAAAAGAAAATCTCTTTAAAAAAGATAAAATTAAACGAGATATTTAAAATAAAAGGATTTTTCAAGAAACATTAAAATATGTGCAAACAGTGAGATAGAAAAAAATTAAAAGGATACTTTAAAAAGAAAAGGATACTTTTAAAAAAATTAAAAGGATACTTTAAATGCAAGAGTATTTCAAGAATATCATAAAATATTTGCATATTTTGTAATTGCTTGAGAGTCTAAGAAAAAGGTAAAATTTTTAAATAAATAAACGTAACCGATTTGACGCACACGAGTGAGTATGTACTTTTCAAAACAAATTTTTATAATTTTTTTTAGTTAGCTTTTTGATATGTAGCAGTTAGATAAAAGTTTATTTACTATTTACACAACTAAAACGTTTTTGTCAATATATAAAGGGTGTTTTTTTTAGAGGTTTGTTTTTCGAATATAGATAAAACTGGCATTTTATGGTCAAATCTAGCAACTCTAATGTCATTTATGTTCAGTTTGGTTTGCCATTTCATCATGAACAGGTTGACAAAAGAACAACGCTTGCAAATCGTGCAAATTTATTTCGAAAATAATGGTTCAGTTCGCGAAGTTTACCGCAAGCTCCGTCCATTTTATGGTCGACATAATCGTCCATCAGAGCAATTAATTCGGTTAACCATGGATCGTTTTCGCACTACGTTTACTCTATGTGATAATACGCATCCGCAGAGACGTCGAACAGTGCGCACCGAAGAAACAATTGCCGCTGTAGAGCAAAATGTTGAAGAGGACCCGAATGAATCGATTCGCCACCGTGCACAGCAATTGGAGCTTTGTCCATCAACTTTATGGAAGATTTTGCGCAAAGATCTTGGCTTGCGACCTTACAAGATCCAGCTTGTGCAAGAATTAAAGCCGCGAGACCATGCAATGCGTCGTGATTTTGGTGTATGGGCCGAAAATGAGATTGATCTCGATGCTGATTTTCATCGCAAAATTTTGTTCAGTGATGAGGCTCATTTTTGGTTGAATGGCTACGTCAACAAGCAAAATTGCCGCATTTGGAGTGAAGAGAATCCACATGAGACCCTTGAGACGCCATTACATCCACAAAAACTGACTGTTTGGTGTGCTCTATGGGCTGGTGGAGTCATTGGGCCATACTTCTTCCGAAATAATGCTGGAGAGTCAGTTACCGTTAATGGAGACCGGTATAGAGCCATGATAACCGACTATTTTGTTCCCGAATTGGATGGCATGAATGTGGATGAGTTGTGGTTCCAACAAGACGGCGCTACATGCCACACAGCGCACGTCACAATCGATTTATTGAAGGAAACATTCGATGAGCGCATAATTTCGCGGAATGGACCTGTCAATTGGCCACCAAGATCGTGTGATTTGACACCATTGGATTATTTTCTTTGGGGATATGTGAAGTCGCTCGTCTACGCCAACAAACCAGAAACGTTAGGGGACTTGGAAGCCAACACTCGTGGCGTTATTGCCGACATACGGCCCCATATGCTCGAAAAAGTGGTTCAAAAAATTGGACCTGTAGAATTGGCTTTATTCGAGCCAGCCGCGGCGGCCACATGCCCGAAATCATATTTAAACATTAATGGCATAAGATTATCCTTCCAATAAAGCCAAATTGATGGACATTAAAACGATTTTCTTGTGTTTTATTTCAATTTGAAGCTCTATACCTCTAAAAAAACACCCTTTAGAAGTAGCTGCAGCAGCAGCTGAATAAAATAGAAAATTGCCCATGCCGTGAATTAAGGTTAAGTACTCTTTGCTGCTTTCGCTGCTGACATCTTCACATTTTTTTTATTTTTCATTTACACACTACTACTTTCCAAAACGATTTTTCCAAAAAAAAAAATTATATACCAAAAAGTTTCAACTTCTGCCTGAAAAAGTTTTATTTACTGCAGCGTTATTTATTTGCTAGCCTTAAATTGTAATTTTTCTTAACTTTAAGGCCATGATGTTAGAAGAAATCGCACTTGCAGGTGCAACATTTGGAAGCCCTAAAAAAGAAGAAGAATAGCTTGAAATGAAAAAGAAACCTGTTTTCTGCCACTGTAACTGTGTCAGCTTTATCGACCGGTTGACATTTTGCAGGCACATCAATGCAACATTTGATTTGATGGGTTAGCAATGCCACAAGGAGAGAAGAGGCATCATTAAAAGGTTAACTAACAAATATTATGCGCATGATGATTAAGGTAATAATTTAAAGATTTAATGGAAAAAAATAAAAATACTAAAGCTTCAGGCAAAACGAACAGCCACCACACACTTAAAATTTATGATGTTGCAAATGCAATATTGCAGTAATTGCAACATCTATTCACAGGTAACTACGATAAGTAAAATGAGCTGCTGATGAATTGAGTAATTATTATTAAAAGTCGTTGCAGCTTATAATTGTAAATTGTTGGTGTTGTTTCGCCAACTACATTATTCAATTTCAAACGAGTAATAGAAACTAAGAAAACAACACAGCAACAACAACAACTGGCATTGCAGCTCATTTGTCATTTCTTAAAATCATGCAGTGAATTCCATGCATCAAATCACGTTTCTACCAATGATGCCAAACAAGCAAACTTGTGTGGTGCTACACAGTGAAATCCAAAGGAGTTTAAGTTGTAATAAAAATGTACTAGCCAAGAAAATTTACGAAGTTTATAGTACGAATGCTGATTGAAATTAAATTTAACAATTTTTAGCTGAGCTGGAACAGAGCGTAGATGAAAGCTGAGTTTCAAAAATTTTCGCAAACAATTTTCTTGTACAATCAAATGCATTTGATTTTTCTTCTTCATTCCATAATTTTTTAAGAAATTTTTTCGACAAAACTTCAATAAACTCCCACTGTACAGCGTAGCGTTTGATTAAGTACAAAATCATTTACTGTTACTGCTGCAAAGTAGATAGAGTGTGCGGTTTTTAAGGTGTGGCAGTTACTTTAGTGTGAACTGGTATTTGGCACGCGATTGTTGCAAATTTTTAAAAGTCTTTCGTATTAAAAAAAATTAAATGCAGAGTTATTTTTCAATCAAAATATTTTCAACAAAAAATTCAAATTTTAGCTTAAGAGGCATTAAAATTTTTTTATGTAATACGCTTCGCTGCGATAATAAATTCTATCGCAATTAAACTTTTATAGCCTTATAGAAATTATAAAATTTTATTATGACATAAAAATGTGGTTTAAAAAAAACGTAACAAAAGTAGATGTGACCCTTTTAATGACATTACGATGATGATGATGACGTTGATTTGTCATTTAATTGTCGTGTCATCGTGTCAATTCATTTGCGCCATTTTTGTTTTATTCATTTTTGATTTCTGTCATTTTTTAAGTTTTTCTTTCAGTTTTTATTTTTTTCTTCTCATTTTCTATGCACAAAAAGGCAACAACATTGCCGGCATCATTAAAAACACTGAGAGCTAGCAAGCGCATCATAAGGGAAACGGAAGTTGTTCGTGACATTTTATCAGATTTGCATGCATTGACATTTCATATTCAGCAGTGATTCATTTTCTTTTTTTTGTTGTTTTTTTTTTAATTCATTGAGATTTCGCACTAGCATTCTTCGAAAGCATTAGCAAAAGTGCTATAATATTAAGCAGGAATGAGATAGATAGTGTTTTAGATAGGGATGAAAGTCAAATCACTGTAAGGGCACAGATTTGTATAAGTTATTGGTGCCGGAAAAGGCGTTATGCAAATGTTAAAGTGATATTTTTCCATAATTTTGAATGATTTAAATTGATTTGTTTAAAAGTAGCTTTGGTGGTGGCTAGATCAACATTAATTTTGTTAAGTTATATCACACTAATGGCTTAGGTTTTTAGTAAAAATCTAAGCTTCAGTTTTGTGTCTTCAACATATGGTTAAGAAGTCAGCGCCTGATGTCATCGTCGTTGGTAATGATATTTAATTTTGTTCACATTTTTTTGATAACTTCGAATAAAGCAGAGATAGTGCTGATGTTTTTATCAAATGATTTTTTTTTTTTGTTGCAACAAACAAAGCTTGTTGTTTCGCGTCTGCCACTGATATACTGTGTGAAGGGCATTGTATACATAACGAAAATTTAAGAGGCAGACGTCCGTGTTGCTACAATTTTAAAAACAGCAATGGTATGCAATATTTTTAAATTCCATTCTTAAGAAACTATTCCTCAATGCTGTCAAAGACAGAGCTAAGTCGGATAAAGATATTTTGTAGTTACGGTCTTTAACTATGTATGATTTTAATTGTACAGCATCAGTTTTGCTATAGTTATTGTTTTCATAGTTTGCACATTATAAATTCAAATTAGTTACCACTCACCAACTTCTACCTATTTAGAGAAAGTCTACAAAACAGGTTGAAGAAGAACAGAAAAAAAAGCAACTTGAAATGCTTGCAGACTGATTGGGTTTTAATTTATCTTCTTAGAGAAAACCATAACATTTTCATTTCATCCACATGTGCACAAAACTTTAATAATCTGACCAACAAGCTTACCAACCAACATATCAGTTTCAGTTGAATGCTGCAATTTAGTTGCCTTGGTACTGATTAAACACACAGATACTTTGTAAAACACATTCAGATGTTTGCTGGCCTAAATACTCCCGGCAAAGACAATTGTGTTAATTCAATTTAAGTCTCCTTTAGCTCTTAAAGCAATTAACATTTCTGACAATAAATGTCTTGTGCTTTAGCAAAATTTTGCACATCTCTTGAAAAATAAGTAGATATACAAATAAGGGATTCCCAACGAGAATGAACAGTAGTCTAGTTTTGCATTAAGCTGTTGAGTTTTTTATGTTAACATTTCAATTGCACTCAACATCAATATGTTTTTGCTAAATTAGTAAGACCGCAACTCTTTGGTTGTCCATTGCAAAATAGAATCTAGACTTGGTAAAGTCACATACAAGACGGATCCAGCGTTTTCCAGCCAAATATATCCACTAAACGTTGGTTGGAAAGGTGATTGTAACAAGAGATCACTCGACAAGACTGTCAATCGTAATATTAAACAATTTTTTGTTTTTTGTTTCAAGTGAAATTGACGTTATGTGTATTTTTTTATTTAAAACTTTACTTTATTTTCGAAAAAATGTTGGCTGGGTGCAGCCGGTTTCGAACTTGCGCTCTTTTATTTTGAAATTCAAAGCTTTTCCCACTGATCCACTGATTTGGGTGCATTATCGTTGAAAACATGTGGATATTAGTAAAGACCAATATCAGTGGTTCCTGCAATGATACGCAATGTAAAAATTTATATAAAGATGAAACACAAATTGGTAGTAAAGAAGCAAATCAGGATACATCATGAAGTGAATTATTTTCCAATTGGGTTATCTTTAAATTCAACGGTAAGTAGGTATAACAAAAACAACAAAAGCAATGATAATAAGGACTTAGTGCTAGCAGAACTTATTGTTTGTATGGATTCATTTGTGAACACTTGTTAGTGATAGTAGGGAAGGTGACCAGATAAATTGTGTTTTAGAAATTTGAAAAAATTTTGTGTTTTACTGAAGAAGTTTTTGTAGTCGTATTGAATGAAGACAAACAAATAATCAGACGCATAGTCAGGTAGGAACAACTATTTTCAAAGCGGTATGAAATACTATAGTAGCACTTACACAGCGATGGAACTCGGACATTATATCATCAGATGACTTAATTGTCACGCACATACAAAACGATTTATTTGCATATATCGAGATACGGTACTTGGCGAAATAAATATTTTATATGCGATATCATGTCAAACATTTCACCAAATCGAATACTAAAAGGTGTCCTAATAAGGGTGCTTGTTTTCGTGCAAGTGGCAAGTCTGAAATTTGACAGCTGTAACCTATTGTTGTTCCGATTATCATAAATGGAGCGCTGCACAAAAGAACATCGCGCTATCATTGTGAAAACCAATTTACAAAAATGGGGAAAGTTACGCTGAGACAGCACGCAAAATTCGCGGAATTTTCAGTAGAAAAAGTACACCTAATGTGTCAACAATTAAAAGGGTGGTTAAAAAATTTTAAAAAACTGGGTCGACTATGTCGGTCGGTCTCTTGAAATCATTGCTGCTGTAAACGAGAACGTCACCGAAAACCCGAAAACAACAATTCGGTATCGTTCTCAACAACTTCAAATTTCCCGAAGAGCTACGGAGCGAATTTTAACAAAAGACCTCCACCTTCAACCGTACAAGATTCAGCTTACTCAAGAGTGCAAACAAGCAGACCATGCAAAGCGCCGGCATGGCGTTCAACGGGCTTCGCGAATAAACTAAATTATCAAAATTGGGGCTCTGAAAATCCTCACACGATTCATTAGAACCAAATGCATCCACAACCCTTAATTGTCTGGTGCGGATTTTAGTCAGGCGGCGTGATTGCGCCTTAATTTTTTGAAAATGTGAGCCGACTTGCAGTGACTGTAAACGGCATTCGTTACAAAAACATGATAACGAAGTTCTTGTGGCCCCAACTCAAGGGCATGTATTTGGACGACGAAAATCATCATTTAGGGTTTAGCGAAGCCTCATGTTTATGTGAATAAGCCAGAAACAATTCTGGAGCTCAAGACCGACATCTAACGAGTCATCGGTAAAATACAGCCACGTCTGTGTGAAAATGTCTTCGAAAATTTGATGAAAAGAGCAATGACCTGTTATCGCAACTCGCTCAAAAAATACGTGTTTTTATTTTTAAATAAAAAAGTGCACTTTTATTGGGACGTCCTTTATAATAATACATGCAGTTGGTAAAAATTACCAAACAAAATCTTGTTAAAAGCAAATATTTTTTTGATCGAAACATTCACTTATTAATTATCATCAGTTCAGGGTGTACCTTGGACTGCTCGAATTTGCGAAAAAAAACCGCTTATTCACGTACTTCAAATCAATTTTCTAACATTTCAACGTCTGGCCACGCCGGTATATATTAATGTGACTGTTTATATAAGCTATATACATAAAGTGTTTCTTGAAGCATGCAAAAACACAACAAAAAATCATATGGTTTTCATCAATTGGATTCGAAGAGCGCTCAAAATGCCAAAGGCTGCGTTTAAAGGATATGGACTAATAGTGTGACAGCTACAAGCAATATTTTCCTTACAGCAGCAACTTTTTCTCACAAAAGATGGGCATTATTTGTCTTTACAAGCTGCTTTGTTTAATTTAGTTTAACAAAACCGAAACGTAAGTAGCGGTAGAGATAAAATCGTGCCGCTTCAAATGTAAAAATAGATAAAACAAAGACAAAGGAAACAAATATGAAATGGTTAAATTATGCAAAATAAAATAAAATTTAATGGTACATTTGCATTAACGCAGCAAATATTCAATGTGCTTTTGCCTCCTCTAACTCAACGCCGGTACAACACGGAGTGTTCATAATAATACAAGTGGGATTTCAGTTGTTTTACCATTATTTCATGTTTGCATAAATCATATTTACTTTTCATATTAACTTTCATAATCTATGTTATATGATTTTTTATGTTCAACAAGAGCCCAAATGTAAAATGCTGGATTTGTATAATTGCGTATGCGTAAATTTATTAGTGTGCTATGCTAAAATATTTGCGAGTTTTTTTCCTAAAATTATGCAAAATATTTTTCAAAGTTTTTCATTGAAATCATGTGGGATTTTCATCAGCATAACAAAGGTCATGTTTATCTGCAAAGAATATGTGAAATTATCTTTAAAAGAAAATTTGATCGTCTGTGTTAAGAGAGTTAAATAAATTTCGTGTGGTCGTTGAGGTTTTGAGTTAGCGAAAAATTATTTTATACTTTGCTACAATATTTTCAACAATTTGTAAAGAAAACTTACAGTAAATTAATTTGCAAACTAATAAACAACAACAATAAATGCATACAACCCAAGCGAACATCAAAATTCAACACAAATTATTTCAGCACATTATTCACTTTTATTGCTTCGTCGTTTACACAAGAAAAATATCAACAAAAAAAAAACCAACAAAAATCTTTATGTAAAATTATAAGGAATTTAAAGTTGCAAAAAATTTATATATATCGCTACAAAATTTTCCAATAAAAACTACTTCGCGTTTGGCAATTTTTTATTACAAGTAGTGCTATTTGCCCTGTAGTGCTTATAGGGTGAAAGGATTTATGTATTTTTTTTTTGAGTCAATGTTTAAAATTGCGTTTCAAGTTATGTTCAGAGTTGGATTTCTTGGTTTTTTTAGCAAAAACAAGAAGTGATAAAGGCTGTTCTTAGTGTAAAACTTAAACGACTGTGTTTATTTAATATGGACGAAACTGTGCTATATGAATGTCCATGGACATGTTGTGTGCTATTTTTGTGACCAACGTAATTGCATTCACACCATGCAATTACAATGGATCGATTGAAAAAAAGGTTATCTAAACAATAGCATTAATAATAAAAAAAAAATAGTTTTTATTCAGAAAGCATAGCCACTACTTTTCTTTTTGCACTGAGATCTGCGAAAAGTCCCAAAAACATCAAAAAGTCCCGAATTGCTAATTTCCATTCATGTGTGCCGACCTAGTTTTAGAAACATATATATATATATATGTATTTTTGAATAGAAGAGTATAATTTTTGCAAAAAAATAGATGTTTCAGAAGGAAGGATCAATCAAAGAGGATAGCGTTAGTGAAAACAAAGTTTACAGTGAGATTGTATCGGCCAAAATTAAAGTGAAAGACTTGATTTACAGATAGTTTTCCGAAAGAAAATACGAGTATACAAAATTAATTTTTAACCTTTCAATTCCATTAAAATTGTTGGAAATTTGCAAGTGTCGGAATCAGTGTATTTAACACTTTATTTATTCGTTTAGTACGGAAGTACTTGATCTTACCCTACACATAGAATATGATAGTCAAACACACATAGATCTCTGTACTTTACCGCATCATGGTGAGTGTCAAATGCTGCTGCTGCTGTTTTTTGTTTGCTCTTCTTCTCTGCCACATATACTTGCAATTTAAGCCAACAAATGGGAGATGATAAAAATTACACTACTAGACAGAAGTTAATGTTCCGAAAAGTAAAGTACTAACCTCTTAGAGATTATTTCCACTTGTACTGCAACTGAGCTACACTCAGAAAAATCACAGTCGTGCTGTGGAGTGGAGAGCAGCTATTTTTGTCAAAATACACTTAAGCTTTAATGGACATGGAAATAGCACAATTTAAGAAATTAAGAAAAAAGAAAAACAATAAATGAGCTAGATAGGGTACAAAAATTTTTTCACAAAAATTACAACAAATGTCTTCTCCGATTTCGTTCAAATTTTGTGTTGAGTGTTAACAAACCATATTGCAATGCTGCGTATGTATGTATGTGTGAGTTACATAAGTAGGACCATCGCACTTAGCGGTGCAAGTAGATATTAAAGGATGTATTCTTACATTTCTTTATTTTTTCTAAAGAGATTTTTATTTCTTTAGTTGCAGCAAAGCAAATGACGAACATCATGAGTAAGAAAGAATATAATGATAGTGCTATTTCACACACAAACATGCATGTTTTTTTCGCATATCTAAAGCCTCACACAAATGCACCTAACATACTCTCGTGCATTTAAGTGCTTTATAGTTAATTTATTTTTCATTTATCTGCAATGTGTGAAAATGCAGCATCTTTTTTTAAAGATTTAAACAACTAATACGAATATACTGATCTAGAAGAAACATGTTTCGATGAAGCAAAATATTTTTAAAAAATTTTATTATAACGAAGTAAAATTTAAAGCCATGAAAAAAAAATTATAAAAAAAAAATATTTTCATTATCACAATTTAATTTTCTTAATAAGGTTTTTACTTGATTTTAGCTAAATAGCTATCAGAACTAAAAGCTGCAGCAGCTAAGTTCATTTGAAAAATGTCATTAAAGAAATGATGTTTGCACATAAAGGGTGTTTTTTTTAGAGGTATAGAGCTTCGAATTGAAATAAAACAGAACAAAATCGTTTTAATGTCCATTAATTTGGCTTTATTGGAAGGATAATTTTATGCCATTAATGTTTAAATATGATTTCGGGCATGTGGCCGCCGTGGCTGGCTCGAATAAAGCCAATTCTACAGGTCTAATTTTGAACCACTTTTTCGAGCATATGGGGCCGTATGTCGGCAATAACGCCATGAATGTTGGCTTCCAAGTCCCCTAACGTTTCTGGTTTGTTGGCGTAGACGAGCGACTTCACATATCCCCAAAGAAAATAATCCAATGGTGTCAAATCACACGATCTTGGTGGCCAATTGACAGGTCCATTCCGCGAAATTATGCGCTCATCGAATGTTTCCTTCAATAAATCGATTGTGACGTGCGCTGTGTGGCATGTAGCGCCGTCTTGTTGGAACCACAACTCATCCACATTCATGCCATCCAATGCGGGAACAAAATAGTCGGTTATCATGGCTCTATACCGGTCTCCATTAACGGTAACTAACTCTCCAGCATTATTTCGGAAGAAGTATGGCTCAATGACTCCACCAGCCCATAGAGCACACCAAACAGTCAGTTTTTGTGGATGTAATGGCGTCTCAAGGGTCTCATGTGGATTCTCTTCACTCCAAATGCGGCAATTTTGCTTGTTGACGTAGCCATTCAACCAAAAATGAGCCTCATCACTGAACAAAATTTTGCGATGAAAATCAGCATCGAGATCAATCTCATTTTCGGCCCATACACCAAAATCACGACGCATTGCATGGTCTCGCGGCTTTAATTCTTGCACAAGCTGGATCTTGTAAGGTCGCAAGCCAAGATCTTTGCGCAAAATCTTCCATAAAGTTGATGGACAAAGCTCCAATTGCTGTGCACGGTGGCGAATCGATTCATTCGGGTCCTCTTCAACATTTTGCTCTACAGCGGCAATTGTTTCTTCGGTGCGCACTGTTCGACGTCTCTGCGGATGCGTATTATCACATAGAGTAAACGTAGTGCGAAAACGATCCATGGTTAACCGAATTAATTGCTCTGATGGACGATTATGTCGACCATAAAATGGACGGAGCTTGCGGTAAACTTCGCGAACTGAACCATTATTTTCGAAATAAATTTGCACGATTTGCAAGCGTTGTTCTTTTGTCAACCTGTTCATGATGAAATGGCAAACCAAATTGAACATAAATGAGATTAGAGTTGCCAGATTTGACCATAAAATGCCAGTTTTATCTCTACTCGAAAAACAAACCTCTAAAAAAAACACCCTTTATATCTCGTGTAAGAATTATGCCAACGAAGACATTATACTGAAAAGAGCTCAGGAACAAAAGCATGATATAAAACAAAGACTTTTCATTTAAGAAAACTTTATATGTTTATGTTTTTATTACTACACAGGTTAAGTTAGGGGAGATAAGAATACATTTTCGGAAGCAATGATTGATTAGCTTGGGATTGCCAAATCTTGCAATAAGAAAATAGATCAGACTACTTGCACTTAAGAGTTTTTTTAAAAGATTTAAAATGAAGCAGATAAAATTTTATAAAGAAGTAAGCGCTCAATGTAATAACAGCGAAATTGAACTGAGTTATGTTAAACAAGTAAGAAAAGCATGACACATGACAAGGAAAGTCAAACCCATACGGGAAGTTTTACAATTTTCGCTAAAAAGACAGAATTGCGGATTTTATATTCCCACGTTGATAAGAGGAGAATGCATTAGAATAAAATATTTGTGTAAGATACACGATTTTTTCTTTTTTGAATTGAAATAACTGAAATAGAAAACATCGATTTGTTTTCTAGTGTAAGTGAAAAAGTTTTTCTCAGCTGCAACGTTTTCATTTCTTTTTCTAGTTTTATTTTCACATAACTAACATGAGTCAAATCTATGGGAAGAATTAAAAAACGAAGGAAAAATTGAAAAATAAAATCGCATAAGTTAAGAAGCAAAAAAAAAGTTACATATAGTTGAGAAAGTGAACAATTGCACAGATACAGATTCAAATAAATCGCATCCAGAATGCTTTTATGCGGCGAATATAAATCAAATGTCGTTCTTTCTTACACAAGAGAGGCAGCAGCAGCAAGCACACACACGATGTGATGCTGGACGACACGCACACACACAAATATTCAAATACTAACATGTACATACAATCGAATTCATGCATGCGACGACAACAAATGCAAGTGTCGTTGAATTCCATCAGCATGATTTTCTCTTTTCTGCTTCTTCATCTTCTATATATTTAAAAAATGCAAAAACGTTAAGATGCAAACATGTGAAGAGAAAAAAAGATGAAAAGCAAAAAAGCAACAACGTCGAAAAGATGACCAAAACCAATCTAAAATTGTGACAAAGATTTATTTGCATGCATTGAAAGGCATGCATGGTATTTTCTGGCAACATCCGGTATTCTTGAGCCATATTGGCCGCCATATTTGAAAGTCATGTGTCTTTGGAAGCAGAAGAGGTATGATAAAAATTTTTGACTGTATTGATATGAAAGAAAAAATGGAAAATATTGACAAATAAAATTTAAGATGGACTTTTTTAGCTTAAGAGATGATTTTCGTGATATTTAGACATGAATAAATTGTTAATATTTAAAAAATATTTGGACTGAAAAGAAATAATCTGAATTATCTTGATGAAATTCAATAAAGAAATTTACATTGCTTAGTACAGCTTTAAGCCAGTACCTTGCCACATCTAAAAATAGTTCTAATAAAATCGTTTTAAAATTTAAGCAAGTCATTCCGTAGAATACTCGTAATATTGAAAGCAGAAAAATGTCATGTAAGAAAAATACAAGCTTACACTGAAAAGAATAGTTCTTTAAAAGTTAAATAAGTTTTGCCTTAATAAAAATTTCGAAAAATCAATGAAACATATCATGAGAGAAAAATTTAGACAAAGGCATAACATGAGAGATGCAAGCTGCAAACTGCAAAGTCAATCAATGAAGCTATTATTCGATAAAAGAACTTGCGGAAAAAAGGCAAAAACCCAAGCTTTAAAAATAAAACAGTTACACAAAAGCATAAAGATGTCAATGAAAACACATCATGAATGAAAGTGAATGAAGGAAATTACATGCTAGAAAATAAGAACAACAAAAATGTGTTGTGAAGAAAATTTATTAAATTTATACAACAAAATGTATTAAGACAAGTATGTGGCAAGTAATCTGAACACATTTTTTTACGAAAGATGAAATAAAAGTCACCGTGTCATGAAAGAAAACTTTTTCATAAGAAATATATAAAAGAAAATAAGGTGAACAACACTGCCAAACAACATATTAACAAATAGAAGCCTCCGCCAACAAAATTATAACATGAAAGAAAGTGTCTGACATAGCAAATAATAAAAGCCATTTAAATTACAAAATTGTAAACGTAACAAAAATAAATCTAACGGGTGCGCCATCTTGATCTGATCAATGGAAATATTGAATAACTTTGACATTTTGAAGCAAGATCTTCGCATGTTCCTATACAAAATCTAGTTGAATCATGGATTATTGGAAGCCGACAAGCCGCGTCGCGTGGCTTACGTGAATATCGAATATCGGCATTCAAATAAATGAAGCTGATATTAATTTTTGCGAATATTGATGACCGACAACACGAACAAGAAAGCAATACGTTTTTCATGTATTATGGCACAATATGGCCTTTGTAGTCTCAGATTGATTATGAATTTTTTATCCACTTAAAAAATGTGCTTTTATTTTAAAGACCTAAAGTCTTAATAAAAATTAGATAAATAAATGTTTCCTTTTCTACGTTTTATCAAGTCTTTTGTTTTACGTAAAATTCTCAACGCTTTACGTCTTTTTTATGTCTATATTACGCATTCGAAAGCCATTCCTCCACCTATTGCCAAGGTTGAAATATAAAAGCAGTAACTCTTCGACGTTTTCATTACTTTCTTTTTTTTTGTTTTGTTTTTTTTTTTCTCTAAATTAACCATTTCGATCATCAACCCAAATATAATAAACCATTTTCGCTACAGAATGTAATAAAAATGCTTTTGGCAACAAACCACAGAATGGTTCCCAGGAAACAGTTAGCAACAACAATAACAGCATCAAAATGATTTTTGATCCCAAAACAGTCCAGTAAACAGAACAGAACGCTCTGCACAGTAAGCACCCGCTTTCAGCAGCGGAAAAATTTTCACCCAACAATAGGAAAATACTTCACGATATCAAACGGAACTGTTTCACATCGAAACAACAGCACCGAACAGAACAAAAACGTAATGATATTGGGATTTAACAAAATATGCGAATCACGTTTTACGTGCTTAACCGTTATGCTGTTGCAGACTGCTAAGCTGCTGTTGCCGTTGCCGTTGCCATTGCCATTGCCATTGCTATTATTTTCAAGGGATTGCCTTCCTCTACAACTCCAGGAAAAAACTTAAGTATTTCCCGATTGCATTATGCGACACAAAAGAGCGACCAATGGAGATAAAGCAAGCCATCAACTGACTCTGGTATTGTTGTTATATGATGATGGTTTTGTATTGCAGTTTGGAGTTGGTGCTGAAGCGGCGAAGGAGTAGCGTTTTCTTTTTTTCTTATTTTCAGGAACATTTCAAAATGACAAAAGGGGAAGTTAATGTTGTTGTTTATAATGTTGCTGTTTGGGGTTGCTGAAACGCGCCAATTGGTAATAAAATAAAAAGGGACTTTCACAAAAAATTGCGAAAGACATAAAAAAATGTCACAAAAGGACTAAAGTGAGGAATAAAAAAAAAATTACATGAAAGTAGTAACAAAGTGGATGCGCTTATAAAAGTCCACTGTTAAAGTTAACGGTGAAGTTGTGCAGCAAGATGCAAGTTGATGGATGCACGTGGCGAATTATTGCTGATTATCGTCAAGTTTTACACTGACAATTGCCTTAGTGCAATGGGATTAAATTAATTGCATGATTATACTTTACCGTAGTTGTGATCTTGTGTATATTCTTTGAAAGTATATAAGATATGCTTACCTGAAAGGAAAAAGAGATAAAGTTATTATTATTAACTTTTTTTTAGAAGATGCCTAAACAACAGTTAGTTATTACATATTTGAAAAAATAAGTTTAAGTTGTAGAAATATTGTTAAGTTAGATAAAGTCTTTTCAATAAAGAAATACAGACAAAACGATGTCATTCGAAAAAATGAAGGTTAATGTGTTAGAGAATGCAACATCTTGAACAACATTTCTTCCATTTGTTCAAAAAAAAGTCATGTGAAAAAATAAACCCCCACGCCACGCAGTGTTTCGGCTAGAACAAGCTAGCTGGACAAAAGTTGTTCTTTTGTGTTTTTAGATTATATCAGGATAATAAAAAAAATGTTCCACAGCCAGAGTGCTAATAAGAACTCTCATGACACAAAAAAAAAATATATGATGGAAATAATATAAGCAACTTACATATATTGTATGCCTTAACAACACATATAAGTAAATGCCGCATAATTTAATCATGACACAAAAATAAATACTTTAACAAATCGATCGTGAGGGAAAAACAATATTCCATCTACATATTATAAACAAAAACAATAAATGCAAAAATATGTCATTACAAAATTAAGCAAAAGTATGCAAAAACATTAAAGAAACATTAGAAAAGCTCAAAGAACTATACTTGATTGACAAATCCATGAAATATTTGTTAGCATAAACAAATTTTCGTCAATATCACTATGCCGCGAATTGAAATTCACAGCGCTGTTCACTGGGTCAATCCATGATGTTCGTTTGAAGTGACTTTTTTGGTAAACTTTAAATATCTATAATTATTTTAACCAGTAGCGTTGTTCTGATACTTTCATAGATAAACATATAATTTGATAAAAATGACCAAAATCTTTGTATATAACGGGTAATTTTTTTGCTATTTATTTTTTCAGTGTAAGTATATTGACACCTCACGCGTGATTCACAACATGTGCCAACGCCAAAAATGATCAGTCAGGCTTACCAATTCTCCATGAATACACTTACAAACAAACAGCGCTTGCAAATCATTGAATTTTATTATCAAAAATCGTTTCGAAAAATTTTCTTCAGCGACCAAGATCATTTTTGGCTCAATGGGTACGTCAACAAACAGAATTACCGAATTTGGTCTGAAGAGCAGCCAGAGGCAGTTTAAGAGCTGCCAATGCACCTTGAAAAATTTACTGTTCGGTGAGGTCTGTTGGCCGACGGCATCATTGGAGCGTACTTTTTCAAAAGTAATGAAAGCCGCAATTTCTTAACCAAGCGGTTAAGAAATCACCCTTTACAGTCAAATCATATCGAAAATGAAAATAAGAACACATGTTGAGGCATTTTTTTCTATTATCAGCTTAAGCACCGACAAATTCTTGAAATGCCGAAAAACTAAAAGCTCCTATTTTTTCCTGAGAGAAGTATTCTGGATTTTTTAGAAAAAAAAGAGAGAGAGGAGACTTAAAATTACTACTCAAACGCGAAGAACGTTGAAGGACTAAGTTGTAAATTTAGTTGAAATTGTAAATTTATTTTTCTTAAGGTGATTCTGATGGTGCTGATGAAAAATAATGCAGTAGTAATAAGTAAAGTTATGAACATAAAAGTATGACGATCTGTTGCATGAACTGGACTTTTTGTTATGTGTAGATGGCGCTTATAACTTTAAAATATTCTTCTCGAAAAACTGACGTTATTGAATAACAAAGAAAACGCAATAGAAAATAAACTTTAAGATGCAGATTCAAAATAAAATATCTATTAAAATTCAACATCATGACTTGCTGCAATTGAAGTTTGATAGGTTTTTTTAAGAAAAAGCAGCGAAAAAGGAGCATAATCAACTTTTAAAAGTCATACACTTTCAGGCATTTAAATTTAACAATCTTGCGCAATTAAATCTGAAAAACCAACGAAAATATGAAGAAGAAAAAAGTCAGAAAGAAAAAGATGCAGCACAATGTGACAGATAAAACTTTGGAAAAATCTTCTCTTAGAATAATAAACGATAAAGTAACTTGCGAAAAGATTTACAATTGATGAATATGAAATACGAAAAGGCAAAAAAAATATTACAAACTTCATAAAGTTGAGAATTTATTCAAAGAAGTAGTGAAAAATGAAGACGAAAAAAACTTGTCAATAGTAATTATCGTATAGATCAAGACTTGCCATGTCCAAGGCAAACAGCTTGGAAGAGCGCGAGCTTGGAAAGAATGAAAAACTTTTCCTATTAACATGCACAACCAACAATCGATGCTTGACACAACGACTTAGCGAGAAAATATCTTTTGAATTATGGAAGAGGAAAAATAGAACCTGGGATAAGCTAACGAATGTTGCACGACAGAAGTTAAGGAGGTAGGCATAGGAAGTCACCATCAGAGTGTTAATGGTAATGATGTAAATAATGTATTTCATGCGAGAAGAAAAAGTTTATCACAAGATGTGACAATAGAACTAGGAAGATACTCGTTCGTCGTAGCAAATAAAGGGAAATTTTTGGAGAAAATATAGATAGTACAGATATAATGATAAACAAACATAAACAAGAAGAAGAAATGAAATGGAATGGGATGAAAATTCTGTGACTTAGCTTCAAAGTTGTGGAGTGATTGGGAGAAAGAGGGATGCTTTGAAGGCAGAAGTCTATTAGGCTACGCCTTAGGTAAAAGCAAATTCTTACTTCCTCACACATACAATGTACTTTTGTATTTTTATATTTTTCAAACGCATAACTGCAACATAAACAATCAGTAAAAGTATGCAAAATGCAGCTGTAGTCTCTTTTCAAGTCGACAAAATAATTCTGCAGATGCGTTAAGCCATAAAAGGATCAAGCAGATTTTTCACATACACTCACCAAAGAATCACGTACACGTGTGAATTTCGTAATCAAAATTCAAATGCACACGAGTGCTGAAAGGCACAAGAATATTTTTATACCCAAAGAAAGTTGAAATCAGGGATGGACACATTTTACGAAAGAATATGAAAAATATCTGTGTACAAGTGTAAATAATACATGGTGCTAGAGTACACAAGTTAAAGAAAACCATAAACAGAAAGAGTATACTACAGCAAATAATGCAATAATGTACTAGGAAGATAATGATAAAGTGCAGACAGAGCATTACATTAAATTTAGACCTTGAAGAGAATGAATACAGTGATGATGACAACAAGGACAATGAAGAAAGTGAAAAGTGAAGACAATGAAAATTCGAAGTCAACTCCCGTCGATTTATTAGCTGCGTTCCTATATAATAATGCATAAGTCCAATTTACATGATTTTGTCCGAAAACGTGTTCTGCTTAAAAAAACAGATTTTGTGAATTAATCTATTTCGGACTAAAATTGAACAGACCTTTGACACATTATCCGATCTGCTTATAATCCAGAATGTTAACAATGATTCAGAGCTTCGGCAAGACAAAAAGAATACCCACAATCTAGAGTTCTACTTCACAGTGCAAACTGTGCATTACCTTTTTGAGCTGCAATGACAACAATCAAGGAGAAATAAGAAAGACAATATAGCCAACTAAGACAATAAAAAAAGTATTGAGAATGATAACAAAGATAGTTATGATAACAGTGTAAAGGCAAAACCATTAAAGAGAATAATAACACAGGCCCACAAAACTGTCTTAAAGTTGGAAGACTAGGTACCATACCGTATAGTTTTTGGTGCGCTGAAAACAAATCCGGGTTGGACGTGCTCCAGCACCTCAGATTTTTGGGATATCACAAAAAAAATTATTTATAAAAACCTGTTTTTTCTGATTTTTAAGTTATTGTTAGATAGAATATCTCAAAATCCGGACGTGATTGAGCAATTCTGACCACAGATTCATTTTAAACTTCAAGACTATTTTTGTTTTGTGGGCCTGCGTTATAAAGAAGGTATAGGAAACATTACCATTAAGACAATGTGAAGGAAACTAAGACAAAGACAAAAATGACAAAGAAAACAGTTCACCCATGATGTAATTATGGACAGCGAAAACAATAAAACAACAAAAACAGCAAAATAAACTCGTTTTTAAATAAAATACCGTAACATCAAAAACTTACACACCAACTTTTTAGCGAAGTTTATAACACAGCCTGAAAAAGATATCAAATTCTTGAGAAATCTGTCGGAAACAAAGGACTACAATTCACCGTCTTACTGTAAAAAAACAACTTTCGATAATATAATGTATGAAAGATCTTCAAATTTATAGAGCATATTTTTAGGCCATATCAATAACTTATATTTACATATATGTCAAAATCACTTTTTCCCGCGATAAAAGAGCTTGTCAATTTTCTAAATTATTCTAGAATTTGACTTTTGCAATCCCTGAAAGAGACTCAACACACACATACTCGTATGTATGTAAAACACAAAAATAACAAACGAACGCTCATCACACTCTCTGAAGATGAAGTGCAATAGCGAAAAGGAAAAAAAGCACTCAAAGGACTACAAAAAGCAAAAACGAAATAAAAAAATAAGCTAAAGACAAAATAAGACAAGATAAAACGGAAGAAAAGTAGAGAACAGATGAGCATCATGTACGGGTACTCATGTGCAACATTCTTTCTATTTTTTTTTTTTTTTTTTTGAAAAATGGCGCTGTTGTTTGCTTTTTTTTATTTTCTTCTTGCTGTTGCTTTGTTTTTTTTAAAAATATTCAGAATACGGAGGCACGAAAAATAATAAGTACAAAAAATGCAGTCACAATACAGACTTGTGGGATTTGCAACTGTAGCAGCATCCATAGAGCAGCCCAAAAATATGCAACATTGGTTGGTTGGAAATTTCTTAGTTTTCACTAACACTAACAAGCTTTAAGCAACTCCGAAAGTTGTGCATATTGACGGCGAGAAGAAAGGTGGAGGGACGAATCGAAAAAAAACTGAGCAGGTTGCTGCATGGGGTCTTCAGGTGTTTTCAGCATAGCACATTGCGGAAGTACCAGAAGATGACAAAAGTGGAAAACTTTCATTTGAAATACCAGCTGACATCACAGACAGCGACAGCGACAGCGACAGCAACAACGACAGCAACCACTCGCGCACTGCGGATGTTTCCACTTTTTTAATTTTAGCGTCATCAGCATCAAATTTTCATTTTAAAAATTTTCAGTCTCGTACGCACATAGAGCAAATTACGTTGTTTACTATACGAGTGATAGTCCAGTAAATAAGGTTTGAGTCGCTAGTTTTGGAGAAATTTTTTTTTTAAATATTATTTTGAAATTCTTGATACTTAAAAATGAGCTCTGTGTTGCAGATATTTTGGCGGGTGCAGCTTCTGAAATCGCTTAATAATTAAAATAAAAATATTTTAATTTAATGAAATGGAAAAAAATTGCCTTAGAACTAAAAAGAATTTCTAAAAATATATCAGTTTGGATAATATTTCTACAAAATTTTTTATTTTTATGATTTTTCATTTAATTTTTGGCCATATATAAGACAATTAAATCCCCGACGAACGAAATTAGACAGTTTACCCAAAAGAAAAACAAAAACTTTTAATGTTGGCTGAAAATTTTGAGCTTGTCCTGTGCTATTTTGCCTCTACAAACATTTTAGTTGAAAAGGTTTTTTTCATATTTCGACAATTTTTAATTTTTTGAGAAATTTGCTCTCACAATTTCGTATACCTTATTTGAAATGTTTGAAGCCAGATACAACACAAGTTCATCAAAAGTCATTAAGGGATATGAAATCCCGAAAAGATAAGTTCAGTCTCGTTCAGTGCGTTTATCCATATACTTCAATTGTTTAGACATGGGAGTAGAGCACTAAATCTGTGCTGCATTATTTTTTTCACTGCTATTAAATAAATTTAGTGAAAAAATCGCTCCTCCTTACCAGAGTCAGTGAAAAAATAAAACAGTTTACCCGGAAACAACAGGCAGGATTTCACCAAAACAGATCGTGTACTGAACATATGCGCATTATCGTGGAGCAGATAAATGAGTGGCTTTAACTTTCTTCGACTACAGTACCTCTTTTAACAACATCGACCGCAATTGCATCTGGGTTGCAGTGAACAGTCGAGATGCAGCACCCAAGAATAGTACCCTCATCAAGGCTCACTTCAAAAGCTTCAAATGTAGAGTGTTATACTTTTGAGTCCACCAAAGTCGTTTGGTGTCACCAATCTTGTTTCTGATTGTACTGGACTTTGTTCTCAGCAGAGCTCTAAGCTCAACAAATCGTGGGAATCAATGAGTTTTCAGCGAAGGGTCTGGCAAGTTGCGGAAATCATCAACTGAAGTCTGCCGGCAAGCATGAGAGCGGAATCCTAAGGATAGCAGAAACCGCGACGTCTTAACCATCGTAGAAACGTAAGCTAAAGCAGGAAATACGTGATTCTGTAAATTGTTGGAGATAATTTAAGGCACTCTCTTGTGATCATGCACGTTGAAAGTTTTTTGGAGGCTAATGCCTCCTCTCCCCGTAAGCAGATAAAGGACACGAAAGGAGTTTGGAAGCCAAAGGAACTTCTAAACTTCATTACTTACAAAACATATTTAGTTTTTAAGCTAAGAGATTAAACGATAGACGCACTGTTAAATGTAAATTTTCGAGTGCTGCTGACAATCTGAAATCAAGGACAACATGCAATAATCACGATTTTTGTCTCATCGTTACGAGTTCGAACGTGAAAATTTAATGGACACTTGAAAATTAACCAAGAACACCAAATGATTGTCGACACCTAATTCTTGGTGTTAAAAAGAAAAAAAAATTGTAGTTGCAACTGCAGCACTACGCTACTGAGCTGATAAATAACTTAAATGTGCTGCCAAAATACAGAGAGAGAAAAAAGCAGTGCAACAAGAAAAAGAACGACAAATAATTTTCACACACTAATTAACAACGAGGTGAAGAGTGTCAAGGGAGGTTGGCTGTGCTGCGCTACGCTGTGTACGGGGTGTTCGTTTGCGCCCGCATGGAGCTACCGTCTGTTTGTTGGCCGCTTGACAAAAGCACTAGCAGCAAGTCAGACCATGCCATATGAAGTTGTGACGCTATCAACGCCAGAGACTCAAAGTGAAGAGTGCAGAACGGTTGGAGTGTGAAGAGATAGCACGTAATTTTCTTGTTGATAGGTTGCATTTTTAATATTTATGGTTTTTTGTGGTGAAAACTTTTTTGCATTTCTTTATTACTTTTTGGGTCGTTTGGGGCGTAGCCCAGATGCTCATTGCTTCCTACTGCTGTTACTCTGACTACACGGAATGGTTTAATTAGCCAATTTAGTAGCATGAAAGCCTTCTTTAATGAGACATTTTTGAGTTGTGGCCCAAAGGCAGTTATGAAGTGAACTCACACCAAAGAAAATTGCAAGTTTTTTTTCCTGTTTCGTAACTTAACTTTATGAGACAGCCTTAGTTTAAAATAGCAAAAATTATAACAAAGCAAATTTAAAACGGTTTTACTCTTACGAGATATTTTTTCTTGTAGTTCTTATTTTAAGCTTAATATATTTAAATAAATTTCATACGGGATGCAGAACAAATTCGTGGAAAGCCTTATTTGCAAAGCGTAAAAACTTAATTTTTTCGGATGTCTTTTGTTAAAAAAAAATGTTAGAAAATTTCTTATTAAATGTACACAAGTGTACCCAATTCACTATTGTTTGAAATAATTGGCTTCATTGTGTCTTCATATAATTGCCAAGACATTGCCTCCCTTGGCATTGAATGGTAATAACTATACAACAAAATGTGTAGAAGTCTTTTGAAATCGTCTTTTTCAATAAAGAGAAGTTGTGGTCACCTTAGTAGCAAACGGGTTAGTTATCAAAACAAGAATCCAGCTTGCAAAGCAGTGCTTAGTATCGTAATTAAAAAGATACTTTGTGTTAGCAGCAAAACTTTTTTTAATTATCTTACCAGAGCATAATACAAGACCATAGTAAAAAGAGATGTAAAAATGCATTTAATGCGCATTTTTAAAGCTCATAATATGCAGATTATAAAGACACTAATTTTTACATTATAAAGAGACACACGAGACATGAATCTCTCTCGAATGTGTCTTAATAATGTGCAGAATAAAGTGCTTATGATGGAATATCTCTGTATCTTTATACTATACATAGTAAAATGATTATAAAGTCATGAACTGGCATGTCTCGTTTGTGTCACTCTGAAACTTGCCACCTGTACATTTTTTGTGTTTTTAAGGCGCTTTACCAAGAAAAATTAATGAAAAAAATTATTCGCCTTTAACGTATAATAAAATATTTGACAGATAGCTTAGTGGATAGTGAGCAGGACTATCGTACTTGGAACATGGGTTCAAGACCGGCATGCAAATTTTAAGTAAAACTAAATTTCAATTGAATAAAATTAAATATTTGGTATTCTTATGTTCTTTCAAAGATCATTAAAGTCATTTTTAAGTTCCTTTAAAAGAACTCTACACAAGCCGCATGTCTGGGAACGCACTCTTTTTAAAGTCCTTGCAAGGTGTCTTTTAGAGAAACTTTACGGAGTCTCTTCAAGGATAACACAGAGGGTGACTATATACTTCACACGCCAAATGGCTCCTAAAAGCCCCTATAAACACTTTACCTACAAATATATTATTTTGGCTATCTACTTGTCATTAAAAGGCCTGTAAAAGAAGCTATAAAACCTTTTTTTGATGCTGTCGTATCTTCAATACCAATCGTTTTCACTTATGGCAGATACAGCAGCAACTAAGCAACCAAAGATCTTACAGTGAAATGGTTTTTTAGAGAAGCTGAAATATATCTTTGTAAAAAATAGGAAACGCTCATAATCTGCATTTGGATTCTACTATTCTATAAAGCCAGGAGGCTCATATTAAAAGTTAATTACCCAATTCGTTAAAAACTTACTTCTATGTAAGTTTTTTGTTTTGAATATTTTTTATAATGTCACTATTTTGCAAAAAATGATTAGTAAACTTTTTGAACACACCTTGAGGCCAGCAAATGGCCTCACTATAACTAAAAAGCTGTAAGATATGCCACACTGGGGAAGTCTTTTTCGCTATTTATTTCTTTTTTTGGCGAAAGTAAAAAAGGTTCAACGAATACGTCTAAAGCGAAATAAATGGAAAATTTGTGAAAAAGCTTTAATAGTTACGAAATTTTAACTAAATAATTTTTGTCAATTTTTTGTACTCAAGCGGTTGAAAAAAAACAGCCAAACATTATGGTGGTTTGTAGAGGTCAGTGGCCTTTGGTTGCCAAGCAGCTTAGTGAACAGTTCTGCGAAGTGTCAAAGAAAGAAGCTTCTATAACGAGTTGAAAGAAGCTTGCAGGCCTCATTGAATCCTTTCACCAAGTCTTAAGACTCAATAGAAAAACTAAAAAATTTTACCAAATTTTTTTCAATTTCATTTGTCCCAAAATAGTGAAAATAGTGTAACTTAAATATTCTTTTTATTTACAACACGTGTTTTCCCATCTTTTTCTGTAACGTTTGACATTCATTCAGCAAATCTCTACATTTACCACAACTGTGTGTTGTTATATAGAGAAGGTTTTCGGATCATCATGTTTATCCTAACAAAATCTCAATTTTCTGCAGAGCATGCACAAAAAAAATGTTGGCAGACCTCTTTACTTGTAAGTGTTGCAGCAGCAGCAACAACACTGCCAACAAATGCTCTGACATTGTTGTCACATTCAAGGTTTTCAAATCAACTTGTTTACAAAGCAGGATTACATGATTTTCTATGTCTCCACAATAAAAGCTGTGATAAACAGAGGTATGGTACAATCACACAGATAAATACAAATGTCCACAAATACGTGTACTCGCATATACAGAGAGCCACACAAAAAAACTCAAAGATGCAATCACTTGAAATCAGTTGAGAATTTCGTGTAATGCCATTGCGCCCAAAACGCTCATGGGAGCTACTCAGCATTTGCAGCATAATTTCAGAAAAGATGCTATGCTGTGCAGTAGAAACTTTAAATTTTTCATTCCCATATGCAATTTTCAGGCATTGAACAGCAGCAGGCAAGAATATCAGAAAAGTGTTTTTGAAATTGATTTTTGTTACGTAGCTATGGAGGTATTCCGTGATAAAATCAAAATCAAATTCTCGGGTTCAGAATCAAAGTTCATGGCGTAGCTTTTTTCTGACGCTTTTCCAATGACCGTGCAAAATATAAAATATAAATGTGCTTGAAGTTTATGTCTTTTTGAGTTCGGAGTCAATCAAAATTTCAGCACTTTTGACTATAGCTCGGCACCACTTTGTTAAAACCGATACGTATGCAATATGCTGACAAGGAGCTCCATCGACAGCAAACTGCCATTATTACAAAAAATTTTAGGAAACTTCTTAAGTTATTAGCTTAAAGTCTTCACATTGCTTAAATAAAGATAACGTAATTAAATTTATAAAACTTGTTTTTTTTTTTAAAAAAAAATTTTAAACTCAATACCTTTTTGCTGTTTTGTTTTGACCTTGCCGTATTTTGCTCTTACTTCAATCATTGCATTATCGTTTCGAATTAACTTTACATGAGTGTAGTACTACAACAAAACTTTTGAATCTTTAATTTACAATTCAATTTTCAATTTCATGCTCCTTGGGTAATTACGACAAGTACAAGTACAAAACCAAGCACAAGTTACAACTACGAAAATGAGTACACTTTGGCTGTTCTTTCTTCCTCTACTCTACAAATACGTGAAAGCTAATTTTGTTTGTATTGGAAATTCAGCACACAAAAAAAAAATGAACATTTCCTTCCTTCCGCCTACAAATATATTTCAGTTTTTGCAAACTATGAAGAACCACTGTGGGTCTGTTGGAGCAGTTGATATACAACAATTTAGTAAGCTATCGATAAAGATGTTGAGGTTGATTCCCAAAAAAATTTTTAATAAAAAGCGAGATGTTTCCAAGTCGATTTCAATATATATATATATTTTAAGTTGTTCTTACTATGCGGATAGTTACAGCAAAAGTGATCTTAAAATTAAAAGTTAGTAGAAAGGAAAAAAAAGAGGGAAGCTTCAAGCTAAGTTTCGTTAGGTTATGGGTGTTTAATAAACTCAAAATGTATTTCAATGTTGTTTGTGTCAAAAAAAAAACTGTTAAAAAAAGGGAAAAAACTATGGGAGGGAAAATCATAAATATTCTAATCTATCTGAACAAAAGATGTAAATGTGTTTTATACATCGCGGTCGTAGTGTACCAAAAAAACTATTTTATATATTTGGTATTATATTCTTATGAAAAGTCGCTTTAATATTCCTGAGGGTACCAAAATCATTAGTTATCTTCCGAAGAAGAAATCAAATTCGCAGTTTTGTGTATTCGGCCAGTTTTGAAGAAATGTACAAATGTTAAATTTTTGTATTAACCAGCACATGGTTTGTTAATTATTCACAAGCGAATGTTAGGTTAACATGCACTTACATTGAAATTTTTTTTTTCTACATATGCTTTGCTATCTCTAAGTCTTAGAATATTTTCATTCTTATCGACATCTTCAATGGTCGTCGTAGTAAGAATGTTTTGTCCATAGTCGTTCTGGTAGAGTGACATACGATCCGAGGCTTCAACTGTTTATTTATTTCGAAATAAATATATTCTCAGGAAATGGACTCTGTTGAAATTGAGAGAATGCAAAAAATAAATGTATCGATATTACAACATTATTACAGGATATTTGCTACAGTTTACCAAGTCCTTTTTCTCTCCGTTTTAACGTTCTTGTTAACTCTGGCATTTGGCTTTGGTGTTGTCGTCATGTTGCAAATTAATCAGTGAATCAATTTCATGGAAAAACTGATTTCAAGATAAAAGTCACAACAAAAACTTTTGAAATTAAATTTACTTTATATACCATAGCATAATAGCAAGAGCAGCAGCAGTAGCAGCAGAAAGGACAAGAACAACTACCAGAACCGAAACAACACTGACAAAACCGGTGAAAATGTCATTTTTTTTTTATTGAATACAAAAAGCTTTTTGCTTAAAGAAAAAGCATATTTAATTGAGCTCGTAAATTATAAGGGTACGCTTTTCAATTGATGAGTGTGAAGGTGGAGTAGTTGGAGGAGGAGTCAGGGCAGCCGTCGTACGATTTTTTTTTTTAATTTGCTTTTTTATATATTTTTTGGCGAGTTGTTAAGAATAATTGTTTCTGTAATTAGCTTCGATTAAAATTTAATTTTTATGTATTATAACATTTTTACTACGCACAAAAAAAACGTATTAAAGTCGAAGACCCCAAGGTCAAACTGTTTTGGCAAAGCATGTCTCTTCTACATCCACATCTTCTCGTTTGAGCTTCTTCGCACATGAATGAGTCATAGCTTTGGGTCATTTTAGAAAATGTAAAAGTTTAAACAAAGTTATGCGAAACTATCTCACGATCAATTACCTTCACTTTATTTATTACACTTATTACAAAACACAATGAAGATAAAACTTGGCATCCAAATCTGTTCCATTGTTTATTAGCTATGAAAGTTTTTGCAACTATGTATTTTATATAAGGTAAATTTTCCACTGAGCAAAAACCCTTTGCAAATATTAAAACCTTTATTTTAATTAGAATAATTAACGTAAAAATTCCAGCGTTAAGTTTGCACAGGCTTTTGAGTGGTTTAACGCTTACTCGCACTTGCATATGAATTTTGCCACTAAAAGTTTTGCGTATAGACATGCCTTATGTGTGCATGTTTTGGTCGTTGCTGCTTTATTGTACCCTGCTGGAAATTAAGTTTTTGATGACAAAAATTTCGACGTATAAAGAGAGTGCAAAAGATATGTTTCTTGTCTCCCAAATTATTTTGTATCTAAAAATTATTGCATACACAAACCTTGCAAGAGAAAGAGACCCGAGCCTCGTGACGCATTGTATTTTTGTTAATTCAGTTCCAAAACTAAAATTTTTATTCAACATAGAAATGAAAAGTTTCTATTGTACAGGGTGTTTTTTTTAGAGGTTTGTTTTTCGAATAGAGATAGAACTGGCATTTTATGGTCAAATCTGGCAACTCTAATGTCATTTATGTTCAGTTTGGTTTGCCATTTCATCATGAACAGGTTGACAAAAGAACAACGCTTGCAAATCGTGCAAATTTATTTCGAAAATAATGGTTCAGTTCGCGAAGTTTACCGCAAGCTCCGTCCATTTTATGGTCGACATAATCGTCCATCAGAGCAATTAATTCGGTTAACCATGGATCGTTTTCGCACTACGTTTACTCTATGTGATAATACGCATCCGCAGAGACGTCGAACAGTGCGCACCGAAGAAACAATTGCCGCTGTAGAGCAAAATGTTGAAGAGGACCCGAATGAATCGATTCGCCACCGTGCACAGCAATTGGAGCTGTGTCCATCAACTTTATGGAAGATTTTGCGCAAAGATCTTGGCTTGCGACCTTACAAGATCCAGCTTGTGCAAGAATTAAAGCCGCGAGACCATGCAATGCGTCGTGATTTTGGTGTATGGGCCGAAAATGAGATTGATCTCGATGCTGATTTTCATCGCAAAATTTTGTTCAGTGATGAGGCTCATTTTTGGTTGAATGGCTACGTCAACAAGCAAAATTGCCGCATTTGGAGTGAAGAGAATCCACATGAGACCCTTGAGACGCCATTACATCCACAAAAACTGACTGTTTGGTGTGCTCTATGGGCTGGTGGAGTCATTGGGCCATACTTCTTCCGAAATAATGCTGGAGAGTCAGTTACTGTTAATGGAGACCGGTATAGAGCCATGATAACCGACTATTTTGTTCCCGAATTGGATGGCATGAATGTGGATGAGTTGTGGTTCCAACAAGACGGCGCTACATGCCACACAGCGCACGTCACAATCGATTTATTGAAGGAAACATTCGATGAGCGCATAATTTCGCGGAATGGACCTGTCAATTGGCCACCAAGATCGTGTGATTTGACACCATTGGATTATTTTCTTTGGGGATATGTGAAGTCGCTCGTCTACGCCAACAAACCAGAAACGTTAGGGGACTTGGAAGCCAACATTCGTGGCGTTATTGCCGACATACGGCCCCATATGCTCGAAAAAGTGGTTCAAAATTGGACCTGTAGAATTGGCTTTATTCGAGCCAGCCGCGGCGGCCACATGCCCGAAATCATATTTAAACATTAATGGCATAAAATTATCCTTCCAAGAAAGCCAAATTGATGGACATTAAAACGATTTTCTTGTGTTTTATTTCAATTCGAAGCTCTATACCTCTAAAAAAAACACCCTTTATTTAAAAATCATTTTCAATTTCTTTCGATAATGATGATGATTTAGATTATCAAAATTTTCATTTAGGTGCGGTTAGCGCTTACGATCTTTCTTCTTTCTTTATAATCCTTTTTTTCTTAGAATACACTAAATTTCACTAAATCTGTAAATAAAAATGACTCAGAAAAAGAGGTCTTAATATAGCTTGTTACAATTTGAAGTTACATTTAAGAGACAATGTTTCCTAATGGGTATTTAGGTTTTATATTCCATCGCAACAAAGTATTTGCAAATTTATAATATGTAAAGCTTTAAATGGCACTAATGTACTATGAAGATGTGTTTGTGAGTACAAGACAAATGCATGCAAGTGTGTGTGGGTGTGAAGTAAAACTCATTTTGCGGTTTTGCTGATTTTTGATTCAGAAACAGATTTCTTGATATGAGGAGCCAGTAAGTATGATTTGGTTTCGGTTCTTACTATTTGCCAACGGAATTTTTAACGTAATAAAAACCTGAGAACTTCAGTCATATGGTGCTATTTGCAGATTATTTTTTAATTAAGTACAAGTTTTAGCTGTAATCGGATTAAGAGCAACGTAACGCTAAAGCTCAGACGCTTTTATGTAACGGGTGATTTTTTTCTATTTGTTTTTTCATTGTAAGTTTTTTGACACCTCACGCATGATTCATTACGTGTGCCAAAAATGCTCAGTAAGGTTTGCTATTTCACTATGAATAGACTAACAAACGATTAGCGCTTGCAAATCATTGAATTTTATTATGAAAATTCGTTTCGAAAAATGTTATTCAGCGAAATAGCTCATTTTTGGCTCAATTGGTACGTCAACAAACAGAATTGCCGAATTTGGGCAGCCAGAGACAGTTGAAGAGATACCAATGCACCCTGAAAAATGCACTGTTTGGTGAGGTTTGTGAACCGGCGGCATCATTGGACCGTACTTTTTCAAAAATAATGAAAATCACAACGTTACAGTCAATGGAGCAAAGTTTGCAAGGCGTGCAATGGTTTCCTACCGACTTTTTTTTTTGCCCAAAATAGAAGAATTGAACTTGGTTAACATGTGGTTTCAACAAGACGGTGCCATATGCCACACGGCATGCAATGCCATGGACCTTTTTGAGAGGCGAGTTTCGTGAGTAATTAATCTCACGTTTTGGAGCAGTCCATTGACCGCCAATATCATGCAGTTTGACCAAACAGAGTATTTTTTGTGAGACTACGTGAAGTCTTTCCAGTACAGGCCAGCTGCAATGCAGCCCTGGAAAAAAACAGCTGCCATTGGTGAGAAACCGGCCAAAACGCTAGAAAATGTATGGCAAAATTCGAGCTTACGGATGAACCACTTCAAGCGTAGTCGCGGGCAACATTTACATGATATAATCCCTTAAAAGCAATTGATGTAACGCTAAAAATAAATATTTCATTCAAAATTTTTGTTCTTTTTTCAATTTTCAACAACCAAACGCTTAAGAAATCACCCGTTATTACATAAATACACTGTGCAAGGATTCTGAGCCGGATATTTGTACGCTTTGTACTTACTTGTAATTTTTTTTTGCCAAGGTTTATAAGAAATTATGATTCTTTCTTGCTGAGTGTAAATACGTAAGTTATTATTGTGTACAGATAGAATGAAAGACTTTAAAGGCGCATCATTAGTGGGAAGTGTCTACGAAAGAGTTCACTCTTACTAGAAATCTTACTAGCTTTTAACTAACTACTTATATGAATTTTACAGTGGTCAGCAGTTTAATTTTTCATTTCATTGTAGATAAGTATATTAATGTTTCGATATGAAATTTCTTCACAAGATTCACGAAAATATTATTTATGTATCTCTTGTCGTTGTAAGGCTATGAGAAAAATACATAAGTCATTCTCTGTCGGTACATCGCTGTACTAAGCTCCCAGTCTTGCTTGCAAAAACAAATACGAAATAAAAATATCACGATTAAATGGATTCATTTCATTACATTGCGCACCACCCTGCGCATTAAAAATTTTAGGTCACATAAAAAAGTTATGATTATTATTAATTAACAACACCAAAACCACATAAATCCTGCAATCACACATGCACTTTAAAATATCCTTGATGGCATATGGAGCTACGCTTTGCAACTAGTTTTTTCTTTCTTATTCTTTTCATTTTTCCCGCTAAAACCGCTGGTGCACCTTTTGGTCCTCCTTCAGTTCGTGAAGCTTGGAAGCTCATGTTGTGTGTACTCAATTCATAAACTTTTACGACTGTTAAAAGAAAAGCCAAATGGAAAAATTAACAAAAACATTTAGTAAGAAAAGGAGGAAGAGGGAGAATAATTTTTGATTTTACTTTTTACAGCACCTGATGTGTTTTTTTAACGTACACGCATGCATAAGTAAATACTTATATTAACTCATAACTGCAGATATATATATGTATTTATTTAACGGATACTTTTAACTTAACGTGTCTTAATGTTAAGAGTTTTTTTTTTTGAGCGCTTTTTGGATTTGATTTGAAGTTTTAAATGTACATACGCACCAGATAGCTTCTTTTATGGATGGAGTTTATGCTTCTGTTTCAGATATTTGCGCACTAAAATCTAAAATCGGTCCATTTGAGAACCAGTGTACGCTAAGTTTAATTTTGATATACCTTTGGTTTAGAAAAAACGCCTTTTTTGAGTGAGTATTTAGAGGTTTTCAGAACAAAATTGTAAAAATATTTTCGGCAAGTCTTAATTACAGACGTTAGATATTGCTGTAGTTAAATTGGACACTAAAACAAATAGTGTTATCAATTTTTGTGAAAACTTTAAATTTTAGCTACCAACCTCTACTACACAGAAATATTATTGAGTTAATCACATATATTGTTATATTTACCAAATGATGTTTGGATAATTATAATAGATCAATCATTTATTTGGTAATAATTATTTCAATTTTTAGTAATCAAAAAATAATGTGTTCTACGAAAGATACATTGCTTTGTCGCTAACGTTAACATTTAATAATATCGATTTAGGTAAAAATCGATCAGCAAAAAATTCATATTTTAAAATATCGAATATGGTTTTCGAACAAATGAAACTGGGTGAAACTTGTCGTTTCGAATCGAGTACCAGCCTTAAACTTAATTTCATGTGTGGTTAAATGATAATTCAGCAAAACCTTAAAATCGAATTTCGACAGTGGATGACATTTTTCCCTTTCCTGAAAACTTTTTTCCGGAACATATATATACAAAATTGTTTGAAAATGGTTGCATACAACTGAGCATTAATTTCTATGGTTCTACCCGTAAGACTTTTTAAAAATAACTGTTACTTCTTAAGAAATATTTTCAGATTTTTTTTTAGTATCGGCGCAATCTAGAAATCAAAGTCAATGTATTTGGTAGCTACGCGTTTTATTCGCAAAGGACACCCGAGTTTTATGCGCTGTACCACCCATTATAATGAAAACTCATTTGTATATTCTTCCTGACTAGAGTATTGTCATGAATTTATTAGCATTGGCGAAATTTATTTATCATTTGATTAAATAGTTTGAAATGCTGCAAAAAAAAAAGTTTAAATTTTTAGAAACATTAAGGCTCCATTTTGCATTTTGAGTGCAAATGACCAGCTTCCCATGTGCATCTGTATTTAAACGTTTAGTCACTGCCAGCATGCCAAACAGCGTAAAATTTTGCTTAACGCTCATGGAAGCCAAAACAAAATGATGTTAACAATTTAAAGAAACAAATAAAAAAATTAATATATTAAATTTCGTGAAGTTATGTTGATAACGTAAAAAATAATAAAACAGATATTTAACCACTTTTTTAAAATGTGGAAAAAATTTACAATGAATTTACAGTGAATTTACCATGAAAATAAAAAACACAAATAAGATAGGTAGGTACCCCATTTCGAAATCACTGTTTCCCTTCGCTACTTACCCAAGCGTGCAAGTGTCAAATTTTTTTTGCTAATATTTTAAAAATTTTTAAAAAGCTCCCATGTGGTGCTTGTTAAAAACATACGCACGTTAACACAGTGGCAGATGAATTGACCCAAGTGGAAATGAGTTGGCAGTGACTTAAGAAGACTTAATAATTTTAATAAAGTGTTTTATGTTTTCGAAAAATAAAATACTATTTTTATACAAATCATTTTTTAATAAATATACTATGAACCGATTGAGGTAGGTAGGTGGTGGAAGATTTAATTTACCGTTATTCATTTAGAAAAAATAAAAACATTTGATGTCAGAAAATCTAGTAGATCTCTGAAAATCTAGGAAACAACCGCAAGGCTATGTCACTGCACTAAACCTCACAACAGATCATTTTATGTAAGTACATACTTATTTTAAACATTTTCAACTTAGAAATGAAAGCTTGAATGCGAAGACTTGCATTTTTATTAAACTATATTCCTAGTTAATTTAAAATTTATCCGTTAGAATTTACAACTTTCCGTTGGCACTCAAAAATCATCTAGAAATTCACTAACCAAACGTCTGGTAAAAATCATTGTTTCAATTGTCTTAAGCAACGCTTTTCGCTTCTGTTCCGATCATTTTTACATGGCCGGACAAATAGACGGCTGTTTCTAACTTAATGGTTTCACACCATGGCTCCTCAAAGATTTCAAGATTCCAAGTTTTTTTTTTTGATTTCCAAGGAACTACTTAATTTACTTTGAGTTCAGATGAGTTAACAAAAAGTTAATCGCTATAACTGACAATATCCTATCAGATATTGGTGATTTTTTCAAAATGTTCCTTAAAAATCTTTTTCAATTTTTACATAAAGTTGGAACCTTTCCTGTAAAAAGTTAAAAAAACATAAAAAATACGCACTCGGTTCCAGATTGAAAAACTATATTAGTTTAAACACTAACAATTAATTTCCTACCAGGCCTTTAGCGTACATGATAGCTTCTTTCCCTATTATTTTTCCCAGTGTTAGTATTAGAGATGGTGGTGCTGCTTGAAAATATCATCACAGCAGCAACATACTCGAACATTCACACACACACACATACATATATGTAGATATTCAACCGGAGACACACATGTGAGCAGCACTCATGAAATACACAAAGGGCTCTAGAGTGTACGCGGAAAAAGGAGTTGCCACTTGTCTTCTCGGCTGACTGGGTTAAGTGGGATCCTAGTGCTTTTATGTCTACATATGTATGTGTGTGTGCAAGTGCTTTAGTCCCTGCTGTTGTTGTTTATACTACCGTTTTGTAGAGAGGTTTTTAATTTGCCTGTGCGTACGAGTTGCTTTTTTTTTTCCTTACTCAACAATACTACAATTTTTCGTGTGTTTTAGAACTTTTTATATATTTTTGTTTTTTTTATGCTGGCTATTTTTGTTTTTGTCGTTGCTGTTGTTGTTATTTTCATTATTATGACGTTTTACTGTTCTCATATTTAGTAGTAGTGTGCAACACTTAAAAATGTAAACAGTTTATTTTTACACTTTTATGTTGACGCGCTGTCATTTTAACATTTTTGACATTAAAAAAACACAAACACATACGCAACAACAAAAAATTAGTTATTTTAAGTTGCACTTTTAGATTGCAACAACAATAGCAACCAACATGACTGAGTAGAGGCTGTTAACAATAATTGGAACGAAACACTTAAAAATGTGGCATGCAAATTATTTCTGTAGTGAAATGGTAGTAGGTACGTGTAGGTAGTTCGGTAAGAACGATGTGAGTTTTTTTTGACAGCAAACTCTTGACACTAAGGCTAAAAGCAACTGCGACCAAAAGCTTTATGAGTTTTCAGTTTTTCTAACTGAAATATTAAAATCTGACAATAGAAAAACTCGAGTCAAGTGAGAGAAAGTTATTATTAACGTTGTTGCTAAGATTTGTCATTTAAATATTGGTGAAGGAAAAAGGATATCACTTAATTTTGTGACAAAGATTGATTTTGTTAGAGCACAGTCAGGTTTAATGTTTCTTTCATATAATTTCAAAAAACATTTCAAAATAATACAAAATTTAATATTAAATAAAATTAAATTAAAATTTAAGTTTTTATTAAATTTGCAATTTCATTAAGAACAATATAAAATGTCACCCTTCTTCTCACTCGTTATTCGTTAAATCCCATGCCATGACTATTCTTAGTGCACATTGCGAAATTTTCGTTTTAATTGCCCTAAAACTGATGAACGATGCTGGCTGGCAGAACGACCAACAAAAAAAAAAAATAAACAAGACTGCAAGAGAAAGTAACGTCCTAAGGACTTTTACAAATCCTATTTATTCTAGGACGCTTTCAGGGTTTTTTGTTTATTTTTTCAATTTACTTTTTTGTGCTAAGCATTGCAGAGGAGCATTCATTGAAACTGGTGCCTTTTTGTTACGAGAAAAAAAAGGAGAAGGATGCAGTTTTTTTTTTTAATTTTTTCTCTTACCAAGAGATTTATTTACGTACGTCTTACTGAAATTGCTGCTTCTGTAGTCTCTTGATAGCTCAAACTTCCGCTTTGTATGCGTTCCAGTTTTAAAACTGTGAAAAAAATTCTTTCTGATTTAGTTTCCTTTTCTTTTCATTTTTGGTTTTCCAAGGTTTTGCCTTTACAAATCCTTTTGTTGTAAAACTACATTTTTATTGGCTCAATTTATGTTTCCGCCAATTGTGATTAATTTCAACTACTTGGATGCGTATGTGTGCTTGCGCACGTTTTATCTCGATTGACCCAGTAGGAAATGTCGAATATGTATAATAAAAAGTGTACATAGAAATTTTTAAAATTAAAAAGAATAAGCATTCTATAGTCCTTTTTACCATTAACGTAAAGTTGCGAAAATTTTTAGATTTACGAAATGTCTTAAGTCAGCGTCTGTATGGTCAAACTTTAGATCATTTGTTGCCTACATTTTGTAAGCTATGCGATCATTTTCAAATTAAATTATTTCACTGAGCTTACCTATTCAGTACAGGGTGAGATATTCCAAGAAAAAAAACAAGAAACCTAAGTAATGCTAGTCATACTGGTTTCATACTTTCCTAAATGGAATCATCAGTGACCTTTGAGCTGAGCATAGATTTGTTCAAAATCAAAAAAAATGATCGCCAAATGAGTTTCAAAGACAAAAAAGAAAAAAAGAGTTTTGGCTTCGTTTTGTTTCATTTTTGTTTGGGTTCTCAACAAATCTGTGCGAAAAGAAAAACAAATCAGGCCTGCTCAGCTCAAAGACCACCGATGATTCCATTCAGCAATGGATGAAACAGTGTATTATGACTAGCCTTAGCCTAGTTTTTTGTTTTGTATTTTATTCTTGTAATTTTTCGGCGTTATCACACATTATGCTGAACAGTTAGTATGTTTAAATAATTTTAATTATTTTCTGTTATTTTTGGATACATCAATGGAAATTATTGTTTATAGATATTTCATAAGGCTTAAGTCCATAAGAAATAAATAAATAAATTTAGCATGTTAAAATAATAAAAATATTAAAAATAATAAAATTGACGAAAATGTCAATAATATCAAAATGGAATTATCAACATTCAAATAGCGATAGTTTGAGGCATCACTTTGGTCATAGAATTTCATGCTGGGTCATTCCTATCACTGTTACATAACTCTTTATGTTTCGTAAAGTCCTTGAAAATCTCTACAGATTTCAATTAAAATCTAAATTTCATTTACAGAACTTTGCTTAAGTTTCCCAACCGAATAACCAACTGTATACATGTTCGTTGATATATGCCAGCTTTAAGATAGGACTAAAACTTTTCAACGCCTCCGCTTGCAGCACTTTTCTAAGCTATAAATTTTATAATTTTTTGTTTCCAAGCAAATAAACCTAAAAAAAAAACATTAAATTGGTTTTAGTTAAAACTGTTCGCAAAGCGCTTAACATGATTTTTTGTTTAAAAACTCGTAGTCGACGTTGGAGTTGCCATATTTTCACACATTTTTCAGTTTTCGGCAATTTACTTGTAGTAGCATTGGATGACGCTCGACGCCGACGTTGGGTCACAGCTATAAAAAGTTTTGCCATTTTGTTTTTTTTTTTTTATCTGCAATATGACCATTTTTTTCGCATAGCAAAAATTTTTAGCGGTACTCCGTCTCACTCGTGGCGTGCATCCTGAAAATGTTCGTAATCGCGCTCCATAACGCATCACACTTTGTGTCGCAATGACAAAAAACTTTGGCCATTATAAACGTTTTGGTAACATCATGTCGTAGTTTGTTATAAACACTCTATGTCGGCCATTACTACTTTGAACGACCGTACGTCGAATAAACGACTTCCTAGCTTTTTAGCAGTGATAATAGGCAACGGTTGCGAATTAAGTAATCGGGTTTTCAAGAAGATGTATAGAAGAGCTACAGGATTTTGAGAAGAAAGTACGGTCTTAAGTATGTTGGGATTTTTAATATTCTAATAAATGGTGTTTCATTGAAACGAAATATTTTATATTTGCATTTTTTTAGTCGTATGATGTTTTGAATAACTTTCAGTTTCCCAAGATATTTTTTTCCAAAAAAACCGGTTACAAGAGAGCCTCCATCAATAAATTGTATAACCTCTAGCCACAAATGTAACTACAGCTGCTTATGTATATGATGTGACACACAAAAGTCGTTGTTGTTGGTAGTGGTGTGGTAGTAGCACTGTCGCGTTATGTGCTCGTTTTGGCAATTATGCATGCCATGATGCTGCTGCTGTTGTTGGCCAACTTTAACGCCCGTCGCCTAACAGCGAATACCAACTCTTTCCATCTGATCTCATATTCTTTTGTGTATGTGTGTGTGCGTGTGGTTGTGTATGAGTGTGTAAAAAGTTTTCCTACTTTAAATTTGTTTCGCTCGATTTGTTTCAAACATTTTGATTTTTACTGCAGTTGTTATTGAGGCGTCACTTGGTACCACTACCGCCATTATGTGTACTTCTGCAGGATACTCTTATACTTTTTTTTTAGTTCCTTCTGCTGTTATGCTTTCCCACACGACAACTACAGCCAACCAAATGATCTAAATGTTCTTTGCGGTATTTTTTATGGCCCAAGGGTTGTCATAGATTTTTTCTTGTTTCGTTCTTTAGTTTTAATTGCCTTTAATTGGTTTTGCAACTACCATTATTTACACTTATAAAGACTAATTAATTTTGGCCAAAATAGTCTTCTTTTAATCGTATTAAAACAGTACCGATAACAGCACCAACACAAAATATGTATTTATAGTCATTATGGTTGTTGTTTTGCCTGTAGGCTCAATTATATTGAACTTTGCAAAATGTGCAGATGTGAAAAAAGTCAATTTGAGCTCTTAAAATACGCAAATTGAGCGAGAAAATAAATTTATTAAAATTAAAAATATTTGCGCAGACTGTGAAAATTTAATTTTTGTTTTCAACAGAAATGGTTCCACGCAAAACTTAATTTGAAAAGAATCAGTACATTCACAAAAATGTACGCCGTTGTACAGCCGCGGCCAAAAAAATCAGAGTTAATCGCAAAGGAAAATATGCGTTATTGAAGTTTTCGGCCTCTGAATGTAGTAAGGTGCTGGATGTATTTAAGCATTGAAAATATGATGGATAGAAACGCATGGTATCGGCAGTGAATCGTGGATAAGTTCCATAGGAGGCCGATTCAAATAGTCGAAAAATGTTTGTTGCTTTGCTTTGTTTCGCTTGTCGCTTGGGCTCTCAACATATCTATGCATAAAGAGAAACAATCTTACACTTGGCAATTTTTACTAATCGGTTTAAAGATCACTGATGATTACACTTAACAATGGATGATGGAGTTTTTTATCATAACTTTGTATTTGATGTCGGATCGTTACAAAATGAAACTTTTGCTATGGAACCATTATGTTTAATTCGAGGAATGAAAAAAAGCCGCACCTTGTGATAACATTCAAATCGCACAACGCAAATTTTACTTCTCAAATTCTTTGTTTCACTCTTTCAAAACCATTCAAACACCAACCCGTACAATACTAAACAGAGATAAAAGAGAGAAACAAAATGGTAACGTTCTGCCCTACGTCTACGTCGTTTTTGTCATTAGATTCATATTAGTGATGCCTTGTTTTAGAATTTAAAATGGGTACCATGAACCGGTAACCCATTTTCGGGTCAAAACGGTTCTTTTTAGAGTCCCGAGCCTCCTATTGTGATTTTCAAAACTATTTTTCGAGCTATGTTTCGTTTGAAAAAAAAATGTTACCCGAAAATGGGTCAAAAACGGGTATATCCGGGGAACCATTTTCGGGTAAAAAACGGTTCTTTTTAGAGTTCCGAGCTATCTTTCGATCGAAAAAAATTTTTTTCCCCTAATACGAATCTGATGACAAAAACGATCACTACATTTGGTACGGTTTCGTTCCACAACAAACAGAAAAATATTTTTTCTACGTAGAGCAGAACGTTACCATTCTGTTGCGCTTTCACATGTCGCTTGTTATGGTTTGCGTTAGTGTTTTCATCAATGAACGAAATAAGGAATGCAGAAGGAAAAAGTTAGCGCTCAAAGAACAGAACAACATGGAACCATGCGATAGTTTTTTTCATTCCCTGGTTTAATTCATAAAAAAACCTACTAATGTAATGCATGCAATTTTTTTCTTTTTAAATTTCAAAAAAATCGGTTATATTAAAAATTTTGGAAAATAAGCTTAGTCTTCTAATTGTAGATGGCTATAACGCAGTCAACATACGGCCGAAAACATCGGTAAAAATTATTAGTAACAGAAACAAATTTTATTAATTTTTCACTTGCAAAAAAGTAAGAGTTCAGAAGGTATTTTTTAACGTATGATTTTGATATTGCTGTCATGTCAATGTTTATGTATAAGTGTGCTTCATATGTTACCTACAAATGCTTGATATAGTGGCAAGGGGCTTTTTTAAGAAAGATAAGCAATTTTCCAGTTACTTATTCAAGTAAGTTTCACTTAAAGGAGATTAAGGTGTGTTTCATGATAAATTGAGTAATTTTAAGCAATTGGCTGTTTGATGTGGAGTATTCATTTTATTATTAAGAATTTGTACCAAATAATTAATATTTACACAGAACTTTTCATTAAAGAATTATGAACCTGTCAAAAACGTCGAACTTTCACATACGCAAACTTTTTTGTACCTCAAGCACTCTTTGAAACCGTTGAAGACAAACTTTATAATTACGCATGAATATCAGAAATACTGTGGAAATACTTTGTAGACAAGCCCGCAGACAGACAGACAGACGGACAGATATACATTCATAAAGAGACTTTTTAATTGCTTTTGCTACATTTATTTTAAGCTACTGCTTGGTTTTACTTTCTTTCCTTTTGCTTTTATTTTTTTTAATTTTTTGTGCTGAGCTGGAGAAAATCAAGTTAACAACATTTTGCATCAAGGGCACAAACATCAACAAGTCGTAAAATGTTTTAAGGACATTAAACAAACAAACGAACAATTTCTACTGAGGCACGAAGACACGCGTATGTATATAAAATGCTAGATTAGAGATGTGTAAACATGGTTTCGAAATGTAGAAAAGACCCAGTGAGAAAATGATTTTTGTTTTTGGTATGAAAAAATCGTATTTGCAATTTATAGCTATGTATTAATTGTAATTTAGCGCTGTTCATATCAGAATTAAAATATGATGTGCAAAACATATGCCACTGAATTTTTTGCATTTTTTTTTTGCATTGAATTTGTTGAATTGTATTAATTTTAGGTTAAAGTTACATAAAAAATCATTCAGAGAATAAAAGAGTCATGTGCAAAACATATGCAACTCAAAACTAATTAACTAAACTTATAACATAAGGTTTATAAATGTAATATAAAAAATTATTTTTGTCTCAAATCTTATTGTCTTTGCCTTTGTGATTTCTTTAAATTTGAACTAGAAGTCATAAAAACTCATTCGAGGGTGTTATGTTATGAATTGTACAAAACAAAAGCAACAGAAAATTAATGGATTACACCTATATCTTAAAATTAGGATTTATCTTAATTTTGACACTTTTGCTCAAATCATACAGACTGTACGTCGGGTACAAAACATTTGCAACTAAAATTGTAACGACTTTAATAAATTTCTTTCACTTGAAGTTCTCAAATATAACAGCTACATTTTCAAACGGATGGCTAGCATAATTTACGTTTATGTGAAAGCAAGTGTTGCCATTTCTGTTCTGGGGTTTTTGTGTGGATGATGCGCGGTTAAATGATTAGGCGTGGCAAGCAACAACAGCAACAATAATTTATAAAATAAAACAAAAAAAATCTTTGAAATGTTAATTTTAATTATTTGTACGCAAATTGTGAAATTTTGTGTACAACAAATGTTGCGGTTACACAAAGACAAAGACAGACAGACATGCAAACAAAAGCAGTCACACAGATATAAACGGCAGTAGTATGAATGATAATGGAGAAATTTTTAATTAAAATAAATAAAAAAAAATTGTATTCAAACTGATGAAATAAAGTTAAAAAGTGTTGTTAGGAAAAAGCTGCTAAATGAAATTTAGAAATATTAAATTTAATGAGATTTAATATAAAGCGTTTACATTATTATTCGAGTTTTAATTAAAAAATAATAGGCGCACAGTTTTTTCAAAATAAATCAGTTTTATTTTTCTTTAAAAAAAAATTAAATTAATTTTCTCATTTTAGTGCATTCGAGTATCTGCGGCACATATGCGTTCAAGTTAGCAAAAAAACGGAATAAAAGAAAATATTGATATACCCAGTGTTCCATTCCAATACACAAGCACAATAAATCCCAAGAAAAGAAAGGAATTCGTGTTAATTTGTCGTCGTTGAACTGAAGAATTACAAACGGAAACGGAAATGTCCATACAATCATCACACGAAATGACTAGTCACGCTGAAGCTTCAATGAATCACAAAATGGAAAATTTCACTAGAAATTTATTGATGGGATTCTTTATGAAATCGGATGTGCACAAGTAGACATTAAGGAAAATTTTATATCAGATGTTTTTCTCATAGTCAGTAGGTACAACCATTTCGAGGAAATGGCATTGCTTTATTCTAAATTTTTAAAGTGAGATAGTAAATTACATGAAATCTTCTGTAAAAATATTAGATTTTAAATGTTATTTTCTGAAATATCATCGGATTTCGAGCCATATTTTTGGAAAAAAAAATTGTTCACTTTTATTTCGAATATACTGTCACGTATTTTAGTTTTTGAATGAATGTGATTTACCACACTTTTCAATGTTTACAAAATATCAGTTTTATTTAATTAACAAAAAATTCACAAGTTTTGGAAATTCGCACATTAGGCTCACGGTTTTTTATTTCAGACATAACTATGTCATTCTTCTTTTATAATTACGCAACGCTTTTTTTAAATGGTGGCAACATGTCTAGAATTATGTTGAAAACTTCGGAGACAGTCATTTTTCATTTGAATATTTTCAGTTTTTATTCGTTACTCCTCCCAGTGTCATGTCTTTTTTTGAATACTTTTAGTTTCTCTTGCTGTCATTAATTTTTACTACTGCTATCGCACGTTCGACATCTGTAAGTGCTCTTCCAGAAAAAACAGAAGACTCCGTTGCAATAGTTTGGACTTTTTTTTACAGAAATTTTAAACTGACATCAAGTTGTTATGCAAATTTTCTTTAAGAAATAAATGTCTGATATGCTTTTAAATGAGATTTTTCGGGGGATTTTTGTTCCAATTGTTTTAAGCTTTTTTTCACAAATTTTGAAAGAAATTCGTTTTATTTTTAGGCGGTTTTCGTTTCTATTTGGATATATTTATCTTTTTTAGGTTTTATTATCCTTTCTTTTCTGTACTCTTATTTTGCTGCTTTATTTCTTATCCAATGTAGCCAGTCGACTTTTGTGGAGGTAACTTTCAATCGCCTCTCTTTTTTGGGTCAAGGTGGTTTCAGCATTTAAGAAAACAGCGTAGAGTTTCAATAAAAAGCTCATATCTTTACAGAATGTCAGTCTGATTTTTAACTTTTTGTCAGTCATCAGTACTAGAGTCACGTTTTAATAAGTACCGTTTTTAAGCTGTAAGCCAAATTTCATAAATATATTTATAGTTCATATTTACGTGATTTTGGCACACACATAGAAAAATTTTTCAAAAAAACCAACATTCTTGGGAAAACATGAACTAAAATATTGACAAATAAATTAAATGATAGAAGATGCTCCACTTTAAGGTGAAAGCGGCAAGATACGTCAGATAGATAACGCCCAGAAACGCACATCATAAATAATACTTTCATGTATCAGAGAAAACATTTAATAGCTTAATAAACTCTTCACATTCATATTATCAAATATGAAATTGATTAACATCCATTACACGAAGTGACCCTCAGTACACTATTATACTGACTGATAATAAGCTATTTATGGAAAACTCCAAATCATTTGATTACAAAAGTGCTTTCAATCTGTTAGGTACTACGATACAAAGTACCAAATCTATCTACTTACTTACTTGCATTTAAATACCGCACAAATTTATGTATAAACATGTCCAATACAACAAAAATGTCCCTCAAAATTATACGCTTACCGACACAGTTCAACGAGCAACCAACGAGTAGTCAACATCAACATTCATTTACGACGATATTTTGGGACGTAGCAAATTTGCTGCTCGATTTGCGGTGTAAAAATGTTAAAGTCGAAACGTAATAACGCAAAGTGAAGTGAATGAGGTAAAGTGACGTTGAAGTAAGGAAGCCTAGCGAAACTGAGCATAGCAGGTAATGTGCTGCAATAAATTGCCTTAAAAGGATGTTTGAGGTTTTCATCAGAGAAAAAGAGATAGAGAGATAGGGCGCACTTAGCATAAATTCTTAGAGTGTTTCCTCCATCCGGCCACATTGGGACTTTTAACAAATTCTACAGTAAAAATCAAGATGAAAAAGAGGTGCCACGTTTGTGTACATAAAAGAAATATTTGTTTTTTAAGTTTACGGCGCTAAGATGTTATCATTTGTGAAAATTTTCAAAGGATAGTCAGCAGCAGGGAATGGGTTACATTTTAGTTTTTTAGGGTTTCAGTTTGTTCAATGAACCTCTACTTTTGATTTTATTTACATTTTACGCGATTGTGAGGTTTTTGGCAGTAAGCACGTGTTGGCAACTTGAGGGTTGGCAAATTAAATTTAACAATATTTGCGTGGTACTTTTAGGATTAGTTTGCGGAACATGTAAATTTCAGTGATTTTCGAGAATTATGAGATAATTTAGAAAGTTTTATTTTATTGACTCAAGTAAATATCAGTAACTAAAGAAAAGTTCTTTAAATAATTTTTATAGTTTATTATAAGTAGATTAAATCTACGATACAATTTTTTGAGTGTAATTTGATAATTCTCCAGTTTAACTCATCTTAAAAATTGTCACAAAAGTCATTGCAAAAGATCCCCAGAAAAGACTTGATTTCGTAATGAATTAGAATTCCCAAAACGTTTTAAGACATACAACAAGAGCTCGCCTAAGACATGTTTTGCATTTTGAGTTCTAATTTGTTTAGAATTTTGAATTTTATTTATTATTTTAAACATGTTTTGCCTACGCACACATACACATAAACGCAGCACACAATAGTGTCCTGGCTGACTAACTGACTGCCGTTTGTCTGTTAGCTGCTTGCCAGTGAATTGTGTTTTCTGGTCTCACATGACTTTGTTGACATTCGGCTCCAGGGATTTCCTGTAAAGTCAAAATAGCTAACAATTTATGTATTAGTAAAAAAAAGTTTTATGTGTTTTAAAGTTATGCACAAAATGCATGTGTTATTGCGTGTGTTACAGTTTACAATCAATAGAAATTCCATTATGTTAACAATAGTACCAACGATAAAAATAAATAACTTTTGTTCACCCAAATTTAAGATTTGCATACTTTCTTATTTTACATATTGCATAGTAATTTCATCCGAGCAAGAAGTAGGTGGCTTACTTCAACCTAAGTAGTTGACTTCTTTTAAAGTTTTAAGTCATTACACAGAAAAAACAGTGCAGTGAAATATTTATTTAAAAAAAATATTATTTGGTAATTATAACCAAATATATGATTGGTCTAACATAATTATCCAAATATATAATAGTTACATTATTATTACATGATCTATGATTAATCCAATATTATTATGCAATAGGGCGGAATGTGCGACATGTCAACTTAAATGTGCATTATTATGCCTGAACCGGGAATCTAAAGTCATTGTCATATCCCGAGTGATTGCGGACTAAGCCCCCTAGCACGGTCTGAGTTCTACTAATCGTTTAGCGCAACTGCGATTAAAGTTCCACTGACATAGAACATTTTGTGGCAGTAAACAACTGATTTCAATGTGAAGAACAGTACAAGAGTCGTTCATTTAATAGCGAACAACGATTATCAATTGATTTGGCAAACAAAAACAGCATGGTGTATAGTATATCTGCGCTTTCTAAGTATATTTTTAAAAATATCATTTTGACTTAACTTTGTTTGCAAGAGGTAACTGGCATTAACGTCATCACTTTGATTACCTATAAAAGTTTCAATAGAACTTCCCGCAAATTGTTGAATTTGAAAAGATATACGATTTGCTATACAAATATATTGATGAGTTTCGGCATAAAAAAGTTAGATGCTTAAAATTTGTTTTATTTTTTATGTTGCAATTGATGATGAGTTTCTTAAGCCGAAAATAAAGAAAACAAAAAAGTTTGCATCTACAAGTTTTCATAGAAAAACAAGCGAAGGAAATGAAAAACAAAAACAAAAAACGCAATAAAACCAGAACAACTTTTCGGGAGTTTCATAGAGTAAATAAGAAGGAATGTTCGATATGAAGAAGGTTGGTGGGTAGCGGGTTTGGTCGTGATATTGAGCTGCAAACCTTACATTCTTTTAATTGAGAATGTAGTTAAGAGTCATATTTTTAACGCTGATCTTAGCAATGATACAAATGGTCGCGGAAAGGGGAGAAAGAAGACTTGCGTATTTAAACCATTTTTCAAAAATACGAGCTTCAGCAGCTACAAATTTCTTATGAGCTGCATCAAACCTGAGCTGAATAGAAAGCATTACTTTGAAAATCAAAATTTTAAAATCACCGTACTAGCATTTCTTTGCTGATACAAAGGAACAGTTTAAGAAATTCATTCAATGAATCTTTTTTAAATCAATGACAATTTTGATTCATTAATCGATTCTATATACTGATTCACTTATAGTACATTGAAATATAAATAAAAAAGAAATTAATGCTGCCCAGGTTGTCTCAATAAAGTAACTGATGAGAGCGTTTGCCTTTCAGTCCTTAATGAAGGAAGTCAGCCAATTATGAATTCCATCAAAGAAATCTTGGATATTTTCCAGTTTAATTTAGGCACATGAAAAAACCAAAAGTTTTCGAGAAATTTTTATATGAAATCATGCTATTTATTAAGGTTATTTTACGGGTGAGTTTTTTTTTAATTGCAAAAACAGACAGCAAGTTTTTAATGGGACCTCATGAAACGGCAATAACAACAAATTAACAGCTCATAGAGAAGCAAATTTTGTCATATGGTATTTTCCGCAATGGTTCTAATAATATGGCACACCACTGTATTCGCGACTTTTTCACATTTATCGATCTTTTTGGTATGCGTTTTAATTCCTATCCAACACTATCGCTTTTTTCGAGCAAATTAAAAAGCGTGCCAAAAAAATTTTCAATATCGTTGAAATGTATGCTATCTATTTTTGGCATTTTATGCTAAAATCTGTTAGATAAATATTACAATTAATAAAATATCTCTTCTGAGCAAAGTTTCCTAAAGAATGATTACTCAAAAAAACAAGACAAATCTTTTACAAAGTCTACCGCATATTTCGTTTATATCAATAAAAGTAGTCATAAATCAGACTTGTCAGATATACTTTAGATCAGAATGAGAAGAGCTACATCAAAATAAAATTTTAACCAACTGCACTGAAGCTTAATGTCCATACAATCCCAGGCAGCAGTTCCTTAAGCAAAATTTTCTAGAAATTAAAAAGAAAAATATTGAAAAGTCGAGCGATTTTCATACAAAAAATGTACATTTTTCTATAAAGAAAAGAAATGTTTTTCAAGGTTGATGCTTTCTTTAATCAACTACAATTTCGAAAAATTTACCCAATGAATTTACCGTTTTTTTTATTATTTGTGTATGAGACTGTACTTTATAGAAAAAGGAGGAAAATCACTTGTAACAACACAGGCATTGCTAAATGCGTTGATAGAGGGCGTTGCTGTTGTTTGCAACAAGTATGTAAGCATTCATACTGTTGTAACATTCGTATTTTATGCGATTTCGCTTTATTCCCTTCGACATTTTCTAGAGTGAAAAGAAAAAATATTTTTGTGTTGCATGATTTTAGGAGCTCCTCCTTCGCATTTTTTTTTTTCCTTCTTTACAGTATTTTTTTCTGTTTTTTGTCAACAAATCCTACAATAAATGTGACACAATCCATTGTTTTTAGTTCAATATTTTTTACAACTTTATTTTTGTTTTTTTTTTTTTTTTTGTAAGCAAACAAACTTTGATTATGGTAATTTTATGTTCTTTTGCATTGTTGCAACATGCAATTTTGCTATGCGAAAACTGCTTTACGATGCGCGTTTATAACTTGTTATTTACATGGGGAGTATAATATGCAAATTTTTAGTGTTTGAAACAACAATAACATCATGCAAAAATGAGAAAACATAGGCACTCTAAAAAAAAACACATTTAACAAAATCGAAGTAACGACAGCAATAAAAATCATGTAAAAATAATCTTTTGTTTTGTATCTTTGGCTGAAAATAAATCATGTTGCAACAAGTTTTTAATATTTTTTTTTTAAAAAAAAACAACACTTTTTTAGCGAAATTAAGCATATTTTTACTGGCTCGACACGATTGACAGAAAAAAAAAATCAAATCGTTGCTTCTGGTTTTATCAGCAAGAAAGCAACCGTTGAATTGGTGTAGCCTAGAGTAATTTTAATAGTTTGAATTTGTGCATTCATAAATAAGTCCAGTGGCACAAAAATGTTACCTGATTTTTCAGGTAACATTTTCATGTTAAATGATTCTCTACCTGTAATGGTTTAAAACTCATGGATACGATAACTTTGGCTTTCAGAAACTGGAATGCTTACGTCAACATTTATATATTTGCAATAGTTACTGCTATTTGAAAAGAAGTGCCTTTTTTGACAAATTAGTAGATGTTACTCATACGACCCGCAGTGTTATCTAAATAACATTTTTCAAATAATGTATGAGATGACAAATAGCTATCTAGTAAAAAGCTCACAGTCATGCTAAAGGCTTCATTTTATAAATGGAACATGGAAAAATATTCATAGACGGATCGGTTACTTTTTTAAATATTTTTCCTTAGCTTATCGCACTTTCTCAGCATACCCACTTAGGCAACGTGTACACACGAATATATCTAAATAAAGTTATATGTACACATCTGTTACCGGCCAAACTAGTTTTCAGGATGAAAAAGTTTTCTCTTGGCCAAACTAAGTACCTAAGTCAAGGTTTACATCCTCCAATATGTCCACCAGCAGCTTCGCGGCCGCCTTCGGTAGCGGTTTACTGTAGTATATCCAACCCTAGTCTGTTAGCGAAGCCCATGTTGAATAAAGTATATTGAACCGCGAAGCCAACAGTTGACATATTTGAGGATGTTAGTCCTGAGCCGCGGCCGAAGGCCGCCCCCCTACCTTTTCTTACTAAAATTTCAAGAAAATCGGTAGTAAGGTCGTTAAAGGAAATAATATCTCCAGTTTATCCTAGGCTAAGCTGTTTCATCTTAACACGCTTCGGATGAAATAGTTTGCCCTAGCAAAAACTACTTTATCCTTAAAACTAGTTTGTCCGGCAACATATACATTCACAAAGTCCAAGGCATAAATGTTGGGAAACATTGATCCTGCATGAAATGTTTCTTAGCTGAAACAGGGCCAAGAAGGATGGACGTTAACTTCGAATCCCGAGCTCAACGAACCCCCCTTTTTTGAGGTCACACCATTTTTTTACGAAACTCTTACATGAAAAGGGCTCGTTGTTAGTCTTAAGTCCCAGGCCCTCAAAGTATTAATCCAGCGATGGGTATATATGTTAAAACGAAAAAATTAAATTTTTTCATAGAAAACCCTTCTTTGGGTACGTGTTAACATTATGATATCAAGTTGAAATTTTCCATGGAATATTTTAGTTTTTTTAAAGTACCACTACACCAAAATATATGTATTACCATTCGATGTACAAAAATAAATTATATTTTCAATTCTAGTTCTTGAAACCTTAGAGTTCTGACTTAAAGAATGTAAACATTTGAAAATGCATAAAACTATTAACACTTTTAATTTATCTAAACAAAAATAAAAAATTGCGATAAAATAGTGGAGTTCATATTTACCCAAAAAAAAAATATTTTAAAACTGATGCAATTAATTTTTTATCGAAAAATAGATGGCTGACAACTAAGTGACAACAACAAGCACTACATAGGTTTATTTAAACTTTTTGAATTAACTGTGTTATTGCCTGTTTTTATTAACATGACTTCGAGCTGAAAAAAGTTGATTTTTTTTGAAAAATCCAAAACAAAATTTACAAATACAAGCTACATACAGCGTGAGTTTTTAATTCAAGTACATATGAGATACATATATGTATGTAAATATGTTTATGAAAATAGATTTTTTTACTGGCCATAAAAATGTTGCTGCTGATGCATCAGAGCGTCAACATTTTTCAATGGAACAAAAAAAAAAAAGAGTGCGAATTGCATTTTATAGAGCTGAACATTCTAGGTTTTTAAGTTCCAATGAATTTTTTAATATCTTGTTCACTCATGAATTGAAAAAAAGCAATTTCAAAATATGAAATATGCATTTAAGTTTTATGGTTTGTTTAATGGCTCACAATTTTAGTACAATGTGTGCGTACTTGCTTTCAAGATTGAGGAAATATATGTTGAATTTTATTTTTAACTACTTTTAATATAGCTTATATGTAAATATTTGTGAATAATTCATTTCCTGCTAAAAAAATTTAACATATCACATGGAAGACCTTTTTGTCAAATAGTGGGAGGTTTTAACCTTTGAATTTAAAATTCCTAATAATCATAATTTTTACAAAATCTTATTATCAAACCTGATTTTATGATCATTTTATATATTCAGATTGTGCTTACCTGAAAAGAAAAAGATATATAAAACAGAAATTAGTAGGAAAATATTTATCTAAAGTTTTATCTAATGAAATATAAATGATAAGCCCTATCGCTTTATTAACCGACCAGGCTTGCCGTATGCAAAATCAGTCAACCTGATTTTATAAATTTAAGAGCACTGATTCCATTTTCATCAATCAAATCTATTTTCTAAGATATTTGAAAAAGCGGGTTTCAAAAATGTGTAAGGACTCAAAAAACTGGTTTGCTTGGTCGCAAATTTTTTTCCCATCAGTTTAAGGGAAGCCACAAATTACAAATAAAATAGAAAAACTTTTTGGTCATCAAACTTCATTTAAGTGTTTGGCTTGTTTGTGATTAAACTAAAAAAAAATCACCTATTTAAGCACAAAACGGTTACAGAAATAAGCAAGTTTGAACCCGAAACTCAGTTATGGAAAATGCGCTGAAAATAGCCCATATTTATGGAACATAAGATTTTGCGCATATGACTATAACCGTAAAAACTGAGCATCGAATAAGTTACCTTTACACTTTCTAGCAAAGATATTTTAGAATCCAGGCATGTGAATATAAATTTCATTCTTAGCTTGATCTTTGAATGTAGAATAATCATTAAATTTAAACAGCACTCAAGCTTAAGAAAACACCTGCAACCACCTACAACCCTTTAGTTGCACCACTACTACTTCTCTTCATTGCAACCGTTTATAATTTTCGAGATGTTTCCAAATTAAATGTTTTGCCATATTGGAGCATTGCCAAATACGTAGAAAGAAGAAGAGATAAACATTGCAACAACAAAAACATAACAACAACAACAAGAATAAGAAGCAGTGGCAAAGATGTCAATAGACATAAATTTTAGTTACATTCCGACACAAATTCCAGCTGCCATTAACAGGCTCAAAAATACTTTCAAATGAACACTAATTAATTTGCCCGCCACTTCCATACAACGATGACGACACGACAACGACGAAAAAGACTATGAGACAGCAATATATGCTACCTACCTACATTTTTGGTGTCACGCCTACCCACTAACCTACGATTGAAACATTAGTCTTGTTGCTGCCAATACGAAATATTGTATGTTCCAAAATGTATTTTTGCAGTAAATTTTGAAATAAAAAACAACAACGAAAAAATTAGAGAAGCACGTGTGAGTATTTTGTGTATAAGAGAGAAATAGGAGCGCCGAAAGTGTCAAGGTAAGTTATGGTGTATTTATGGAGTTGGAATGTAGAACAGGTTAACTCTACAAGGACTTTAAAATGTATATACATATGGGGCAACAGCGTCAACCGGATCAGAGCTACGACCAAAATTAGAAGCGACCGACTTTCAAATGCCGATTACGCCTTTGAAAAATCAATTATGGCGGCCGAAAGCCGAAGAAAAATCCAGTAGCCAACAAAAAAAGCTTCGTAAAAATAAAAACTCGCATCCAAACGGGTTATTTCTTGGCTCAAATTGTAGCTGATGGATGCGCCTAAAAAGTTGGTGAGGTATGTTGACAAAATCCAACATGGTGGATCCAATACGGTGGCCGAATTTTTGAAAATCAACCGATTTGCACCAAATTTAATACACGGTGGTTTTGGGGGCACTGATCACGAATCTGAAGTCAAATTTGCCAAACTCAAGATATCGTGAAAATCAACTGATTTGTACCGAATTCGTTATGCGGGGCTTTTTGGGTCGCCGAGTTACGAATCTAAGGTTCAAAATTCATTCTCAAACTCAAAATGGTGGATACAATATGGCAGACATATTTTTTTTCTAAATCAACCGTTTCGTACCAAATTTCTTATACGAAGGTTTTGAGGGTAACTTTTAAAGAATTCGAGATGATGGGCCTAATATAATGGAAAAGGTTAGAGTTTCCGCCATTTTGGATCCACCATCATGAATTTTAAAAATCTGACTCGGTATACAAAGTTTGGTACAAATCGGCTCATTTTTAAAAAATACGTCAGCCATATTCGAAGCTTAATGTCATATCAAAAGTAATTCAATATTTTAAGCAATTTTTTTCAAATTTTTTTGGCGATTTTAATTTCTAGTCAATTTTTTTTTTTGTGGATTTTCTGTACAAACTGGCAAATATCGTCTTCTCAATAGCTTTAGATGTATGTAACAATAAAATATTTCAATTTGTACTTCTGTGCCTCACAGATTTATAAGAAATAAAAATGTGGAATAGGAATTCATGATTTCACCCCTATTAATTTTATTGTTGTGACTTTTATTTTAATGATTTCATACTCCATGATCGCATTAGAAAATTCTCACACAATGTGGCAACGCTCAAAGTTATAGTTTTTTTGTTTCAATCGTTTTTAACTACCGAAACTCATCATTGCAGCACAATGAAGCTGTGTGGTTTCAAGATGGTTCCACTGTATTCATACCATATCATCGCTTGCCTTATACACCAACCGGTGATGAAGCGAATGTTCTATTGCAAAGGATTAAAACTCGTATCTGTGGTCTATGCACTATAGTTGGTATGGTTGGTTTAGAGTGTAGGGGCGGCAGTGGTGATGGTGGCAATGTGAAGGATGCTAAGTAAAAGCGCCAAATGCAAACGCTTCTTTTTTTTTACTGTAGTTCTTTATTTAAACACGATTTACATTTTTGTTGTCATTGTTGTTGTTGTTGTTATGCAATAATAAACTTTCCCAGTGTAAAAAAATTTCAACTATCATTTTTACTTTCGTATTGTTATCGCCTTTACAACTGCGCTGTTTCATATTTGTTGCTTTTGTTGTTTACAGCAACATCTCTCAAAGGACCACGTTCGTTTTTCCTATTTTCCCAACGATAGATACCATGTAAAATAGTTTTTTGTTTTTTTTTTTACTTTTTTTGTTTTGCTTTTTACCATTTTTAATTTTGCAAATATCTTTGTTTTTCGTATTTCCTATTTTCCTATATTCAGCCGTACTCTGTTGCTTTTTTATCTATTTTTCTATTTACTATTTTTTTACTTCTTTTTATTTGCATAGAAACAAATACGCGAGTTTTGTTATATGAAGTACATCGTTAAAAGTACTTTATTTTTCACTAATTTCGCAAGGTATGCATTATTTTCTGCTGAAAGTTTTTTAAAGTTTTCAATAGATTGAAAAAATATTTGAGGTGGCCAGGATGTCCATTGTTGCATGTCCTATGTGGCACGTAGCACCGTCCTGTTGGAGCCATACGACGTTCACATTCAAATTTGGGTTTAAAAAAATTGCTTATCATCGATCGGTGGCGCTAAACGTTGATGATGGCAATGCCATCCCCGTTTTTGAAGAAGTACGCATCAATGATGCTGCCAGCTCACATTCCATACTAAACAGTGACTTTCTGCGGATGAATTGCTCCTAGGTGGACCTCGCTTAGAGTGGCATCGTCCAAAAAACAGGACAATTTTGCTTGTAAACTAACCAAATATCCAAAAATTGCCTTCGTCGCTTAAGATTATTTTTTGTGCTAAAATCGGGGTATGCTTTCAACTGCTCCAAAGCCTAGTCAGCGAACACATGGCGTTGTCTTATGTCGTTTTGTTTCAGCTCCTGAGCCAGTTGGGTTTGGTATGGTGGAGAAAGGAAAGGTGGAGTTCATATTCTCAGCGCGGAGTTGATTGGCTCGGGTTTCCTGCACACTCGCACGAATAGCAGCAATGTTTTTGGCTGACCTTACCAAACGTTGAATAGTCGATTGGTCGTCGTAAAATGGACACTCATTTTGGCATAAGAGAACAAACATTTACATAAGGAAGTTTTATCATTGGCACGTGTTGGTCGACGCTTTAACTTCCCATGGTGATTGGTCCTTAGTGATTGAAAAATTAAAATATAGAATAAAGTAAATAACCGTTAAAACAACATTGGCGTCATAAACTGTAAAAGTCTATCTGTACCTATTGAAAAACCCTTTAAATTCGATGATTTCTTGAAATTGTATATCTTAAGCATTTTAGATAGTCGACGTCTACTGCTACAAGTACTTACAAGAAAAGACTGCAGACTATTTAAAAAGTTACGGTTGACCTCGAATTGACCACCTAGAAACTTTATGTTTTTGCCTAAAACATTATCATTATTTTACTTAGTTCTCGAGAAATTGATCTAGCGAAATTAAAATAAAGCACCGTATATGTGTAGGTCACAGTTTAAATATCTTCACACTTTCTTTTTTTTTACTTTTTTGAATATTTTTGAAACAAAATATTCTTATTGTAAGTTAATTTATTTCAAAAGAAAAAGTTATATTTACCAAAACAGGAATTACGCAGTAAACACAGGGATGCGCAGCAGCAGCTGCGGCAGCAACGGTTGGCAGACTGTAACCGTTCACACACAAATGATCCGTTTTAAAAATCTTTGTAGGCGGTGGATGAGCAATAATTGAGGATGCACCACAGAAAGCTGATGCAGCGGTGGAATACGTTGTCGCGGCTGGTTGTGCGAACGAGTATTGCAATGAACGTGAGATGGCGATGCCGGCAGCGGCAGCAACACTAGAGGCGGCAGACAGTGACGATGACGATGTTGCTATTATATTGGAACCGGCAGCTATAGCAGCAGCAGCAGCGGATATGGGCGTGGGCGGTGGTGGTGCGGTGCTAACGTTGGAACTTGAGTAACTGTCAACGGATGTTACGATTGAAGCGTTATTTGCGTTAACAGCGGCTGCGGCAGCGACAATTGAAGTTTGAGGAGTTGGAGCCGGAGACGTTTTTCTTTTGATTGACGAAATTTTAGTGGTTTTTATGGGCGCTGTTGATGACACAACAGCTGACGTGATTCTGAAAGATTACAAAAAGCCGACGACAATACTGACGACGACGACGACGAAGAAGAAGAGTGCGCTGAGAGAGATTGTGGGAAGGAGGCTGAAGTCAACTTGAAATTCTTGTAGGTCGATTTTGAGTTGTTTCTTTTGTTGCAATTTGAAATGGTGCTGCTGTTGACAATCGCTGTTGTTGTTACTCTTGTTGTTCTTTTTATCTTTGAAATGTCAATATAATTTCCGTTATTTTTGCTGCAGCGGAAATATTAGCAACTTGAAGTATTCTTTTGACGTTAAAGAGACTTTATTTTTTTTATTTGAGTCTTCTTGCATATGATTTTAACAATGCAAGTATTTTGTCTGCTTTTTTTCTACGTTTTAAATTTGCTTGTGTATTTTGAAAGAATTTTTTATTAAAAAACATAAGATTTAGAAGAAACATAATATCGAGAAAAAAAATAAGATCCACTGTTTCCCTAAAATATTTTGGCTTTTGCACTATTTGCTTTTCAAAAACTCAACAAAAAGCATGTAGTGGACAAGAGAAAACTTGTCTGCAATCAATCCCTAGAAGCACAACCCCTTTGAACTTATTTTATATGGCAGTGTTTCCCATTGGAAAGTTTTCAATGGAATTTTGTGTTTTATGAAGTGCTACAAATACCCTAACCGCCTCCGCCCATTTCCTTATGAAACCCAAACCATTCACTATTTTTTCAAACCTTTGTTTTTTCGAGGACGTAGATGCCATCAAAGCAGTGGCGACGCAACAACGCTATGTGCACTCGTTTAAATCACCTTTGTTCCGAAATTTTTTCAGTCGCTCTAAGGAGACCTAATTTTAAACTTTTTTAAGTCTTAGAAAACTTTGCAGTCAGATGATATTGCAACAACTTATCGCTTGTTTGCTAGAAGACCGTCATAGCTGAAAAAAAAAACAATTTTTTTTTTGAGTTTATTACGGAGAAATAACCGCCATTTGATGTTTTATTTTGTGAGAAGAAACCATATAGGTATCCAATAAACTTGGCTGGTGAGAAGTGTTTATGTAGACATACTTTATTTATTTTCATATAAAAAGTATTTTATTGAAAACTTTAAGTTCGTTTTTCTCCAACTTTAGGTTTTTTAGAGATGTGAGTCTTCCAGCAAACGAGCGATAGATAAATTTCAAAAATTCTTAAAAAAAAATAATTTTCAGTGTATTCGATTGTCGTATTGTTTGACAGTATACTGTAGACAGAGTGACTTGAGACAAAGATTTTTGTCCTAGATAGAGGGTATATTAACTTTGTCATTCCGTTTGTAACCCATAAAAAGGCGAGTTACAGGAATAGAAAAGTATATATATCTTGATCAGCGTCGCCACTTTAGTCGATTTAGCTATAACCGTCTATCTGTCTGTGGAGATCTCTATTACGGGAAAACCAAGAATTGAATGAAATTCTCCACACAGAAATCAGTTGACCTAGGACGCCGCTGGGAGTTACTGTGCCAGCAGGATTTGTAGACAGTCTCAAAAATACGCTCTTCACCAGTTTTAAATCTATACGCTGAATTGCCGAAGATATACTTAAGCTGACTGTCGCCAACCGATGAGGGCTTTGATAGCTTCTCCATGTTTCTTGCACGAGTAACAACACCAAATGCTGGACGCAAATCACGTGGAACATTTCCATACGCACTTTCAAACAAGCACCTTGGGAAAATGGCCGAAGTTGGCTTACGAACACGGCTACTGACCAAACAAGTTAAACATTTAAAACGCGTTATTGAGTTCGCTATAGTGTAGTGCAACCAAATTTCTTAAAAATACTAGGAAAATCTTAAAAAAGCTCTTGACAAAAAGTTGGCGAATTCCGACGAGAATTCATGGCACTTCCATGCAAGTGAATACTTGAAAACGCTATACTGAGAGAAGTATTAAATATAATGGAACAAAATTTCACGTAAACGCAATAAATAGTTCGGTCTAGTAACAAAGATTTGGCGAATTTCGTAATGAGGGGGTGGCACCCACCATACAAGCATAAGCTTCAATATGGTACGCAGAGAGCTAATTAAGTAAATGTCGCCAAATTTAATGTGGAAGATTCGTGGTCGAAGTTAAGTTAAGTGCACTTTTACATTTATCGCTGTGTAGGGTTATTGAATTTTTGGCAAGGCCAAAGTGTAGCCCCCCTTACTACCTAGTTCTTTTTTTTTGTTTGTTTTTAAGTAATTAAAAGTAAAGCGAATGATTCAAATGTGATGAATACTTCATAGCCAAAAAGTTTTTGTAGGAAAGCGTATGGAATGTAGCTCATAAAGATGGCATAAGATTCTTGAAAATTTTTTTCTGTAAGGTTTTTTAAGGAAACAATGGATCATATACTTGAACTGATCTTTAACTTACAATAACAAAAATTTTATTAGCTATTCAATGTTTTTATTTTATTTTTTCGTATTCACTTAAGCAGTTTTTACTATCATTACTGAGCTTCTAAATTTACATACACTTTGTAAAGAGTAGGTACATACTATCTGTATCTCTATTAACTATCTGTATCTCTATTTATTGTAATATTTTTTAGTTTTTATATATAAAGCATATTTATATGTAGATTTCTTAGAGAAATACTTTTTTCTATTGGAACAAGTTTGGAAATCTTTCGGCAATACTGTTAAACAACTTATGCGCTTATTAGCATTATATTATTGCATATTTTCAAGCATTTTTTATGTTAATTTAAAAATGCTTGGCTTTAGCTTGACACTTTTTTGAGTTTTCTTAAGTTTTTTTACAACTGTTTACCAGAAACTTTAAGTTGAACTTTTTATTTTTAGCTTCTTCCAAACTTTTTTGAATTCAAAAAATTTATGAGATTTAATTCATAATTTTATCTATGAAATTTAAGATATTTCTCTTTTTTTTTGTTGAATATATTTCAAGTAAGACCTTTACAAGTTTCCAAAATTTGCAGCAGTTTTTAATTTCACTGCTTCCTTAAGAGTATAGCAATAAGGGTATTTATTAACGAGTCTTAGGAATATAGCTTTTTGTTTTGACTTTAAATATTTTTGTTAACCAATAAAAGCTTTTTTTACTGTGTAAACTTCAGTCTCTAGTTTTTTTGGCATTAAGTAAAATTTTCTATAAATTTTAATACTTTTTAATTTGAATTTTTGTGCTGTTTGGTTTAAAGTTTTAAAGTTTAACACTCACACTGCACTGATATAAAATTGAGGAAAATTTGAGCTTTATTTTTGGTAGTAGAATTTTTTATTAAAATTGAGCTTTACGTAAAATGTGCAATTTTCAATACTTTGTTAATACTGCGCGCGTTTGTGATAAAACTTATCTGTTTAACTTGAAGAAATTTTGCAAGTTTTAAGTAATTTTCACAATTTTGAGTATTTTTTTCCGCATAAACTTATTATAAAATAACTTTTTTCACTTTTATAAGTAATATTTTATTAGTTCCACATTTGTTTATTATTTTTTTCGAGCAACTCTTTATTTTATTTTTCTTTTCTGAAAGCAATTTCTTGTTCCATTTGATGTAGACAATTTTAATTTGTTAAAAATTTTCTGCAATTTCTTTCAATAGTTACAAGATATTTAATTTCAACTTTTCTTTTTTAAATATTCATTCATTCATTTAGAAGATTATTGCACGTTTTTTGATTTTACACATAAAGAACACAACACAGCTGCTTTTTTTTGTCTGCTTTTTTTTTTGTGGCTCCCAAACAAATATGGCGGCGGTGACGGCGACTAACTGGCTTTGTAACGCAATTTGCCGGCAATTTAACGCGTTTGGCGATTTTCTGCTTTTTTTTTTTGTGAGTTATATGCGAAACACAATCCAATATAGTTACACACGATGGAATTTATTATTTTCAATGGACGAGATCTTTTCTTTGGTTAAAATTATTTTGCGTTTAATTTAAAATCCTCAAAACAGCTGTTAGACACAACGGGGTTTTCTTTTGACAACTGACGACGACACGCCCAAGTTGCAGCGCTTTAACTGCTGTAGATTTTCTCCAAAAAACTAACAAAAATGTAGCAATTTTATCTTTTTGAAAAACACAATGCGGTTTAATTCGAAACCACGTCTGTCTGCACTTTTTATTTTGCAAATTTTTCTTTTGTCTGAAAAGAAGACTCTATAGGAAAAAAGGCGGCGGCGGCGACGTTTTAACTTGACTTGTCTGACGTCCAATGGATTCTGTTTTTCACGTTGTCTAAGGTTTGGCCAGCTAACAAGAACGACGACGGATGAAGTTAAAGACGACAATGATGGCGTTGGCTTTGCACAACATCTCTAGAAAGGAGCAGCCGCTACGGTACATGAAAGCAAGAAGGCAACGTAGAAGTAGAGGAAGAATCAACGTAAATTATGCCGGCTTATAGATGACGCTCACTAATTTTTCAACTACACACAGCTGAGTATTGAAGCGCGCATGCTCAGCGAATAATTTTTTTTGGTGTATCTCTTATTTAGTCAAAAGCTTTTGGCACTCTGCTTTCTCTCGTTACTCAGATTTGTGCCGAAATCTCAATTTACAATTTTGTTTATTTATTTGCGCTGTGAGTTGAAAGCATTTTTCTTTTGTTGGGCATCAAAATTCCAAAACAGCAACGCCAACGCTCAGAGAATTCGAGGTTGGTACATGCGCTCATTTTTACCGGAAGTGTTTGTGTTATCAAAGCTGAAACAGCAGTAGCGGCAGGCAGCAGCTGTTTGCAATGTACACGCGCACCCATACTTCTTTACTTATTGTGAGAAAAACATGCACCAACACTAGCGCACAACTAAAAGTTTTTTATTTTATTTTATTTTTCGCTATCTGGGGGTGGCATTTTGCTTTGAAATACCGCATGTGTTGAATTTAGCTGTGGTGAATTTATTTCGGCAAACGAGCCTTTTTAGCTTTTAGCCTTTTTTCATTCATATGGCTTATAACGGGAAATTAAAGCTATGTTTTGCACTACTCTACTATTAGCAGGTAAAAATATTTTTGCTGAGTCTTGCATGACTTTGAAGATATTTGTCACAAAAGAATTAGGGAGTAGTTATGTGTTAAAAAGCTTTTTTAAGTGGCAAGATCATATGACGTCACGCTAGGACGTGTGAATACGATTGTCATTTTTCAATGCATCAGACCACTAAAATTTAATCTTGAGTCAGGAGCGTCACGTGTGCAATGTTATTTGGTACTTAGCCTAACCTCTTTAGTTTTGATTCGACCTCCCTACTATGATGCAATTGAAATGTGATATTTAATTATTTAAAAGTATAACTGTCTTTTTACATTAACAGCAATAGTTTATGTCTGTACAGAAAAAATTCATTTTGCTTCAAGCAAACTTAATTTTATGTCGACCGATGCTGCCTTCTACGAACTCCTCGAACTTTCTCGTGCAATCTTGAAGTTTACTGACATTCTAACGGCTAACACTGATGATATCTCGCTTAATCGCTCTTTCATTAAACAGAGTTGGTCACTCTTACATTTGCTAAATTGAACGTAATACGCTACATTCTTGGTTGTTTCTAATCAGGGACGTTATAAGTTTTTCTCAAAAAAATTGCCGTTTAATTATAATTGGTAAGATATATTATATTAATTGTTGATAAGTATTATTTTTCAATAAATATTTTTTAAATTGATTTATAAAAATTATGCATCAGAAATTGGTTTTCCATTGCCGATAACAATTAATTTGGAGATATATATTTTTACGATGATTTGAAAACATGTTTAAAGAGTCTCTTATTTTTGTTAATTTTTTTTGCATCAATCAATAAGGAGAGGTGGTTTCTTTTACATCACCAGAGGTTTCGATATATATTTGAAAATTTTTCCTGTGGTCGCGGATCCTAAAAGTGATCGATTTTTTTAAATTTTCGATTTTTTTGCACCAATCAATGAAAAGAGGTCGAAGATGAATTTTGGCCATCACTAAAGCTAGCACCGAGTGCCAAAAGTGCCCGATTTAGGTCCATTTTAAAATTTTTTTTTTAAACCAAGTACATAAAGAGGTCGAAAATGGATCCACCTTTGGTGATGGCCCAGATCCAATAAGTGCCCGATTTTGGTCTAAATTTGTTTTGTTCGAATCAATGGAAAAAGGTAAAAAATAGTTTGTTAAAAAAAAATAACAAAATTGGCCGAAATTCGGGCATTTTCGGACATCGAGAGTGGCTTGGCCTAGAAAACCTTGGTTGATTATTTTTATAAAAATGCATCTCTATTTTTTCCCGTAAATCCCATCCTGCAATCTTATACACTCGTCTTTTTATAGCGGGCTCTTGGGCTATTAGCCACCGATTCCATACAAAACCACAAACAAAATATGGTTTAATAATACTGCAACAATTGTGTAGGTCTACACCAAAAGTATACATTTACATATACGCTTGCGTAACAGAATAAGTTATAATACACACAAAAGACTTAATTATAAGCAACTCTGTATAATTGGTGCTGCTAAAATTGTGATTTTTTTTAATGTCGACCTGCTAAATTGTAAATCAGATTTTTATTAAAACACTGAAACATTTAATTTTGCCTTGTTATTAAAATATAGGCGTTAAGTTAATAAAACATAGATAAATGATTCAAGTAAATAACATTTTTCTAAAACAATTGACATACTTTAAGTAAATCAATTCAAAAACGAATGCAGAGATACTGGCCAAAGTAATAACCAAATAAATTGTCCACACCCATATTAAATCATCAAACTTAAGTGCACCACCATATTTTATCGGGTGACTAAGATCCTGAAAAGACATGCTACCAACGGCGACCATATCGTAGAATTTCATTTTAAACCAATTTTCAAGAAGACCATAATCACGAACTTCCACTAACAGCTTTTCCAGGACATTACGATACATCGAATTAACACGTAATGGAAAACTACGTAGCAAAAATTCATTCGAAAAACAAGCCTGTTCGGAGAAGATAAAAACTTTTCGCTGAAAATAACGCTGTTGTTCCTCAAACAGTTCCCAATAATTGCTGCTAGTTGGATACGCAAAACTGGCATTCAGTGTATTACGATGATGATGAAAGTCTTGGAAACTTTGAAAAACTGGCAGTATAGTTTGCTTTTTATCAACCTTGACATTTTTGAAGGCTTCGAAAAGTTCCAGCGCCATAACAACATGCAAACCATGCTCAACAGTATCACTGAATGTGGTGATTTGCTTTTCTTTATAAGGATGTGTTAGCAGTGTCTGCAAATAAGCATTGTAGAGTGTAGAAAGTGCAAGACCCGTCATGAAGAGCAACATATAAATGAATTTCAACCTAAAACAAGTATGTGCAGCGGTTACAAAAGATTGACCCAATATGCCACGTAGTGAAGCATCGTTGAGAATGTAGTCAACAAATTTGTTCCTAGCACTTTCATGTCCTTTTAACCAGCTACTACTATAGGTGAGAATAAATCCGAATGCGTAAAAAGAAAAGATCGCAATGAGCCCGATCTTAATATTCAATATACGCAAATAGACCTCATGTAGTGGTATATCTTTCGCCAGTGGTATCATTAAACAGCTACGTGCGAATTCTAATGGATATGAATGTTTTGACCAGTTTGCGCTACCAGCAAGCGGCATTATAGTTGTTGGTATATCCAAAGTACCATTGTGTGTTAGTTGCTCCAAGTCACCAAAATATTGGAGACCGCCTTTTACCGGAAAAGGAAAACGCAAAGTTGCATTAATCTTCCAAGCAAATGTGCGCATAAATTTCCCAACATAACCAAGCATTGTTTGCTTGCCATTTTTGTCGGTGTGAATTATAGAGCGTGGTTGATTCTGATCGGGCATAGTTAGTAGTTCACGACCATGAAGATTGCACATGTGTTCCGGAAAATATGTTGTTGTAGGCGTTATTTGAAATGTCTTCACAATTAGTTGTGGAAATGGATTAAAAGTGTAAAAAGTTGAATTTTGACTGTAATCCTTGAAAATAACGATGACATTGAGCATGCTTTCTTGATAGCAATATTGAAAAAGTTGCTCTAGTTCTTTGCGATTGTCCGTATTGTTTTTATTCACGAAGAATATGATTTTAGACTCACGCATTTGATTCAGAGTAGTGGCCAGTGCTTGTAAAGATTTCAGTAGATAAACATCCGATTGACACACAAGCACCATAATGTTGCTATTAAATTTGGCTTTAATGTAGATTTGTTTATCTGGTTCTTGCAGTAATATGGGTATTTTTAAGCTCCGTATGAGTACATTAGTTGGACAAGCAGCTGCTTTGGATTGCCTTATTAAAACTGATTCAAATTGATAATTTTCAAGTATTTGCTGCAGGAATTTCTGCAATGTGGTCTCATCAGTTGAAATTGTTGAAGTAATACGAATTTCGTTGGCGTCAATATAATTGAAATTTATTAAAAGCAAAAGTAAAATGTAATAATTCCGCCATTTTAAACACATCGCTGATGATTTTCAGAAGTCGCGATTTGTCAGAAAAAACTTAGCGCAATTTAAACAAAATTTACACCAATAAAATTAATAAAGGTTTTTAAAACATTTAGTTAATTAATTCCATTGCTGTATGCATGGCGTTGGCGGCTTTGAATATTTTTGAGTATTTTCTAATTGAACAACACTGGAGATATGAGGGAAAACCACATCAAAGTGCCTTATATACCATTTATTTTCATCATACTGACGAACATTTTTTTATATGACCACACGAAGAGAAAATTTATATTATTTTTATAAAACAAATCGAACAAAACTTACTGAGCGGTTTCATAATCAGCGTTCATTTTGCAAACACAGTAAAAATCAATAGACAGCATTAGGAAAATAGTAATGAATGTTACTTCTGATGCTACCAAAAAAGTAATTCAGTGCAAGGACTTGCGGCGTGATATATGAACTTAATTATGAGGTTTTGTTATGAGAATCTAAAGAGTATTGAAAGAATAAAAACAGGTTGAAAAAGTTTAAAAATATTCAAAAAAGTTTGAAAAGTCAAAGAATGTAGAAAACGATTGTAACTATAAAAATGTTGAAAAAGTCGAAAGATATTGAAAAAATCGAAAAGTATTGAAAAAGTTTAAAAATTTTTAAGTCGAAAGTCGAAAAATGTTGAAAACATCGACAAATTTGAGAGATTCGAAAAATGCTGATAAGTTCGAAAAATGTGGAAAGAGTCATATCATATGAAGAAAGTCGAAACATATTGAAAGAGTCAAAAGATATTGAAAAAGGCGGAATAATAAGTTGAAAAATGTTTAAAAAGCCGATAAATTTTGAAAAGAACAAAATATGTGTAAAATGTCTATAATGCTTAAGAGTCAAAAAATGTTGATAAAGTTGAAAAATCTTGAAATATTTCTAAGAAGTTGAAAAAGTTGAGCAATGTGTGAAAAGTTGAAATACATTTTGAAAAATCCATATATTACTTAATTCTGACATCATCGAAAATTGTTTGTTTTTCGTCAACAGCATGCGGCACAAAAATATTTTATAGAAAGTCGGCGATTGATAGCTAGTGCAAGAGTTATTTCATGCATTTCTTATAAATGTCAGTCGATTACATGCATTTTGTAGTAACGAATAAGTCAATTTTTTTTTCTGAGACATTTCTCTCGATGTACAAAATCTAATATGAGGCGTTAGTAAAGATAAAATCTTAAATGGTTAGTTAAAACAGCCATTGTCAAAGAAATTCAAAGTTAAATAGAATAAATACTAAGGGGGGCTTTAATTCTAAGGCATAAAAATTTTTGAAGGAAATCACTTTTTATGGGCGCTGCAGCCCAAACAATACAACAGTGAGTTGGCAAAACGTGAGTGTACAGTAGGGTGTTTCGAATGGATAAATGTTATAAGTGTCAAGGTGCACTTTGACAGAAATTCGAGTAGACTTGACTTTGACCTTAATTTTTAAGGTCGAATTGTTGTTATTTCATGGTGGGACCATTTTCCTCTATGGAGTAACTGTTACATGCCATTTTAAACATTTTTTATGTGCCAACTATCAGAGAAAGTACGATTTTTACCAAATAAAATTTAAAAAAAGCACATTGCTCGCCGCACATACATATGTACATTCATATTTACATATAACGCGCTAAGCAAAAAATTAAAAAAAGAGATATTATTTAATTTTTTACCAATAAATATTCTTAAATAAATATGGAATTGAAATCTGAAATTCAAAATTGGTCGTGGCAGCTGTATAGACGTCGTTGCGAGTGGAATTTGAGGATTCAAGTCTCGAAAATAAATATATATATAATTGGGGAATTCACAGGGTGTCATAATATGACTTTACACCAGTAGTAAATACATATATAAATAGAATAAGACAATACATCTCTGCACCCGATGTGTTTTGGGTATTGTATTAAATTTTCTATTTGACTGAGATTGGTATGGAGAAAGAGAGTGACAACAACAAAAATTTATGAGCAACAAATTTTACTGATAAAATCGTTAACGATTATTCTAAGAAATAAACTATAAATTTACAGTAAAAATCATACTGAGCAAAAAATTCTTAAAATTTATCAAAATACTCAAAAAATTATTTTATTTTTTTTATTGCACCAATATTTTTCTATCACTTCATAAGTTCTTTTTCCATAAAAAAAATGTCAATAATATATAAAAATTTTAGTTTAAGACCAATTTCACAAACTTTTTACTCAGTGTGACTTTAACTGAAAATTGATGTTTTAGGATAAAAAAAGTAATAAAAGGTGAAATTTTGACCAAAACTATTTTTATTATTAACGCAGAACTAAGAATTTTTATAATCAAAATTTATCTTAAGCGCCTTTTTAGTAAACAATTTACTTTAAAAATATACTGGCAGCATAAATAACGAAAAGTTTTTTGATTTATCAAATCTAAACAAAATAAGTTAAGCTTGCAGTTTTCATTATTAATTTTTAAGATAATTCAAAACTTAACCAGACAACTTTGTGAAACCATCAAAAGCTTTGAAATGCGCTTTTAATTTAATTTAATATGTTTGCATTAGACTGTGACAAAACATCACAACAAAGCATCACACAAACTGCATGCTTGCCAACCAACAACTAAGTACTGATTGTGAAGGACTTCGAGAACCGAATCTAAAAATAAACAATTAAACTAATTATGCAAGCATTTGCAAAAGTATCCTTTTTGTTTTGTTTTTGCTGCATTTCTTCTTGACAAAAATTTGATCAAACGAAGCTGAAAAACTTTACTTTTAACACAAGTGGTAGAAAATCAAATATTTGATATAAAACTTTCCGGACTCAACAGACCAGAGTCCAGACGAAAAAAAACTAAAGCAAAGTCGATGAAAAGTGGGCTACGACAAGAAAACAGTGAACACTCAGCAGTTAGGGGTTGGTACCAGAGGTGCCTGTGTCCAAAACAGAGCAAACTGACCAAGCAACTGAGCAAGTGGGCATTCGACCAAACTACCAACCGAACAACCAACTGCGGTCAATTACATTTCAAATTGTTCGTGGTACTCGACGAGCGTATATGTAGTCGTCGACAAGTATAGCAAACGCCTAGGCAGGCGGACAGACAAACTGACAGACATACGTAGAGGTAGACAGACATATTCAGAGTGACGGAACGGACAGACAAGTACAGCAGTGTAAGTTTGTGCATACAAACATACGTAGCTTGAACGACTCGTTTAAGTAAATTAAAGTTTAATTTCTAAGTTGTGCAAAACAAGAAAAAACTTACATTTGACCCGACCCCTTTAGTAAAGAGTTAACACAGTGTTAATTCATACGGGAAAGTAATTTTTAATTAAAAATTCAGCTGAGATTGAGGAAATTTTTAGTCATTTTATTATGATAATATGAGGTTAATGTGATCAGAAAAAAAGTATATTTGATAGACATTTTTTCTCAATTGAATGGAGAATTTCCATTGTAACGGAAGAGACAGAAATTTTTGGGTACAAATTCTGCTTGTGTAACAAAGTATTTTAAAGTATACGTTTTTAATATGATAGTTGACTTGCTATTTTCTCTCTAATGTGGTCTAAATGACATAAATTTTTACACTGGAAATTTTTGTCGTTCTTTGTCACGAGTGGGACACTCTATAAAAAGTGTTATGGGTCATAAAAAATTGATATTATTATCTTACCATGATTATTACGTGGTCAAATGTATTTGTTTGCTTTCATAAACATTTTTGAAAAAGGATCACTAAATGGCATTTCTTTATAAAAGTTCGGAAACTACTACTCACTAAAAACATATTTCTGAAAAATTTTTATTTTCGAGCGCTCAACTCGAGAGGTTTTTAGACGATTCTAGAAACAGAAACGCAAAAAGTTCACAAAATTTCCACCTGCTCCAATTTACTATCGTATTAACGGTTAAGGTTCTTAGCAAATAGGTACCACGCTACCTATGAACCGGAGAGAAATTCAGTTTGAATAAAAGTTTTAGACAATTTTTTTATAAAAATGTTGAGTGCATTAATCACGTAGTTTCCACCGTTTTCGAGTTTTTTGCTATGGTGGAAAATTTTAATCACTATCAATAAATTTAGTGAAAATAATTTTGCCACTGCTAATTAAATTATTGATAGTTTCACTAGTTACTACTATCTTTGGTGAAATTAAAATTTAGTGCAGTTCCCCATGTCTGGCGAAAATGTTAGGACAAATCCTTCACCTGTTTTTTTTTTAATTCTTGCCTCTCCTTTATTTTGTTATTACTACACTGTTCAGACATTTTTTGCATAGTTTTGATTTTCATACTCATAGTTTTCTGTCAGATTTAATTTTGCAGACACGTTGTATTCTAAATATCTTTTTATGTCCTTATGTTATAATGCCCCAAACGCGCAACTGCATATGGGTTGTTTCACGTCAAAAGCAACTGTTTTCTTATAAAAATTGTGTTGTACCAATTTTAAAACCTCAAAAATTAATATTTTGTAATTAGTTTAAGATATAGAGGAATGATTTGAGGGTGATGATGATGCGATTAAGAATATGGTGTCAAAAAAGATGCGCAAATTTCTATAAAGGGTTGATTAAAAATTGGAAACTTAAAAATTTTCCCAAGTCTATATCTTTTGTTTAATTTCTCTGCAACTTTTAATACAAGATATTTGTTATATAAGAAAAAGAAAATTTTTGAGGTGATCCACTTTTGCTTCTCCTTGTTGGAATTCAAAAAAAACCACTGAACTATTTTTTTTAAAATGTGCAATGTTTTTTTCTGCAACACAATTTTGGTCGCAAGACTGTTACGTTTGATGCGAAACGTCCCATATATACTGCTGCAAGCAGAAAGACAGACTCGCAGACGGACAAACATTCTTCCACATACGTTTGTATGAGTACATAAAATGTGCATATTGAAATAAAAACAAAAAAAACTTTTGCTGCATAAAAGTCATATATTAAAACGGTTTCCAAGAGAAACGTGATTTGAGGCTTAAATTGTGTTGATTAACGCAAATAAAGTAGTAAGGTGGCAAAAAGGATAAACTCATAATGCAGGATGTCATCGTTTTGCCAGCAGTGACAACCGTAAAGTGATCGATAGCTTAAAGAAATCGTAAATACGTTAAAAAATATGTTTTCCAGTAAAAAACTTTTATTTTGAGTTTTATTTTTGATTAAGAAATTTGTATTTTTCAAACTTCAGTTCGTCACGTGACGAACTTAACACTACTACTAAGCGCTTTTAATTAAACGCCAAAAATTTTGCTTAACAATTATAAACGGTAGCTTAAGTGAATCGTACATAGGTTTTAATTAACAATTTAAATAAATCTGGAGCTTTTTTCCAGAACAGGCATTTGTTTTTAAGTTTGACAGGAGTGATATGAAAATGATTTTGTTTTTAGTCAAAAACTTTTTAAAGAGGACAGTTTACAATATTACTTAACTTTATTTGGGAATTCAGAAGGTGTTAAGTCGGTTTTTTCCTTCGATAAGAGCAAAATATCAGGCAACCAAACGGAAAACAACTGCGTTTAGGTTCAGGATATTGGTGAGCTATGCTGCTTGGGTTTTTTTCTTTGTTTTAACAAACCTTTAAAAAAATTTGTCGTAATTTTATTTTTTTTGAAAAATGTAGGTATATTATATTTTTGCAGAAGAAGAAGCTGTTTATATATTCGGTTAATACAAATCGAAGCTCAGAAATCATTTTTTATATTTTTGTTACTGTTATTTTTTTTTTTCAGCAATTCAATGTATTTTTCAAGCTTTAAAACGCATGTTTACTTAGCTTTGTTTCTGATTCAACAATCAAATTTTAAAATTTAACTGAAACAGATATGTTGTTATTCTATTTATATTCGCCGTCCGCTTTTAGCCTTGATAAAACGCTTGCTTATGGCATTACGTCATTACATTTATAGCGGATTTGAACCGTTTTTACTTGATACATTTAAGATATTTAATGATAAAATGAAAAAAATAGCAAAACGGCACATAACTACTTATAATTGAATATAAAAATGCCAGGACTTTGCGGCGGCTGCAATAAATAACATTAAAAAAACTTTTTATTAAGATCAATTACACATAAAGTTGGTGACAGTATTTATGTCAAATGTTTGCAGGGTTTTAATTTTATCAAGCGGACATGTTTCACATCTGTTATATCTAAAAAATTTTAATAATTTTATGATGAACTTCTTCACATATTTGTTCTCAATATCGGATATTATGTTGTAGTTTAAGCCTACATATAAATTTTTGGTATGGTGAGTGGTGGAAAAAAGCAATTGAGTCAAACACTCACGATGTTATATGTAAATTTAGTGCTGTTTCGTTATGTTAGTAAAGAAAATGTTGAAAGGTTCGAAAAATATTGCTGAAGTCGGAAAATAGTGAAGATGGATTTTGAAATATCTTGAATATTTTTAAATAATTAATAAATATTGAAAAATAAATAAATTTGAGATCACACAGTGAAGTTCAGTATAACGACCTAATTTAGAAAAAAAAGATATAGACTCACCCTAATGGCTAAGAAAGATATGTTGTTCCAACAAGATGGTGCCACCTGCCACATGCCACATGCAACAGCCAGTGCAACCAACAATATCTTTATTGCACGATCTGTTCGCGGGACGCATTACCTAACGTAACAGCAATGTAAATTGCTTATCTTGATCGTGCGATTTGACATGCTTTGACTTCTTTCTTTGCCTTAGCTCAGAAGCAAAATTTATGCCAATTAGCTGGCGACAATTTAAGAGCTAAAGGATATGATGAGAAGTGGCGGAACAGCTGCTCTGTTGACCGGTTGTTTTGAGTTTTTTTATGGAATTGTGTTCATTATATCATTTTTCTCTGATCAGTCCCCACTACCCAAATAATAGTGCATATTGGTGGAATAGAGGAGCAATTTTGGCAAAGTATCAGACAACAAGGCCAGCGCCGTCCACGAGTATACTTTACAGGTGTGAATCAGCAAAGAACTATATGTTAAAGAGCGGTGTTCTGATTTTAGAATGTATAGAAATTTTGATCGGACCCATTGGTTGAATCGGCTTTTGTTCTCTCTAAAGAAATGTAAGAAAAGTTTTGATAGTTCTCTCTGCAGAAGCGAAGTACCGTGCCGTAACATATATTTCTTTGGAATTTATAAATATTGGTTAGAGTAAAATCTGTTAGCAACTAATCATTGCAGATAAAACATCGGAACAGTAGACTGTTATTTGAATCGATTTTGTTTCGGTAATTGTTAGTGAATGTCTTCCTTTTGTAGCGTGAAACTTCTAACCCAACGGGAAGTAATGGAAGCTGCTTCCAAGTGAACTACGTTAGAGGTATGGAAATATCAATTTTACCGGCCAAATCAAAGTCTTATTATGTGTGGCGTATGTAATGTGTTTCTTCACAACATCTTCATTGTGTTTCCATGTAACATCCGAAGTTGCTGTTAGGGATGTGCTTCCTCAGGATACTCCTGTATTTCCTGTAATATTCTATACTCCTATATTTTTGGAAAAATTCTGTAACTATTCTATTTTTTTTTTCATTGATTTTAAACTCTGCATTTCTCTTGAAAGTTAACGATCATTATCTCGTTCAGTTTGTTCTTGTTATTTTGGGTTCGTCAACACTTACGTTGATAACGTGATCAAGGCTGTTCTACAAAAAAAAAATTGCAAAATAGGGCATTGCCCATCAAATTTTTTTCAAGTTTTGAGAGTTTTATATTTGTTTCGAAACGATGAGTTGAAAGTTTTACTCATTTGGAAACTGAGAATTGCGATTACAAAGAAATGGCAGCATAAGTGTTCTTTGTTCCACCTCTGTGGAACGAGTATTCGCTTCTATGAACAAGATAAATAAATAAATAAATGGATAGATAAAAAATCTCAGTTAAAATTACAAATTTTGAACGATATTCTGACCGATTAGATCAATTTAAACATATCGTGCATTGATTTATACAATTGGATAAAAAGAAAACCGGACATTCTGAGGAAAATCAAAGCGAAAGACAAGTATTTTCTTGAAGCTCAAGGTGGAACGGAACGAATCGAAAACAAATCAGGCGAAGAATACTTGGACGAAGACTCTGATTAAATTTTAGCACACAACAATTACTATCTATTCTGCTTAAAAAATAAAAAAAAATTGTATTTTGTAATCAATCCTGTTTTTGGAAAATTAAATTCTGTAAAATGAAATTTTTTTCTCCTAATTATCCTGTTTTTCCTTGAAAAATTTATGTCATAAAGAAATTTCAATGCAATAGAATTAATTCATTAAGTCACTTACATTTGAAAATGTTTGGGGGCGTGGCGGCAATTGTGCCGGTGGTCTCATGCCAGGAACTTGAGGTGGTGGAGCTGGACTATAACGTGGTTGATGCATTTTAGATAAACTTTTATGAGATAGTCGCTTTAGGTGATTGTGATATGAGGCTGAAAAAAAAAAATTATAAAAATAAGTAACGCAAACTATTCTAATTGTTTTAAAATTTTTATACCAAAAATATTTTAATGGAAAATTAAAAAAAATACCAAAGAATCAAAAGGCCAGCAACCATTTAACATGCATTTATTTTTGATTGCACACTGTAATTTTTGGATTTTTTAATGAAAATACATCCGAAACATAACTGCTTTCATATTTATACATAAATATGTATATGTATACATAAGATTTTTTATGTACGAGACGATCAGAAAATTAAAATTTTAAAAAATTTATGGTGGACTAAGGGGTTTTTTATTTATATTTTATAAATAAAAGTTAGGGTAACTGGGCCGCGGCTCAGGGTTTACATCCTTCGCTCGGGAAACTTAATGATATTTCGTTACGTTGGTCTAGAAAAGTATCAAGCACTGGCGTAAGGTCGAATAGTACGAGTATCGAAAGTCAAAAAATGCTGAAAAATCTTCCAAAAGTTAAGCAAGTGAAATTGTTGAACAAGTTGAAAACTGATGAAAACGTTGCGAAATATCATAAACTCGAAATATGACTTCTGACTTGTACCAAGCAAGTTTTTGTAACTTCATTGTTATTAACTTTAATATTCTTGTTAATTTTACGGTGCAAGAGAAGTATCGTAAGAACGGCGATAACGCAGTCGAACAAATTCGAATATTTTTTATTTCGTTTTTTGACTTCAGTGCTGATTTATTGGTTTTTCGGATACCCTGAAACCGAATCCTTGCTGAAACCGAATCCGTGCTCAGAAATACTGTAGCATGTAAGGTTTTTGAGATATTCTAACCTTAAAGTGCAAAAAACACTGTTTTTGACATATTTGAGGTTATGTAACACCTTAAATTTTTTTTTTCAAAAAACTGTGTGGAATCTGAAAGTCTTCTTCTTTCAAATGCTGCTCAGTTTCCTCAAGTATTTTTTTTTTGCCGAGCTATCGCATTTTGAAATGTTTTGATATATTGAACACGTGTGTCTAATGAGTTTTCAGGTATAGGGATCACCTAACATGAAAGCTTCAAAATTGAATATCTCGGCGAAAAGAAAATGTATTTAAGCAAACTCAACGGCATTTAATGCAGAAGTTTTGTACTTTAAGATAATACACATAGTTTCAGCTACATAACCTCGAATATGTCAAAAAACAGTGTTTTTTGCACTTTTAGGTTAGATTATCTCAAAAACCTTACGTGATGGAATTTGTTGATCTTTTTTCCCGATATTCGAATAGAAACACTACTCAGACTTTAAAAAGGAATTAGTGACAGAACTGTGTCATCCTCGGTCATGTTAAAAAGTTCAACATTATTTGGTAAACATAATCGAGCACGTAATGTGTTTGAAAAAAGTCGTTAAGTGTTAAGAAAATTAAATTACTTTAAAAATAATTAGTCGAAAAAGGTTGAAAACCGTAGAAAATCTTTAAAATGGTCGAAAATTGTCTTGAAATCTTGAAAAAGCCAAAAAATATTGAAATAGTCGTAAAATGTTAAAAAAAATTCAGAAAATGCTGAGAGGCTTCGAAAAATATTGAAAGCGTCGAAGAACGTTATAAAGTGGAATAACGTTGAATATCGAATATTGTCGAAAAGCGTCGTTAATATTGACAAATTGGAAAAAGTTAAAAAAGTCACAATATGTATAAAAATGAAAAATATTGACAAAATCAAAATTCCTACAGTGCGACCTCGGTCAACGCAAGCTGCAATAAATACAACTCCTCGATTATTGCAACAAGTACATAGATTTCTTTCAAAAATTATTCCAGTATAGACCTTCTTGCATATCGACCAGTAAATACATACAGTACAGTCGCACTAATCCGGATACTCGCTAACCCAGACTTCCCAGTAATCCAGACATCTCTACGGTTCGGACATTTTTGAAATTTTGCCTCTACGATTCGAACAAAACTAAGTCAAATTATGTTTTGGTAAGCATATAGACTGTCGCTGGGACGAGCATGTCATACGCTTCAAATATGCATTATATATATAATTTATATAATAATTATTAAGCTTTCTATATTCCGGACATACCCCGAAACTATATGTGTCCGGATTAGCGCGACAGTACTGTATTATGTTCACATATCATCATGTCAGTACCGCTAGCACTTGTTGTCACAAATGGCAGAGTTCTAAGTGCCTGTATGATGGTGCTTGTAATATCAGGATAAATTTGTCAAAAGTCTAATTTAGACTCCATAAAAAAAAGGATCTAATTAAAGCCTTGATATTTATCTGAGCATTCTCAGCGATTTAGATAAGGTGTGTCAGAAAAACAGTATGAGGAAAATTAGTTTTAATGAAAACACACACTTTACCAAAATAATCGTCTGGCAACACTATGCACGAGAGCAGGAAATACAAAGTTAAAACCCAAAAGAGAAGTTCACAAAAACCAAATAACACGAACAAAACAAACAAGAGCAAAAATCCCAAAAACAATCTATTGAAGTGGTAATCAAGAGGAAGCAGCGACACACACGGCATTGGCATGGGTGGGCTACGATGTATAACAATTAAGGCCGTAAACATGCAAAAGCAGGCACGCGTAAAATAAATGTACATTCTAAAAATAGCAGCAGAACATTTTTTGTTTTTAATGCAGACGCAGAGACCAACATAAAAAGACGAACAACAAAAACACACTTGCTAATTTTACTTCTCTTGTTTTGCTCTGACGGGAAATTTTCTTATTGCATTTAATTCGCCGCGAAATTGTGAAGAAGGAATCTAATTGAAGCGAATTTGAACAATGCTGCCAGTCAGTATATTTTTTCTTGATTTTTTATCCTTGATATTGACACAGGGCGTTTGAAAAATTTTTGTTTTCAAACTTCTCTCACTATAAGTCAAAATTCTTTTTTGAAGTTAAAATTTCAGCATCTCATCAGGCGCAAGGCTCTTTATATACCTATACTTTACGACGAAGGGGTGGCGTTCATTAATAAAATTGTATCTAAAGACATTTTTAATATTTACACTAGTCATAAACTTAATTTACGGCTCAGTCGTGTTATCGAAAAATTCGTTATATCAAAGTGTTTTCTTTTTTTACTGAAGAAACTGGCTTTTATTTACGCATATATTCGAATTGCGCTGTCAATTTTGAATTAACTCGTAAAATTTCCAAAAGCAAAATCGATGCAAAATATTAATAGTTTTGAATGTCTATCTGGTCTAGTAATGGTTATTCTTAACAGTAGCAGCAAAGGCTTTGATTTTTTTCTCAGGTCAACTTAAGCCGTTATTTTTTGGGGGTTAGGATATTATTACCTTATTAAGAGGCTTCATGACCAGGAATTGAGTTTCTGTTTGTAAATTTTTAAAACCATATAAAATAACCGTATAATTGCTTTGACGTATTTCAATATTTAAATGACCTGATTCATACTTTCTTGTAGCCTAAAATAAAATAAAAGCATTCTCTGCAGATTCATTTTTGATTTCTATGTAGCGTGCATCCGATACAACATACATTTTATATAGACGAAAATATATAAAGATTTTGGTGACTAAAACACGAAATTATATTTAAAATGTGGAATAAACAATCCGGGAAAATGAGGATATCAAATTTCATAGTTAATACTTCAACTTTCAACATGTTCTTTAGAAAATAATTTAATATAGTTGCTTAATTTCTTATGAAATCGCGGTTTGTGCCTTTTAAATAAAATTGTTTCTTAATTTCTTTATACGTAATCTAAGCAAAAGATTTACTTTATTTTACATAGCATAAAATAATTAAAATACTTTTATCAAAACTTACCAAAGATTTAAGTTAATTCAGCAAAGCTACTGGTTGAACGTTGATGAAAAAGAGAATGTTCAAGCTTATATTAAACTTGTAGAACAAAAGTAGTCTGGTGCGCACAATAAATGCAATTGCTTTTTGGGTATATTTGTAGTTTTGAGGTTAACCTTTAATTCACGTTTAAATTTTAATGCGAATAACTTTTTTATTGCATGTAGTAGAAATAAACAAAGTTATATGCGCTTTTTTTCGAGATTAGTTATAAATATTTTATATGTTAACTTGATATGGAATTCTGAGTAGAGTACTTTTTTATGATATTTAATTGTTTTTATTGTCTTTGTAGAAGAAGACTTTCCATGTAAAGAACTTTTCCTATACGATTTTTAACTCGATTTTGTCACCAAAATTTAATTTTAGTTTTTTTTTCTTATTATCATTCACATTCAAGTGCAAATGAAACGCGAAACAAAGTGTTTTTTTTTGTATATTTTTTCAAATGTAAAAAAAAATGTTTCACTCACTTCCCGACGAAAGGCACCTGAATCAGTCTAATTTCTGCTTCTTTCACGCACTAAAGTATAGTTCTCTTAAAGAAGTTGATATTTGGTAGACCCTTTTTATATTTAATGTAATATTTTGCAGATATTTCGAAAATTCTGTAATGAAAGATATAAATGTTGTTTTATTTTTTAGGCTGCTAATCAGAAATGGGGTAACTAGTGGAATAAATTTTATTTTTTAGTGAAGATAGTGCCAGTGAAATAGTTTTCCACTGTCACTTATTTATTTAGTAAAAGTAAAAAGTTTTTTAACGTCTATAGTTCACACAGATGTTGCGTCTGATATAGGAAGTACGCATAAGAAAATTCTATTCCTAAAATAAATGCCTGTAGTATGTTATGCTTTTTTAATTCTTTTGAACATAAAGATGTGTATCAAAAACCTACATATCGATTTTTTTAGTTGTAAGTAAAATACAATTTAATGAATTACCTCGTTTGCTTGTAATTAAATAAATAAATTAGCTTAATTAGAAAAAAATTCGCTTTAATGTGTTATTTTTTTGTCCTCAATGAAGTCTAATTTTTTCCGGTAATTGCCCTTTTAAAATAATATACTGATAAATTTAATATAAGTATTTACATGTGTACATTTAGGCGGTCGTTAAAAAAAAAACTTCCGCAGACTTTTGTATTCGTGTAGAATAAATATTTGCCTCAAGTTGATTAGTTGAAGTTGGAACCCGTGCCTTTCGATGACCAAAGTTCGTATAACGATTTTTTATCACGCCTATGGCAAGCAAAATATTGTCCGGAAAAATTCATAACTTTCGGAAGTTTTGGTTCTTAAATGTTTGGCATTATTTCTTTTTGTTTCTACTTCTACAAAAGTTAATTGTGAAACAACCTTTTCTCTAATGAGAATGTCAGCATTATACGGCCCTGTTTGCAATATGTTTTTTAGTTTAGGTTTTTTTTTTTTAAATAACTAATCGATACCTTCTGTCTGCGAAAACATCATTTTTCCGAAGAACAGGGGCAAGGCCGTATCCAGGATTTTATTTCGGGGTGGTTGTGGATTTGAGATTTTTTCTACGTAGTGTATATTCTTTGCAGAATCATTTCTATATAGTGTCCGTCAAAATATTTCGGGGGAGGGGATTCTATCTCCTAGCATCGTCCCCCCTAGATACGGCCCTGAACTAATTAATAGAAATTTATTATAACTCAATTTTATAAAATTATGTCGAACCGTTAGAGTAAACTAAGACATCCTTATTAAATAAATATATATGCAACACCCGGTAGTGAATGACTAAATTAATTGTATGAATCACCCATTATCTATAAGAGAAAATGCGCTAGCACTTTATGCTACTTAGAAAATAAGATTGAATACCAGAATATATAAAAATATCCTGTAAATAAATCCTTGCAACCACACAAAGCCACCAACTATCAAATGTCAAAGTTACTGTCAAGTTGGCTGTTCTTTGTCATCGGGTTTTTTGCTGTTGCTACTTTACATGTGTACATTTGAATGTAGCTTTAAATATCTGCTGGTTGGCAGTGGGGATAGATAGCACAAAATTATAAATACTGTGCCCCACGCAATAACGCGAACAGCGAAAACCCAACCAATCAGAAACAACGACACTAAAAGGACAATGACAGTAAAATGACGTATAAATGACAGCTGCAAAATTATATGGTTGATTAAAAGCGCTCAGCGGTCGGTGCGTAAAAGAGAATAAACAGAACTATCGCAATTATGCGACGGACGACTGTGTGACATTCGCACACACTCACATACATTTATATACACATAGATGCACATACACCTCAAAACTAAGTTTCCTGCTTTTTCGCTGCACTTCTTTTGCGAATATAATTAGAAATTTTTCATACAACTTTTTGATGAAATTTATTCATTTTTTTTTCGTTTACTTAAGGTCAACACACCCTGTTTCACTTACTATTGCACTCCAATTGGTTATTAATTTTAATTTCAATTGATTATTGTTTGGTCTGGCTGCTGGGAAGTCTCACTGGGATAATCGCGTGAAATGGCGATTCTTTTTTTATTCCTATTAGAATTTCAAATGTTAATTTTTAAGTTTTCCCTTTGTTGTACACTTCGCTGGCTTTTGAAATTCAAAGTAGAATTTAAATTGGATTCTTTTAGCAACTTATTTTTCGCACTTTGAAGATATTTTTGTATATTTCTTCCGCTTGTTTAGTTTAATTTTTCTATTTTTGCTGTCACCTTGTTTGCGCGACGAATTTTACTTTTCAAGTTATACAATAGTTTCTGTTCCTTCAGCCGTTTCTTACTCTTTGCTCATTCACTACAAAACAGTGCCGTTTTTTTATAGATTTGCTATTCGTATTCGCGTTTTTCTTTTGCTTTTATTATTTGCAAATTAATTAACCGAAAAAATATCAGACGACATCAATGCGAATAAAATAAATAATGAGAACAATTGAAGAACACCAACGAACGTTCAACGATAACAAAAGCAAAAATCAGCGAAAAACTTTTTTTTCCTTCTGTTTTTATTTCCGAGCACCGATTGCAGTAAATTTTTCTGTTCGCTAGCTGTCAGAGCAGTCGTTGATTGTCCGGCTTTTTGTGTTTGTTTTTTGCTGCGGTTTGTAGAAGTGTGTGTGTGTGTATTTCGCCCATAAAGTTTTTTGGCTTATAATTGGACGGAGAAAGTGTTCGAAAGAGGATAACAAAAAAAATAATCAAGTGCTGACTAATGCAGGGTTGCATTTCTTAAAGTAGAGCAGTGAGCATGAAGATTGTAAACAGCTTTTTGAGGAATATTGCCCTAACCTTCTGACGTACGATATATGTACTACAAAAAATAAACGAGAAATGATTTTTCCTACAAGTTTTGTAACACTTCAAAATTTATTGCAGAGCGATTGAACAAATTTTATTTTTTGGTGCGATTTGAAAAAAAGCTAAATCGAAAGTCCCAGTTGTGCTTAGCTTTTATTATTTCTTAGAGGATTTAATTGATGTAAAACTAATAAGTATAGGTTTGTCTTTCTGATGTGGGTACATAAATTGAATTAAAACGAATAATTAATAGAAGAAGTAAGTTCTCACAAAATAACAACAATCAAAAATATTGCCATACGAAAACTTATTTCCTGTAAACACAATATGACAGCTGACTTTACCGTCAGCGGTTGCGATTCTGGTTACTCCAACGGTTATTCGACGACTTTACCGTTCAACGATTCCAGCTGGTTTTTCCATCAACCGTTGATATTATGGGTAGGTCATAAGTAGCAGTGCTTCTTTCTGATTTTAAGTTCAGTGTTTTGTGACAAAATCAGCTTAGAATAGTCACCGACATTTTCAAATTACGTACTCTTAATTAATACCGCGCGTTGTCAGAGGTTTTGTGCAATACCTGTATGAAAATTGATCAACTGTTCTGCTTATGTACAGATGTAGAAGTTCTAAAGAGTGCATTAATATCTGTATAGCACTACAACACTCTTTTTTTCTATAGTGTCAATTTTTGATTGAGAATGTCAAATCTGACAGCAGCTTTTTAAGAACTTCTGGGCTCTTCCACACGATAGTGTAGCTACCTGTCAGTAGATGTCGTGAGACTAGCCAAAATGATATTGTGCTTTAATTGTATTTATTTGTTACAAACGTTGTTATTCAATTTTGTAAGATTTTTGCAAGGATGTTACGGGATATGACTTAAAAAATTATTGCTTATGAAAACTTGTGGATAATCGTTATAGATTGAGGTATGATTTTGATCAAAACCATAATTTTTATTGAATGTTATCATATGTAATGTCCAAATACTAAATTTTTTTTTAATTTTTTGTAACATTGGCACAAAATTAGATTTTATTGAGGCCGGCGATACTGCTGATGATTTTCAAAATGCATTTCTTACGTTTCGACCTTTTACGATTATTTGATACAAGTACAATTTATTTGAAAGAAAATGTGCCAAAATGAACCCTTAGCGGACCAAGATACGTCAATGGCGATGTCCATCATATTTTTCCTCATCCATTAGTAGAAAAACAGTTGCTTTTTCAAAGGTGGGTGAAACATAATTTCTTTTGGTTAGTTCGAAAACTGAAAATCGAAAATTACGGTCACTTTTATTCGCAAGTACGCTATTTTTAATATGAATATCTGAATACATATCGCACACATTTTACTAAAGAGCCAATTCAAAATTATTAAATTTTCAGAAAACGCAAAAAACTATTTTGGTGAACGTGAACTATTTTCAGAAATAATGTGGTTTATTTAGAAGAAGGTACTAACAGAAGATGGTTTGATCGTAGTAATCACAATAGTTTTAAATATGCGACACAGCCAAAAATAGGATACTTTTGCATCTTGCAGCGTAATTTCCATTGCAATATGAAGAGACATAACTCTTTTTTGACAGCAAAGTACATCAAAAAATTAACTCATCTCTTTTATGAAGGTAGATATTAAGGCTGTCAAAAATGGTCCTTTACTGGGTCTGGAGCCACTCTTAGTGATATCCAAAATCCATAACAAATTTTTTGAAGTTGCTTAATTCCCTCAGTGGCCTACTCAATAGAGTTCTCTGGTATACACCCAAATATCAAAACCGAATTGTACTGAAACCGTCAGCAAACCACACGCAACGATCAAACGAACAACTCAAGACTCGAAAAGTTTGGTGCTTTCGAGTTGTTCGAAGCTCATGAGTTGCAATCGTATGATACGCACAACGAACGAACTGAACACGAGTTGAGTCGAACGAATGGAGCTGTTTGAGTTTGACTCGTTGCGTATGCCAAAAGTTCGAACATGTTCGATCGATCAGCTCGTTGCACAGCCTTAGTAGATATGTGTATGATGAACAATTTTTACGAGAAAACTCGGAAATGATAAATTTTGAGTTGTGAAAATTTAGTAGAATGTGTGCGATATGATCGAAAAATAAAAAGTGCTATTTATAAACAAAAAATGATAATTTAAGAAAAAAAAAACAAGCTAACTCCATTTCTGAGCAAAATAGAGATAAGCGTATCATTCGATTTATTTTGAATTAAAGCTTAATTCAATATACAAATTAGACGTTTTTAGCCAACGAATCCACAGTGAGTCCAAACTCTTTCCCATTTATCTCCATTATTGGAGGAAAAAATAATAAAAGCACGAATTAGTTCAAACCATACAGGAAATGAAAGAGTTTTCTATTGTTTTTGATTTTGTATTATTTTATTGCAAAATATCGAAATTGTATAAAACTGTCTCTGTTTACGTATAAATCTTTGTACATTTTATTATTTTAATTTTCTCAAATTTGTGGAAGACGAATTTTGAACACTTCATATTTAGTTATAAAATCACTAAATTTACAGATTTAAAAACAGTTTGGGACATGTACCTACATACATACATATATCAGTATATCATTTACAATTTTGGACATTCACATAGAATTTGTAAATTTACAATAAAAACAACCAATTAAACCAATTAATTTTCATAAAATTGTTGACTACATAAAAAGAAAAACAATAATAATTGTTATTTTTTAATAGTTTTCTCACACGTACAGTGCTAAATTACACATTAAATACAGCCTGTTAATTGTTTAATGTTCTCTTACAAATGTGCAACTGAACACAATAACAAGACTACTTGTGAAGAGCCCTAATATTCATCTAAAATAGCACTAGTAAAAAAATTTGTTTAAAAAGAAATTCTTATAAAATAACTAAATAAGCGAGCTGCCAAATTAAGTACTTAATTTTCCATGCTATTCAAATACTTAATTAAACTTTATCTTGACACCTTTAATTTCTGCTTTCATTCTTTTGTTGTGTCTTATTCACGCACCGTAATATTCAGTTCTTTACCACGCCCACTTTGGTGCCACCTTGCCAAAATTCCATTCATCTGGATGCCCCTCATGTGCTATGCTTGCCATACCCTTGGACACCTGAGACCACTTAAATGGTCCTGATCCAATCTTACTCATGGCAATCGCTCTCATATCATTACGAACCGGTCGACGTTCCGTTATCATTTCCAACTCAGCTAATTCGGCCGCATCATCAATCGATACAGTCAAACGCTCATCGCCGACAGCTGATACGGGACTTTCACCAACTTCTTTATTAAATTGTTCCGCAGAGCGTACTTGCATATGCTGTAGCCGCATAAAAACTGGACCAGCAAATGCATGATAATCACTCATGCCTAGGTGTGCATTAAAGGAAAAGAGCTTGATATCGATATTACCATAGGCAATTGACTCTTCGCCGAGTAAGTCACCACGGAAGCCATGCGTACGTAGGTATTTGTCTACCGCTTCCACATTCGTTAGTTCAGCCTCATCGGCTGGTAAAAGGTCAAAACTGTAATTGTCACTTGAGACACCGCTTGCTTCGAGTATTTCATCAAAAAACGGCAGTCCATTTGCGATCCACGTTGAGTTGCCACCGATCATAAAGTTTTCAGTTACGTCTTTTGTGTGTAAGCGACCTGGTAGTTGCTCTACAATCCAAATGACACCCTTATATTCTTGAGTTGGCTTTGCTTCAGTAATAATATCTGAGTGTGGTGTTTCAGTGCTACTTGGCTGATCCGTGGAATGTTGCTGTTGCTGCTGTACGGATTCATGCAAGCTTAGTTTACTTAGATCCACAGTGATCCATTGTTTTGAACCTGTGAATGGATGACGCGACATGGCCTTGGTCCAGGTACGCCGATTCTGTGAAATGCGGTTAGCTGCCATAACACGTGCCGAGAGTGGTACAGACTCATGCACATCAACTGTGCGCCAGAGATTCAAATTGTCATTTTTTATTCCTACACCAGCAACAATCGATTGCACTTGTCGCCCCTTGACAATGTAAAAATCATCTGTAGAGCCAAGTATTCCTGGATATCCAGTGAAAGTGATGTCAACGCCAGGTACAGTGTTTGTGCGTTGATTTGGCGAGAAGTGATAGTGGAATTTGTAACGTTTCTGTATACGTAACATGGATGCATAGCTTCCAGCAGTGCTGTGACCGAAAATCAACTTCCAGGCAGGTGAATCTTTAGTTTGGAAAATACGTGTTAGCATGGTTGCGCTGGGTAGATGAAAATTTCTGCTATTGCTATTGGTTTTATCATTAGTATTGGAGTCTAAGATATAGTTTTCGAAGTAAATTTTAAGGTCTTGTATATCAGCGGCCGCATTCATTAATAAAAAGTCGGAGAACGGAATTTCTTCTTCTAGATCTGAACGTGCACGTTTTGCCCCACGCTGAAAGCCTGTCTCAAGGCCCTCAAGTTGATTAAAATATAAGCCGATTTGATGCCAGTAGTGATCGTGCTCACCGCGATCTTTTGCGAGCTTCTTGAGTTTTTCGTAATTCTCTGTAAGGAGATCACGTAACCAAGTGCAGAAGTTTTGTGAGTTTTCGTCACGTTCGCAGGAAGTTTCAATGGTGCTGTAAGGAAAAGAGAAGATGTTTTGCGTCGAGTTGAGAAATTTTATATATAAAGTCAAAATGACTTACTTTAACCATTGATTGTAAATATTGTTCCATGTCAAGGAACCTTCGAGAATGCCGGCACCATAAGCTTGCACCGCGTCTGGATATGCACGCTGAGTTTCGATTTCAATTTGTGCCCAGCTAAAATGAAAACGAGAGTATTAATTATTATCTTAGTTCTGCAGATAAAATTTCCTCAAGATGTATTTTTGTTCAGTATTAATTTCGTTTTGTTGCATTTCTAGTCGTAAAAACTTTTGTCCATCAGCATCGCATATTCATAGTAATTTTTAGACTATAGCCAAAAATTGTTACTAACTTTATATGCAAGTGCCTAAGAGTTAAAACAAGTCTATCTACCGTTCGACTTACCCATTTTCGTATATCGAGTCCTTATAGCATATTCTTGCCGCTCCTTGTGGAATGTTGAGAAGATCATTTTGCTGCTTCCAGTATTCGATTTGAAAACCGACTTTTTTCGTCCAAAATGCCGTTGCACAATAAGTGCCGTCATACTCCGGCCTCTCAATGTATGTTATGAAAAAAGCACCGATTACCAACAGTCCAGCACCAATAAGGATGTAAGTCCCTATCCGCGTTTTTTGTACAGATGCGCCAACTACTTTCAACATTGTTGCAGCCGTTTTTGAGTTTTTTTTGGTGAATAAAGAAAAATCCCGTTGACGTTTTATGAAATTTCGGAATACCAGAGATCAGTGAAGGTTTAACGTTGTATCTTCAACCTAGATAATAATTGAGATCTGCGCGTGCGGCGTATGATCGGATTGCTTGACGTGCAGCAGCAAAGTTATAGATAGCGCTGCAGTTGATTTCTGGGCAGATGGCGAGCACGCCGATTACACTGCAATATTTTTGGGTGGTGGTAAAGTGGGAGCAGGACGTGACGCCAAGGTTTTTTAATAAGACGACCAAGTTGGTCATCGGAAGAGGTTGTAAAAAGTTAGAGATGGATATTAAAAAATACCAGGTGTAATATTAATGAGCTGCTTTAGAAATGATTCTTTGTGTTGTGCGATTGGGTCTATGCTGATTTCCTGTATCTTTGTTTTTTGAGCTGTTTTTTCGTATTTGAACGTAAATTGGCGAAAAAAATTGTTTATACTTTTGTGACAGTATTGCCAAAGTTTTGTGTTGATATATTGTCTTTTGTAGATTTCTTTCGGATAGATTCTGTAGAATATGAGTGCGAACTTTAAAAAGTTTCCCTGCAAGAAAAAAAAAGATCGTTATTAATTTTTTTCTGTAGATTATATTTAAGTCGGTCTTTTTTTTATATAAATGTAATGCGCTATTTAGAATATTTCTTACGTGGAGGGTATTTTTCTTAAAATTTCTATATTGTATTTTTAACATTGGAAATCAAAACCACAGGAGTGCTCAGCTCTTTTATTTTTTCTTCAACGCCAACCTTTTCAAAACGTGTGCAAAAAGCTCGTATCGCTTAAATCAACTGATTTGATTTTTAATAATTAATATATAAAAAGAAAAGTGAATGAATTTTAGATTTACGTTTTCGTGGAAAAACATTTTTTGTTTACATTATTTTTTGTTTTATATATATTTATTTATAATAATTCGACCTGCTTATTTTTTTTTTTTGAGTTTTCCTATCAATTTTTTTTGGAGAAACAAAATGGAAAATTTTGTTTTTAAATTAATTTTAGACATGATGTTTTCTAAACAAACAATTTTTCGTCGCAAACACTTTAATGATCGAAAATTGATTTTGATCGAAGCAATTGGAACCAGTAGTTGATGCTAGACTACATACTATGCGAATATAAACAATATTTTATTTAAATAAAAACAAAATTTATTCTGAGAAATGCTGTGATGTTTACATATCTTAAAACAACACTATCATAAAAATAATAAATTTATAGGAAGATGCATGTCAACAGAAAGAAAAGCTTTAGGACATTGTGAAAATTTTTCAGACCTCGAAAGACAACAATTTCTTTAATTATTTCGTTACTATTTTCGCAGTGTTTTTAATATAAGTGCTGCAAAGATACGCTCTTTTCGCTTCTGAGGGCGGTGAAGTTGTTAAAAGATTATAAAAAACTGAAAATACCATATAAGCACCTAACATTAAAGCCATTCATTATAATTAAGTATTATTTCATGGAAGCCTGTAATCTGTGATTGATTAATAGGCCGTTTGACGAAACTCATATTTTTGACTAATTCCAAACTATAAATTCTCGAAAATCTGACGAAAAAAATTTCTGAAAAATACATGGTGGCCTAGGAATACTTCTCGAGCATATCCTAAAGATGTGGCGAAGGCAATTTTTTCTCGTTCTCATTCAAAAGAATTTTACACTTTATTTAAGGTAAGTATATATTAATTATTTTTCGTACTTAGTTAGCACTTTTAATGAGACTACTGATGATATTTTATTTAAATAAAAACAAAATTCAACTTCGGAAATAGGTGCATGTATATAGTAAACAATAATACAAAAAAAAAAGTATATAAATCTAAATAAATGTTTGATGATATGTCAAAGATTTTCTGAGAAAAAATTAATCTTTCATCGGTACAATTCAAAGGGAATCCCGAAGCGATTATTGAATTATGATTTAAATGAATATAAATGTGTTCTTTTTAACTTGGCACTATGTGACTATTAAATTTAATAAAAAAAAATTTAAAAAACAAACAAGCAATAGCATTGTGTAACAAAACTGCTCTAAATTATTTGCACAATGATCGACCAAAGGCGTGTAGAAAAATTTTATGTGTGCGTTTTTTGTACAAATTCGAAAACGCAATAACTTTTTTTTAATAAAATTTCGATTTATGGTGAATTTTTTAAAAAAAAAATCTGAAGGATCTACTAAAAATTTCTCACTTTTGATCTAAAAAAAAGTCATATCTCAAATTCAAGATCAACTGTAAAGGTGAAACTTAGTATGGGTGCTTGATTCGGGATTTTTTTGAGTGTTATGAAAATTTAAAAAGGTCTCAGAATGATTTATGTATGTTTTCTTACAATCTGGCAATCTTTAGCGTGCGGAATATCAAAGTATTCAATGTTAAAAGTCACATATATAGTACTAGAAAAGATATTTTTTTTTTGCTTTCTATTAGTCGGATAGAAGCCGAGCATAAATAATATTTATAGAATGGGTTAATTCCTACAAAAAAGTTATACGCTTATAGCACTAGCCCAAATGTGCTTTAAGTACACAAACTATGTAATTTAAAAAATAAATCAAGCCGAGGTCAAAAAAAGATACAAAAAGTCGGCTGTAGTCAATCGGTTTTTTTCCTATAAACCTATTTTTTCTTGAGCGGTTTTTAATTCAATGAAAAAACATGTATTCTAAAAGTGTCACTCAGATCTAGTTTTGGTGATATAGCCATTTGAAGATGTAGATATAGCTTTTCCCCTGTAGCTGTTTTCACAAAATTAGTGTCATATGAAAAGATCGGAGTCTTATATCTTATAACTCATAAGACTTCAATTTTGTGAATATCACTCGAGATCTGAGTAACACTTTCTGGTAAATCGGACGATTGTCGCTAAAGTTGACTTGAGCCGAAAAGTCACTATAAGTGTGGAATCAGTATGATCATCAGTTGGTGGATAATTATATGAGCTAAAAATTGCTTCGCAAAAGTATCAGATCGAGCCTACCACTCACAGAAGATCTATTTTATTGGGAAATTGCCAGTTTCGGTAATGAAAATTGTCAAGTACAAATAAGTTCCAGTGGCAATTAAATTTATTTCATCAAAGTTTCCTGTGCTGTAATTGCCAAGTCAATTAACTGGTCATGTATTTCATTTTATTTTATTGATAAATGAAGTGCTGTCGCTCTTTAAGCTATATTTATTTATTGATAAAAACGTAAAATTAATTTTAGTGCTGAGTTCAATAAACCCTTAAGTAATTGTTTTTTTTTTTAATAATTGTATATAACATGACTTGCGTTTATTTTTTTTTTCGAGCCTCCTAGAAATCTTGTACATTTATTCTTAATTTTTATGTTTCAATGTTCAAGGCTATCAAAGGTCAGGCGGTAAGATTTTTTAAACATTTTAATAAAGTTGTAAACAAATAAAGACATTTTAAAAACAACAAATACGAAACATTTGAAGCCTGAAATGTGTGCCAATGCATTGAGAGCAAGTTTTATATATACATATATACTTTTATATAGTTGTTCTATGAACGCAATTGTGGTGTGAGAAAATATTTAGAAATAAAAAAATAAGAAAAACCAGAATACCGCTAAAACTCATGACGTTATTTTAACCAAATACTTTTGGCCAAGTGTTGAGCTAAGCGTAGCAATAAATGAAATTTATTAGTTTTACAAATACTTGGATTTTCTTTTTGTTTAAAAATGTTAATATTTTTTTTTTGGAAACATGAAAATTGTTTTTTACTTGTATATTTAAAAAATTTCAGTTTACTTTAGTGGTACAATCTAATTTTGTTTAGTTGATCAAAGTCTTCGGTGTAGAGCCAATAAAAATAATGTTTTATGTGGTAGGGGCAACAAAAAAATGTAATTAGCTTAAACTTTCCTATTAAATTAAAAATAATGTATATAAATATTCTTTCTATATGGCTTCAGAAATATTAGGTATTCAAAAAACAAAAAGAACTGATTTAATCACCATTTACTTTCTCAAAATGGATTAAGAAGAGATTCACTGTCTGAAAAGATTTCATGTATCGGAATAAAGTTACAATTAGAAAGAATAGTAGGAACAATTCTTTAGAGTTAAGAGTTAAACCCGAATCTGGTGTCATTATAGAAGGTTATAATATTTATGTACTTCAATCATATGTAAGCAAATATAATCTTCCTTTTACCGAGAGCTACCAAAGCAGGCATGATGTCCCTTTTTGATTCTGTTTTTTTGTTCAAATCATACAGCAACTGATAGAAAGCACGGCATGCAAAAGTTAAAGTGCCCTTGCATACAGAAAAAATACTCCCAAAATGATTGCAGTATCATTTGACCTTAGAAAGCTCGAATTTTGTCCAATTATCCGTATTTTAGATGCAAAATCAAAGGACACTCTGAAAATTCTTTTAGCCTTAGTAGTTTCTCAACCTTTTGAAATTACAGTTAATTTTCTAAATCTCCAAAGATTTATCTTTAAAATGTTGCTAAGCTTATTCATTTGCTATAAATTTTATTGATTTTAAATCCATTTAAAAATTATTACACAAGTAATTTATTTACGAAAAGTATTCAGTTATGATCTCATTTAGGGAGAAAATATCTTATTTATTATCAATAATTTACTTTAATACTGCACTTGAGTTATATTTAATGCCAAGTTTTTCGCTCCTTTCTACACAAAAGCTTTACAGAAATATGAATTTAAAAATGAAATAAATAGCTATTAATTAACATTATTTTCTTTTATATACGCCGGAATTTTTTCTATAAACAAATTTTTCTATGGGTCAACAAAATGCATAAATGCTGATATTTTTATAATAAAAACGGAATTAAAATGTTTTTGCTTTGTTGGGGGGAAACTCAATGGTGTACAAAAAATATTTTATTTTGGAATTATTTTCAAGTAAATGGAAATTTAAGTGATACTAATTTTTTTTTTGTAGCATATTAACGAGATTATTAGCATTAGTTGACTATAAATATAACTTTAACGTTATAAAAGTATTTCAAAAGCCCCTTTGCATTAACTGAATTTACGTAATGCGATTTTGCACAACACGTGTAGAAATATTTAAATTATTTACAGTTTTTAATTTAAGCAAAAAATCAACAAAAACAAAGCATCCCGCAGCTTTGTGAAATGATTTTTATTTTCTTTTTAGTAAAAAAATGAACAATCAGCATATGCAAAATACATAAACAAGAATTCGAAAAGAAACATTATAAAAATAATGAAAAAATTTAAAACAATTAACAAAAAAGTTCAAATAATAAAAAAGAAAATACTAAAAATAAGACAAATTAATAAAACATCAAAAAAGCTAAAAACAAAATATAATAACAAAGTTGGTAAGTGCAAGCGCTCGCGGCGTGATGTGTAAACTAAATGGGGTTAGTGTAGAAAAGTATCGAGCAGTGTTAAATGGAGTCGAGAAATGTTGAAAAGTATCTTCGACGATAAATGTCATATAATCGATAATTGTAGAAAGTCGAAAAAACTATGAACATTTTAAAATAGTCGAAAAATATTAAAAAATCGATCATTGTCGAAAATAATTGAAAAAGTGGTCACATGTATGTTTATTGAAAAAATTGAAAGGTTTTGATCGAAAAAGCCATAAATTTGAAATTAGGTTTCAGCCAGCTTACTTCAGTATCGATTTGCATCATTAAAATCGTTTATGTATATTCCATAAAAAGCAAGTATGATTGATTTCCCTTTGGAACTTTTTATACACATTGAAAATTAAAATATCTTAATAGAAATTAAATTTTAAAAGCTTCTCCATGTATTGTTTCTATAAGTACCTAATAACAATGAATATGTATTAATACCTACTACTTAGTTCTTCAAAGCAAAATATTTTGGAAAACAATTGTAATCAAAATTGATAAGTGAGTGAAAAAAAATAGTTGAAACATCAACAAACAATTCCATAGACTAGCATCTGTTCATTGTAAAAAATCGAATTATTAGTCAAGTCGTATTGATTAGTGAAAAATTTAAATAAATTATTAAGAAATGACTCTTTTCTGCTGATTAATCTTAGAATAGACTTAAATCTAAATAGCTTTTGTAATGAACAGGCTTGCAAGGTTCTGTTGTTGGACAACTATGGGTCATTACTAGAGTGATTTTTTTGCGCAAAATTGGAATCTAGACCCAGAATTTCTTCATCAGTCAGAATTGAAAAATATATGAGAGATAAACATCCGAGAACTCAGCTTGAAAAAGATATATAATACTAAATGAAAAAAGTTAAAATTATTAAGTCCTGCACATAGCACTAAGCACAACCATAAAAGCCTTTTTTCGGATAATTAAGCTTCAATATGGCGTTCAATTTAAAAGTGGTGTACGAGTAACTCCATACTTTTAAAGAACATATTTTTTTGCATAATGGTATAACATTTAGTCATATCTTTTATTATAAAAGTGAAGTATTTCCACTAATTGCGCTGAAATTCAATAGATGACATTAGTTATTTATTCATGCTCATACGTTTACTGCTACATATTCATTGTAAAAGTGAAGTTTTTTCAAAATTTAATTTCAAGGAGACAATTCACTACTATAATGATCGACACATAAATTGAAATACTGATGTGATGAACCAATTCTGAGGCCAGATTCGAATTCTCCGAAAAAAATTACTTCGGAACTGACATTTTCAAATACGAATCGTAGCACTACGCTTATAATTTATGGTTTTTTGAATAAAAATTATGACAAAAAAGTAAACAGCTATAGGTTCATAGTTTTTTTAATTATTAGTTTCAGTAAAACGTTAATCAATTACAGTTACGTAATTTTTCTAATGCGAATTGTAGCCAAAAAGTAAACATCTGCGACTATGTGGCATTTACTAATTCAAATTGTTGCAAGAAAGCTAACAACTACGCGTGCAACACGTTTTCAAATAACAATTGAAATATTAAAAAATAAACAATTAGGTGTGCGTATTATTTTCAAATACATAATTTCAGATATAAATTATTGCGCAAAGTAAACACGCGTGACACTTTCAGATGCGGATGAAGCGAAAAGTATAGTATTTAAAAATAAAAATACTAGCTGTATTTTCAAATACTATAATAATGGTAATAATGAAAATTGTCTAAGTCATAATTTTTTTAATTTCGAATTTTGATAAAAATTAAATACGGCTTAGACCGTATCACCATCCAAAATAGCAATAAAAAATTTCATATTAAAAATTTGATTTAGGCCACTTTCATTATCAACGGCATGTATAATAATTATTTAGGGCTTGCGGGGTATGGCTTGTAGAAGAAAAACAAAAAAAATATTTAACAGCGTCAATCAACGTTGTGTGCAAATATTATTTTATATCACATACCAAAAAGTTTAAGTTGTTTCAGAAATACTATAAGATATATTTCTAGGTAATAATAATTTTGCTCTTATCAAAGACTTTTTTTAGTTGTTTGGCAAATATTTAATGACGCATATAAAATTAAAATAACACATAAAATGGCGAGAAAGAAAGTCTTAATTTATGTATTGACGTTTATTTGTCCTACTCCTCTGTGTAGGTATGTCATTGTTACTTTACTCAGATTATGTAAACTTTAAATTTAGTATAGACTCAATTTTAAGTATTATTTTTAAATCAAAAAAAAAGTTTCATGGGGTTAAAATACTTTTTACAACAAGAGCACCTTATGAAAACAAACTCTTAGTTTCTATCTATAGTATCTTTAAGTAAATTTTCGTAAGCTTTTAACTCATTTACCTTTTTTGTCCCGGGTTCAGGAGAAAATGTTTCCACAAGTCACCCCATTGAAGTACTGCAATAAATAAGATAAAAAAAAGATAAATCAAAATTTTATGCTTAATGAGATTATCGGTAACATAAGACTTAACACGTGTAGTCGCAAACAGTCTGTCTGTTAAAAGTTTAACATTGTCATTGTTTAGTCTGCGCAACTGAGATTTGTTTTGTCATCGCAAAGCTCTAGGTTGCAATTTCAAATGACAATTCCAAATAAAGTCTGGTAACATAATATCTAATCAAATGGGAACGCAAAGCAATTTGGTGGCTCTCACACAAATCGTGGCGACACTGATTGTCATTCAATATCTCACAATTTTTTGGTTGATAATTTCATTGAAATGCCGCTGTTTATTTTAAAAATCTACATAACGATAGTTACTAGCACGCGAGTCTACAAAATTATCAGAAGATATTTTATTTGTTTGTATATCATGGACAATCATGTGTCATGCGCATGCGCGACAGTCGGGCGCTCATCTTGATTACAATGAAAACAACACCAGTGGTGGTCATTTTCTTGTATCAAATCGCACTGAAATTGTGCATATGGGTTAGTAAACTATTCGTTTGCAAAATCAATTAAATATTTAAATACATGAAAGTTGCTGTTTACTACGCAAATTATTAAAAAGTGATTTCCTTTGAAAATTAAATCTTGTTTGATTTACATGAGTGATTCTTTTTCTTTTAATATTCCCATAATATAATTTAATTGTTTCCACAAAGTTTCTCGGCAACTTTTCAATCAAGCATTTTACAGCAGTTTCATGTTGTTTACTCTATAAATACGGGTACATGCAGCGGAATATGGTTCTTATGAATGTATTTAGAAACAATTGAAATTTATTTGATTTTGATGCATGACTTAGGGGTGATTTGATAGGACATACTGGAAAGTTCTTTGACTTGCACTTTAATTCAAAAATGTATTGTAATTTTCACATCAAATATTTGAAATTTGTTTGATGTTAGGTATTTACTTATATAAATTTAAAATATGTAAGAGAAAATATATATGAGAAAAATACCCTTTTGAGTTGAATGCCATGAGGACTTGAAGTGCACAAGGACTTATAATCTCACATCTTCTTTCACCCCAACACTTTTCGACATCATCTTACTACATTTATTTAAAATTATATTTAAAAATGACCCCCAGACCCCATTCTGGGCTTGTATGCAAAAGAAAAAACTGTCCACAATGAAATAGCCTTTGAATACAAATAATTTGGCGGAATGTTATTGATATATAATGATCAAAAAGTAACAGACCTACATAAATAGCTTTCCAGAGCAAAACCCGAATTTACTATATTGGTATCGAATAACACTAATATTCACGGTTAATGCTCCCTGATGCAGTTATGATGTATTCATTTCAGAAGCAGTGAGTGGATATCTACTCATACATATAACATTTACATTACAAAAAATAACAAAGTAACTAAGTGGATATAGCTTTAATTGATGCTAAGGCTATATAGATTCTTTTGACAACACTCTTTACTAGTTTTTGCGAGTCACGTATGTGGTATTAAAACGACACAGCTAGAAGACCAAATATATAAGAATACGCGTTTTGAAGTCAACATCGAAAATTTTTGTACATGGGTCGAAGTGTATATGTATTTGAATATTATCTTCAGGATTCTTTGGTAAAATTTTGCAAGTAAAATTGCCTTAGACCAATTTAACTCAATAAATAAAACCTTTATGGGCAAAAAAATAAAGAAAGTTTTACTAAGTGTCGGCAAAGACAAGGAGCACCTACCAATTTGAAAGCCTGGTGTTCTGTAGCAGCTCCATTCGGGATAGCTTTCATTACTTTAAAAAAAACTACCTCAATAAGGGTGACTTAAGCCCATCACATTTTGGGATGTGCTGTTTTGCGAGCCTTGTTTACAAGGGCACTTAGGAGACTACGGACCTTTCAACTGCTGACTCCTTTTTTATCTCTTCAACATATCTGACTCTTGATTGTTTTCTAACAATTTTTGATTAAAATGTTACATTTTCATCCTTTCAAGAGTAAGAGTAACTCCTGGGAGATGAGCGCCCCTTATTATATGGATGTGAAAAAATTTTTCTCCAAAAAATTTTCCGAAATTTGATAAAAACTTTGACTCTGTGACATTAATTTAATTTCGCTTTTCAATATTATATTGCATGTGACGAGGCTGACAACCGAAATGTGTCATTTATTTAATATTTATTTTCAAAATGGAAAGCAAGGGTCACTTTTTTTTCACCAAGTCGAATACGGCGAGAACACAATGAAGTTCTGTAAAAGTATTTTATGAAAAGAGTCATTTCTTATGAATGTGCAATAGTGAATTAGCAGAAAAAACGGGCGCTACGCTGAAATATAGGTCCACTGTTCGGGCAAAATTTAACTTTTTTTTTTAGAACTGTATCAAATATTCATAGTACTTCACACTTGGTACTCTTAAGACCGGTAAATGCATTATTAGAGGAGTTTTCAGCACACTGGAAGCACTATTAAATCTATATCTAAAGAGCAGTTTTTGTTTAGAAAAGTTACAATTAATGAAAGAGTCTTTTCGTGTGTACTATTGATCTGGGGTAATTTGCACAAGAAGATCTTAAATGCGACATAATCGAATGTTTTTTATGTTGTTTACCATACAAACAAACATTAACATAATTTTTAACATAATACTTAAGAAATCATTTTAATACATAAACAGTCAATTAAAATTAGTGAAATTTCCCTTAAATAAACAAATCAACTGCTACAATATCAACAATTAATTTAAAGATGTGTTGCGTAGTTTATTTGTTTGTTCAGACAAATCAAATTGTTTTCATATCTGTTCGAATCGCTGTATGTTCGATGTGTTTTCACGTGTTGTTTATGTAACAAATCAATTGTCATCATTTGCAAGTAAGAATTTTTTGTGTTAGGCTGTACAGTATTAAACTTTAATGTAACAGGTAGATATTAATATATCTTTTTATTTTTTGTAATGACTATGATTTCACATTAGAAGACTCATGCCGGAAAAATTTCATTTGCTATATCGAAAAAAAATTTCTCAGAACTATCATTTAACTCTAGGTATAACTATACTTTTCATTTTAATTTAACAAAATCAACAATTGTTGCAAAATTTGCAATAGATATGTATGTATATACGTGTGTATACTTATGGCGTTGGCGTTAATTTTATATAAAATTGACTAATAGGTATCTTATGTTTAGACACTTTTGATTTGTATATAAAAAATGTTTAATGTATTTTCTGTAAATTTCACGAAAATTGAAATTTACTTTCTGACAATTGAGTTGAAATTGTTGTATTTTGATGGCATTGTGCGCAGTACTTTTTTTTTTTTTTTGAAAAATTTTTTTTTCTCAAATTCGCATGACAATTTTTTAGTACGTACGTACTTACGAATCAGAATATTCAGAGTTTGTTCAAGATCGATGAAGCTTTTTCATGTAAAAATATATGAGAACAAAATAAGTTTCGCTCATTGAATTAATCGTCGAAAACGTGTGAACTTAATTTCCTTTAAAATCTTTACTCAAAATTGTTTGTTTCCGATTCGCTCAACCGTTTGGCAGTTTACATAAAGCAGTTAATGCTGATTTTTTACAAAAACAAACACAAAATTTGATTTTGAAAGTCTGTTGGTTTGAAAATGTTTAAGTAAGATCAATTTGTTTAGTACATAAGACTTTAAATGAGCAAACAATTTCATCAGCCGTAGCTTAGTAGCTTTTTTTAACTCATATCAAGCAAAAACGATGTTGCTCTCATATATTATCATATGAAAAAGCTTTATCGATCTTGAGCGACACCTAAGTTCGAATACAAAAATTCGTTTGGAGGTTGGATTTCTTTCTTTGCATGAATCACTCAATTCCAAAACAAGATAGGTAGGTATTTGACTTAAGGCAAATCTTTAGAAAAATGCCAAAAAATCGTTTCTAAAATGTTTGCGATCAAATAGATACTCAAAGGTCAAATTAAATAGTTTCCAAATTTGACTCACTTCTGTAGTCTGACGTAAAAATAATCTACAGATTGCATGAGTCATATTTGCATTTTCATAAATACTTTTTTGCAAAAAAAATTTTCATGTGAATTTAAGAAAAAGAAATTGTTTTCTTATCTCTTCACGGAACATAGGGCTTTCACAAGACTCTTTCAACGTGTGTGATCAGTAGTGAGTGTCTTCAAATCTCTCCAACATTTCTCTGACTCACGTATTTCCTGTTCTAACGCTAATGTACATATGTACATACATACATACATACATACATACATATATAATGTTAGGTAATTATATTTTGGCTTGTTAATAGATAAAAGTTTGCATTTCTCCATTTAAGCACTTTTATTAAGTCTTTTAGGGGGAACCGTTGCATCTGAGCGCTTCACTTCCAGGATTTGTGCCTTTTTGTGAAATTATTATCAAATTTTCAGAAATTTAAATATTAGGCATATTGATTTTTGTTTTTTTGTAAATATTTATAAATTTAACTAATAAATATGTGTGAAAAAATTGTACAAAAATATACAAAATAATTTATTTTTACAAATCTACATAATGCAAATAAAGTATAAAGATAATAAACTGAAAGCTATGCGTCTAAGTTCTATTAATTGTGTACAGTAGACATGAGACTTTAACGTGGCTCCATTGGCTCATATGTATCCATTATACATGTGTTCCACTCCTCATTTGTTATTAAGCGAAGTTACTATTTTGTGAAAACTTATCTTATTTGCAAAAGCTTTACTTATCAGTCCGTTTGATCTTATGTAAATTTTCTTGTGAAATGAATCAAAAACCACTTAATTTGTTTTGGGTAGTATTTTATAATTATATGAATTTAAAATTGCAATAAGACCGAACATCTTTATTAGTACATAACAAATTACAAGCCTAACAAAAAGTAATCAATATTATTATGATAGTAAACGTGTAGAACACAAATGCAAACATGTTTATCATAGGTAAAAATTTAAAAATTAAATTATAGATTAAATTGAAAGTATCTCGTTTTTATTAATGATAGCCGTAAAATTTAGAACATTAATATAAAGTGTCACTTATTTTGGCGGCGAGTCGATAGTTCCGCCACTGATAGCAGCTTAGATTAGATTTTAGGAATCTTTATGCTTTTTGTTAGATATTTTTATGAATCATGCGAAATTCTCATAAATTTTTGCGATAGCAACAGTCGTTTAAAAGTTTCTATATTTTTAGAAACTAAAAACTATGCATGTAGCTTTTTGTATTTTTTGTTATAATTTTTTTGATACGTACGCTTCAAACTTGTTCCACTTCTTCTGTTTCTTATTTTTTCTAAATAATTTTTTAAAATTTTTCCAACATTAAATTTGCCAAGGTGGTGATTTTTTATTAGTTTTCAAGAATCTAATATTAATAGACGATTTTCATAGTCTTCAAGCTTTCTTTTTTACTTCTTAGAAAGATTTGTGCTAGAATGGAATAAAATAAACGTAACATTACTGCCGTAAAGTCATACAGATCAAGAAAAACGTTTGATTCTCTACGGATTTCAAAGTCATTTGAAGTTGGTACAAATTTATTTATTAAGCCAAACGAAATATTCGATCGACGTTACAAATGTGGTCTTAAAAAAGATCCAAGATTGACTCGAGAAATGATAGCTGATGAACTGGGTTTGAATTGTGTGACTGCATCAAGAATATTAAAAATTCATCTGAAGAAATCTCCTCGATGGGTTCACCGAATTTTCAATGACGATCAAAAAAATGCATTCAAGTCCAGCAATTAAAAAAAGACAACAAAAGTGAAAAGTGGGGATTGTTGTAATTAACTGTCATGGACTCACATGCTGAACATCATTGCATTAAGAGCTTGTAAAGTCCTGTGAACTTATCATTGCTTTTCTGGTGGGAACTGAGCTACTAAGCCCAAAACTATTTCCGTAACAAGGCCATTAATGGCATTACTGTTTGGTGACCAAAAATGGAAGAATTTCCGACTTGAGGACAATTTTGAATGCTATGCTTGGATCGATAGAAATTCACCTTCTAACATTCGTCGATTATATCATTTGAAACTGTTGAAAATTGAGTCCTTTCCACGGGGAAAAATTTGAAGAAGAAGATGGAAATTAGAATTTTACACAAACTTTTGGTTAGATAAAAATTTTCTCACTTTAACTTCGTCTAGCTTTGTGTAAATAAAGCAAAAACTTAATCCTAATCCTTACAAACTTATTCAAAAATCAAAAAAAAATCAAAAACTTATTCCAGATCTGGCCTTGGAATCTTTTCAAATCAACTAACGTGAACTTTTCAGTGCACCTGTATGTTCAAATATTTCCGGGATACACGATGCGTAACTTATGTTCGTGAAATCGCAAAAGAATTATTCCTTTGATGCTAAATTGTAAATCTTGATTCTTATGGAATTGAATGATATAAGTATGTAATAACTGCTCGTATTAAATAATTATTTTTGATAACCACTTTAGCTCTCGAGATATACGATGTGAAACTTTCAACTCTATTTTCTGCAGTGCTAAAATTTTAATATCAAATGCTTGAGTATTAACAAAAATATGAAATTTATTGCTTTGTTGTTCAAGCAATGGAATATTTCTTATGGAATTTTTTTTATGGAATATTTTTAAACGGAATACTTTCAGCTTTTACTAAGAGACTGAAAAGTTTAAATGCAAATATCTTGCCAGTCAAGCAAAATATCGAACTATTTTAACTTAAAGTTTCTGCTTAGCTCGTTGCGCACTATGAGAATCAGTTGTTAACATATGAAGATCCAGAAAGTCTAACGTATGATTATGGTTTTATTTTTCAAATTATTAAATTTGAACGTAAATGTTGACTGACACATAAGACCGAATGTTTCACATAAACCAAATTTTGTTTTTTGCAAATCGCACTAATATTTTCTTTATTTTCACTTTTCTCACACAAATCATTTTATAGCATAAAATGATTTCTCATTCCTATGATTTCATATTTCTAATGACTCTGAAATAAAAAAGAAACTTAGTAAATGAGCTTAAATAGAAAGCATATTCTCATTCAAATTTATGTAATTTTCAAACTTTATAAGTTTCATTCAACTCAAAGTACCACGTGTAAGAACCCAAATGACGACACATGTTCTCGATATAATTTAAATGGTGTACCGACACTTACACGATCGCGTGGCAATAAAACAGGGCACTTATTTGCCTTAATCATTGCAATTTAAAGAAATACTAAATTCAACAAAATTATATATTTTTTGCAAGCAGCATCATAATACATAATAATAAAAATTATTTGCGTTTCTTATAAATTATTAGCAAATTGAAAAGAAACTCACTAAAAAACGCCAACAAAACAACGATCTCGCAAGACACACGAAATATCAGCAAAACAACACGTTTGAGGCGCACAAGAGCTAGTTAGGCACTGATATGGGGAGAAATGGAGTCAACGTAAGACCGCTGATATTTCGACAAACAGCATATCTGAGCGTATTTCAGCCAGTGAAACTGACGCATATGCGAAAGAGTAGAATATTTAGCATTTTGTGATATTTAAATGCGTGTGTCACAATAAATGCACAATGAATTTTTTTTTTTAATTTTTATATATTAGGTAGCGATTGTTAGAGAACATTTCAGAAACCAAACTTCAACGAACAGCTGTTTTGTGAGAGAGTGAGAGAGAGAGAGAGCGTTACCAAAACGAAACTTACCATGAAGTTTTACCAATGGCCTAAGCAATGGGGGCAACTTATTAATATTTTTTATATAGATATATACATCAACAGCTGATCAGTATAGAAAAGCATACGTATAAGTAGAGGGTGGAAACTATAAATGCCAGCACGTTCAGTAAGTGACAACAGCAACATATAGTGGAGCTTTCTTTGAGCTAATAACACTTCGGCCAAAATTTTTTCACTTATATCAATATATCTCAAACGAGCAAGTTACCTAATATTAATGTCAACTTTGAACATTTTTTTAAAGCCAACTAAACAAATTTTGCTTCAAAACATTTCATGGCTAACAATTTTTCATGCTCTAATGAATCTGCCTCATTATCACCAAATGTTAAAAGAAAACAAAAACTTTTTGCAAGTAGCCCCAGTTTCACAAATTTGCACCTTACCAAAATAACCTTATACTCGAAAAAATAGCTGTAGGTACACCATTCATTGCCATAAATAAGAATCCACACATATGCCCCCTCTCCGAGCTTTCACATAGATATGTTAAATTTAGTGCTTATACAATTATACCATATAACTAACTAACTACCTGTTGTTGTTTCTGTTGCCATACTGTTGTAGGAAGTTAAAAAAATGTCAAAAAAAAAACTGCAAATTGAACAATCAATGAAGCGCGCAAGGTGTATAATTACATAAAATGTACTAGAATTGGGAATGGACTAAGTGCTGAAAATGTAATATGTTATGAAAATCACTTGAGCCCTTTAATCATTAAATTGAAACATAAGGATGAATAATTTTTATTGTCATCATTCTATATATTTTCGATAAATTGATTGATTAGACCCTTTTACAATACGATAGTATACTATGTATTTTAGATAAAATTAATAACTTTTTGTTGATGTATGAGTTAGTTCTTAAAGAGACTTTCAGTGTTGTAGTATACATAGTATTTAATTCGCAAAAAGCTTTATTGCTTTAATGAATATTGACATATGAGTTTTTCATAGCAAGTTTTTTTTTTTTGTTCAGATGCACATGCTAATTCCACACGATCTATATATGCTACGTTTCCATAGATGAAAACTTTTTTTTGCTGTTTTTCCAAGGAAAAAAACTTCATGAGACGGTAAATAGAGCCGTATCTAGAATTCGCGGGTCCTAGGCTGAACATATGGTACGGGTCCCACCGGGAGACTTTTTTGCGAAAACTTACCTGCAGAACGATTTATTAATGTTAAGGGAGTTCACGATATGGTCTTGAAAAGAGCATACGAAAAATATTATTCCAAAGCTTGCAATCGCAACAACAAAATATAGAAATTTACACATGCCACGGTGTTGCAAAAATTCTACGGTGAAAGCCTACGCATTTGTACCAAATGCATCTGCAGCACTGCTTTGGCACTCAGTCAGCTGATATTTCAGAAGAAAAAAAATCTAAGATTTTTACGAAAAATAAAATGGAAGCTGTAAAAAAAGTAGTTCAGATAAGGCCAAACAAAAATTGAAAAAATTGAAAATTATTTTGAATTATCTAAAGTATTTCTTTCCAAATCAGCTGTTTTACATTTTCTACAGTTTAGTACCTATTGTCAAAAGCAAACAAATTGTAACATCGAGTCATAATATTTTTCCAACTATATAGTTATATAAAATTCTGCTCCCAAACAGCGCATTATATTACTGTGCAATCCAGCATTAATCTTTATAATGAAAGCGCTTTATTGGGTTAAACTTGCAACTTGTGCTACTTGGGTGGTCCTTCCACGAGAAAAATGTACCAAAGAAATTACGTCTACTCAGTCTTTTGCAGCAAATTTTTATAGTTTTTTTCAGTTTAACGACCATAGCGAATCGAAATTTTTTTTTATTTTTTGGTACAGTTTGTCCATGAAATTTGTTTATTTTACTATTAGTTAGCTACAATATTCGACGAGTAATTATCCGAAAGCTAAAGCACTAAATTACGAAAACTTCCTAGAACATAAAAATTCGTAGCGCTACCAACTTTGCAAAACTCAGCAAAAGTTTTATTCGGCTATGGAAGTATCATACTTTCATGCCATCATAGCCAAGTCTTAAGCAGCCAATTATTCAGATATAATTAGTCATTGGTCGAACTTTTTTATTGAAAAAAAAAATATAATATTTTCAATGTTTACAAAAAAAAATTGTTTTCCTAATTCATTCCAAAATTGAATGTTTTCGAAGAGTTTGATGCTGTAACACTTGTTATTGGTACTGCTCAAAAATTATTTTGGAAAATTTTTACTATGTATTTTTAAATTAAAACCATTGACGGCCTAGTCCGAACTGTTTTTGAAATTGAAACAATTTTTTCTGTATATTTTTTTTTGTTGGAATTTTTTTTTTGCAATTTTTTTTTGTTGTCTATAATTCGGTGCCTAGTAACTTGGTTTATTTGCATAAAGCTGATTATAAGCTGATTTATGCAATGAAACCTGTTATATTTTCCTAGAAAATATTTGTATTTTATATTTATTAACTGCACAGCTAATAGATACATTCTCTTGATTTATGCTTTGCTATAATATTTAATGCACATGTACGCAAGTTAATGACTTGTAATTACCGATACAAATAAACTTACGTTCGTTCGTTGTTCTCATTACTTAAGAAACATATTGCAATAAAATAGAACAAAAAACAGACCTTTTTATCTAGACATTACGTCAACAGCAGATTAATATAAGTTGACAACCACAATTTAAATCACTGATTTACAATTTAAATTTTAATTTTTTTTTTTTATTTAATTTCCTTTATTAGGTACTCGTATTTTTTATTACTTGTTTCACTAATTTCCTTGTGTGATGCGAATAGCGTACGTACGATCGACTTTGGAATTACGTCAATAATATTGCAACTTAACAAATGTAGCAAATTTAATGATCTACTATTCAACTCTTCAACCGAACCGATCGTTTTTGTACTTTCGCATCGACTGCCGCACATCTGCCAATTGAAAGTTCCTTTTAGGTAAAACATTATTTAACATTGAAACGGGCCAAAACAATTAATATACAAATAAACAGAAACGAAAGAAATAACCCAAACTCTTACAACTAAATCCCTCGCCTTTTTGTTTTCTTGGTTGCCCGAAATGAGATGAACTCGAGAGTTGATGGCAGTACGCTAGTGCTATGGCCTCTAAAATGGGTTAATGCTATAAGAGCATCAAGAGAAATTCGAACAAAAATGAGTGCAATAGTAAGAAGTTTTACTGGGAAATTTCACGATCAGCTATAAGGAAATGAGGAAAAACTTTAAGTGCGCATAGTACGGCATTTTGCTCTATAGCGCATGCCTTTCAATATGTAGATATATTTGTAAATCATTCGTTAAGATCGTGATCACATCGTTGCATTTACTCTTTCTTGATCTACTTTGAGAACTACAAATAAATTTTACTCTGATGCAGATTTGCAATAAATGCAATTTTAATAATAATTTTGACAGCAAATTAAGCCATATTTCAAAGATTGTTTACGCAATAATTTGGTGCATGTGAATGGTGTTTGATTGACAGGCATAAAGCGATGTTTAAGTATATTAATTTGATTTTGAAATTCGTTATCTCTCACATGTTATTTGAAAAGTTCAAAGTCAAGATTTAATTTAGCAATTTTAAAGCAGCCACAGCTATTAATGATTTTCAAATCGGAAATGAGCAATTTATTGTGCTTTCATTCTTCATAGGCTGAGGGGTATGTAGCAACTCTTAAATTTTTTTTAATGAAAGAAGGTCTTCTCACATACCAATTTTTTTTTTTTTTTTTGAATCACCTTAAAATTATTCAGCTGTTCTCTAATTGCATTGGTTCGAAAATGGACCAAGGACGGGGGAGAACATAAAGTATGTTTTTAAGTATTGTAACATTATGTTCCGCATTTGAACGGAAATTGTCACGACAACTATTTTAACTCAGATACCGAGCAACTGAGTGCATAAATGGGGCTTCAAAAGGCGAAACATGTCAAAATATTACCCTATTTCAGACGGTTATATTACTCGTTTGTTAATCCTTTGAAATGTATATTTAAGTACAAATTTATTTTATACTACGGAGCTTAATCAAAAAATCTACTAAATCAGTTTTACACATTTTAATATACTGTGACAAATTTTTACGAAAGATTAACTTAAGACAGCTTTTTTTCCCAAACTAACGATTTTCATTAAAATTCGGTAAAAATATTCAGAAATGAGATGAAATTTTAATAGCTTTACTAACAACTCAATGCCCGAAATCACATGCCGATATATGTATGCATGTCCGACATTGAACTTTTAACGTAATAATGAGTGAATGCAAACTTAAAATTTTTGATTGGGAATAACATGTTTCTCATTTGAAAGGCATATATATTTCAGAACTTTAACTTTTTTTTTGTAAAAATTGTGTAACAGCTTTCAAAAGGCCTCTTAGCCGTATAGCTTATTAGAAACTCAGAAACATTTCAAACTTTTTAATGAAATACCGCGATATTCGATATTCGGTATCAAGCAAAGCAAAGAGCGCCAAATTAGCAATGTATGTATATCAAAAATTTTTCAATAAAATTAATAGTGACCTAAACTGTAAGGGAACCAAAATATTTCCAAAATCATTAACAAAAAATATACACTTCAAAAGAAACACTCATAAAAATTGCTATTGAAAAACAATTGAATTTGATGATATGAATTCACGTGAGGTTTTTTCTTTCCGGAAGACAAACCGCTACAATTGCGACCCACTTTGGTATATGAGTACCGTCACTTTTCTCAAGTGGTGTGATATCAACAAATAGTAATTGCAAATTTAAATTGATTTTGTGTATTTTTAAAACTTGCTATTTCGTAGTATCTACTCACGTACATAAATGCTGCATATTTAAAGTGGAACAGATCAATTGTTTTTAAATTTTCAGAAATGTCAAGTATCATTTTAAAACAATTGCATATGAACCGTCGTTATGCAGAAGTATTTCCAATACCATATGAAAATTAAATTGAAATTAATGAGTAACTACCTACATTTTTCGCAAAATAAAATAAAAATGCAAATGATACTAAAAAGATCAGTTACGCACTACTCGTTACAATCAAAACAATTAGTGCACGCAAAACAAATGATAACTAATTTATATTGACGTTTTGTCCAATACTTACTTGAGCCATCGCATATTTTCGTACTTAAGTTTTTCTTAAATAACTTTCTTTTCCTATCATTGCTTTTGAAATATTTTATTTGTATGGGAGTGCCATTTCCTCATTTTCATCATCACTCGCTTGCGTATGAAAATGTTCCCTTACCAAGATTAATAAAATTTGCCAGAATAGTTAATAGCGTATCCAAGTATATGTATGTACACCAGAGATCGACATTTCCAAAAAAATTTAGACCCATTTTCGGAAACAATTTTTCTCCAATCGATAGGGAAAGGTCGAAAATGGCTTTTGGACATCACTTATGGTAGCTCCGGACCCTGGAAAGGATCGTTTTCGACCGATTTTTGGGGAAAAAACTTTTTCTCCCATCGATGGGAAAAGGTTGAAAAAGGATTTTGAGCATCACTTTCGCTTTCGACCCTTTTTCGGAAAAAATTTTGCTTTTTCAAACGAAAGATATTTCGAAAAATACTTTTGGACATCACCAAGGGAGGCTCGGTACCCTGGAAAGAACCGTTCTTGACCCGAAAAATGGATTCCCGGACCATAGTACCATGGCACAACTGTGTCCAAGTGTTTTTGTTCCAGGTATGGTGTTTCAGTGCTTCAATTTTTTTTTTGTCAGGAAATTTGCTAATACAAAGTTTAGTAAAAGGTTTTTAAGGCATAGCGTTTAAGGCCCTAAAGCAAAAACATTGATTTTTGAAAGAGCCTATTTTGAGAAAAAGCCCAAGACATCTACTGACTTCTAGAAAGTTAGAATATCTGTACCTCATTTTAATTACATTCTTCAGTATCTTAACTTTTGCTAATAAAGTAATATCATAAGTCCCTTACATGAGGCTAGGATAGGATCTCATAAAAAAATTTCGCAATTGCTAACTATATCTTCTCTCTTACTTAGCATTTTTGAGTTTTGATTTAATTTTCTATTTAAGTTGCCAATCCAATCCAAAGGCGGGGCATAAACAAAATGTTTATTAAATTACGATAAAAACAAATTACTACTACCACTTCAAAATATATGATAATAAAAACGTTTGCCATAGTCTTTCAACTAGATTACGAAATATAATTTTGCAGCTGTATACTGAGCTGAAAAAACACATGACCTACAAAAGCTTATATGGGTCAGGGACCCATGCGAATGCTACTTCGAAATGCGAGACATTCATACATAAATGAACGGTAGTTTAGCATACCATACAAACTTTCTAGTTCAAATTGACAATGACGAAAGCACGAGCTCATCAGACATTTTACTTTTCTTGAGAACAACAACGATCAGCAATTTGATCGAATTATTTGCCAACATTACAAAAAATCAAACGTAACATGGTCACGCATTCAGAATCACAAAGTTTTTATGCAACGCAATTATTTTACAATTCGACAATTAAAATAAAAGCTCTTAATTGAAAGAATGTTAATTTTTATGACCTACACTAATTCATTAAAGTCTTTCCAACTGATGCTGACGTTATCGGTCTTGATCATTAGCTTGTGACCGCATATTGTCTCATACGCTGTTGTCACTCTTCATCCTCCCTTCAATTTACAATTAAAAGTCTGTAAAACGTCTGCTACGTTATGGGTTTGTTTCAAAGTATGTGTGCATATTTGGTTTTTTTTCACCCTTTTAATCTATTTTTTTCAGCTCTTCTTTATCGTCTTGTGTTGTCCCTACACATTTGATTTTTTTTAACTCAATTTTTTCATCTTTGTAGCTCCAGAAGAACAAAAACCATAAGACTGTTGACCTCGTCTGCGTCTTGTATAGCATAACAAAGTTCATTCCCTTTTTTAGGAATTGTCTTCACATTCTTCGTATCGTATTCGACAGTCTTCTAAAGTATTCTTATATGCTACACGATAGTCTTATGGATGGCATAGATATAAAGGGGCAACATTTTTAATGGAAAAATATCTTATAATTTATTATTTTAAAAGATGTTTCGTAAGATATGGTGCATATGTATATAACCCTAGGGTTAACGTATTCGGCAACTATTGTGGCTGCCTAGGTTTGAATTTAAGTTTATTATAGCAAACATTTCAGTTGGAGATTGCAATTCTGACCAGAAAGTACTAAGATCCCGAACACTTTTATAGTTCTGAAAATCTCAGGAGTACAAGGCGAAAAATGTCGGAATTTTCGGCTACCAATATTGTATGATCGTATATAAGTACTGCGTTTAATGTTCGCCAAGTCTGCTTGAATCGTTTTTTATGCGTATAGTTTTAAAAAATGTGCTTTTATTGGAGGGGTTACATCATATGTGTGAATAGTTTACAAAATTGTATATAGATTAGAATACATATAATAGAATGAGAACAGTACCGCGCTAAATTGTCCACTACCGGCAACGTTTTTAAAGCATCTATAACTATTAAAATTACAAAGCAATCAATAAAAATGTGTATATATATGTATAGTATATATAAAACATATTTTTTATTCTTTAGATATTCTATAACTATTTTATCAATAGAAAAACTTTGAAATTTTTCGGGGCTGAGTTTTTTGATTTAGAAATCATAACCAAAATCTTAAATTTCGTCATTCAAGAGTTAAATATCTCAAAACTCGAAATAAAATAAAAATGTCACATAGTCTTTGGCACGTTATAATTACGGATAACGGGGCGTATGAGTAATATCTACTAATGTTGCATCAAAACAAAAACACTTTCTATAATTAGATGTAAATTTTGCAAATATAAAGGTATTGACGTACTTAGAACAGATTTTTAAAGCCAAGAATACCATCTGTAAGAGCATTTTATTCACAAAGTTTTAGTATTTTTTCAGCTAAGTTTATATGAGTTCAAACTTGAACAAATCTTCCACCTATATACTTGGGGCACGTGTTAACATTGAGATATCAAGCTCAAATTTTGTGGGGTAACTTTTATAATTTCCTTGCAAAGATTTTAATTCAAAAAAATATTTTTTCAAGATCCACTCTTACTACATGCATACTGGAATAAAAGTCAATATGTCAATGACCTTATTGGATATACCAACGAATGAAAGTCCTTACTCAAAATACTTTCTCTCCATTTGAGGAAGGTAAGTCCTTAGGCTTGGTTTAGTGGAACATGAACTAATAATCTTATATTAAAAAAAATTGTGCACTAATTTCAGTAGTGATTTGCATGAATTAAGTTAGCTGAATTGTCTAAATGAGATCCCCACAACAGAAATGATTTTGAAAGAGTTCACATTGATGAATAGTCGGCGACATAAAATGCGCAAGATTTGTGATATGTGAAAGCAATATGGTTGCCGAATTCGCTGGATCTAACCTTTCTGAATGCAACTGAAGCCATTTCAAATTTTCGCAGAAAGTGCTAGCTCATCCAACATATTTTGTACATTTCGATCACTTTAACTTTTAAAACTTTAAGTTCGCTGGATAGGTATACCGAACTTAAAGATAACCAATTCTTTTGAAAAATAAAATTAATTTTGCACAAAAACAAACATTTGTGGTCGAGGTGAGACACTTGGCATATCACCCACAAAGAATTTCTTTATAAGTATTCATTGTATTTGCTCAATTACCTCTTTCTTCAGCATTTATAAAGTTCCAAAATGTTAAATTTTGGTAAAATATTTTTTTCAAGTCCTTTTTCTTCTGGGTTTTTGTAAATTATCCTTTTAATTTAGGAATTTAGTTATTGAGTATAAATTTTAAATTATTTTTTATCACTTAACATTATATCACAGAGACATCTGACTTTAAACTACCAGGAACAGCAATGCCAGTCATTTGTGAAAGATCGCAAACTTTCTGCTTATCTGATTGTAAGTTAACGATCTTATCAGAAACTGCCAAGACTTTTTTCTGTTTTGCATAAGAGGTTTGAAAAATATATTATAGTTCATTTACGTCTATGACCATGGCTTATCATTTGGTTGAATATGGTTGTTTTATTTACTCTGCCGAAACGTCATGTGAGCTAAAGTTTAAGAACATTTGAGGTAAAGATTGTCTACATATGTATGTTGTCATCTTTTTATTATTTTAAATAATTTTTTTTTTTCATTTATTTATTACCAAAATGAAAAATTTACAACCAGAAGTCATACATATTTTATTATAAAAGATAAAATTGTCGGAAATAATGTGATATTCAGGTGTATATAGAATTTTTTAGAGAATTGTGGAAAATATTTTGTGCCAAAAGTTTGATTTATGATTGTACATATTGTTTGATACAGATAATGTGTAAAGTGTGCGAATTTAATTTTCTGCGAACTTGTGACGAATTTTACACATATTCTTTGTGAAATAAATTTACTCAGACATATGCTAGAATTTCACTCATGTAATTAATAAACTTAACAAAATGCTCCCTCACTTTTAGCTAAAAGACTGAATTCAGAGTCTGCTCGGTATCATTCATATGATATAAAAATATCTAACATTGTGATGGATCAATCGCCATTTTACATGTCACTGAAATGTGTAAAAAATTTAACTCATGTTACTAGTGAGCACTCTATACATTTCTGGTTCCTGTTTTATTTGTAAATTATATAGAATTTCATACAGTTTTGCTAAGAGTATTCGAAATATGAAAGTGTGATGCCATTTTTACACTTTTCTAGATGATATTTGGAGCACAAAATATTTTAACGAATAAATAACTGAATGATGGGCAAGCGATTGCGTAACTAGAAATAGCGAAGAAAAGAAATAACGAGCGTAAAGATAAGCAATAACAAAAAAGTTAAACGAGATTGGCTGATGAATAAAACTTATGGATAAGATCATATTTGCCTTATTTTTCCAGAATTTGGTAGTAATCTATCATCGTAATCACTCAGTCAGTCTTAGATTTTGCTTTATGGTGTAAATATCGTCTGTGAAAACTATCTTGTGATAGTAAAAATTAAGTTTGTGAATAGATTAAACTTGTGGAATACCTTGGACAATTAACAAAAAAGTTATTTGTTAAACATTTAAAAGTGTGTTTTTGGATTGTTATATATTGCATTAATAGAACTTGTTTTAAATAAAGGTCACTAACTTAAAAACTAAATTGTTTCTAAAATGGCTTACAAAAAGAAATGAGGCTGATATTGCATCCTTCTTAGCCATACGGTCTATTAATTTTTCTGATATTTTTTAATTATAAATAAAGCTGATTGATATTATTTATTGAAAGACCTTTTGACTTTGAGGGTTACAAATGAGTATTTCTCTGTTATATTCTTTTGATTTCCATTCTGTTGCCAAAAAATTAAGCTTATGATATGTAGAAATTTTCATGAAAAGGCAGCTCTATAACTCAAATTTAAAAGGTGGCACCGAAGCCTATTAGTTTTTCTTGCATATATTGTATATATATTATATTAAAAAGAACTGTAAATTAATGGTGATGAATGTTGGTTAGTTACTGATGCTCGTTTTTAGAAGTATTTTCTTGTGCTGAATCCGAATCTGACCAGAAATCACCCATCACATCAGGGTTTTGAAATATTTGAGGTTAAGCACTAAAAAATGTTTATTTCTCTGCTTTCAAGGCTATATATTGGACTGAAAAAAAAAATTGTTCAGCTTATTTCTAATAAAAGCATCATTTCGTACTATTCCCTTTCTTTTAAAAGAATTGGATATCTATCATGTTTCTTCGCAAAGTTACTGCCATTTTAAGGTGACCTGAATTTGATACGCGTCTTTAATACTAAATGGATATTTTCCATGTTTTGCTGGGAATTTCGATTTGAGAGCAGATACATTCTGAGGAATGGTCGAAAAATAGCACTTAAAAAAAAAGAATCAAAAAAGATATTATGTCATAAGAAATTAATGTCTTAACAAATTCATTAAGTAAATTATTTTTATTTATAAGTAAAAACATTTTTAGGCAAAAATGATTTCACGTTTTTTTTATTTTATCCTCCATAGTTTTTGAGATACACCATTTCAGAAAATTTTCGAGTCAAACTTTCAAATCCTCATAAATTTTTTGGAAATTTAAATACATATGTTCAAAATACACCTTCAGATAACGACTCAACAAAACATGAAAATCAAAAATATCGGAGAAAAATTCCAAAAAGACAAAGTGAAGCTAATTAAAGATTGGCTGATGTATATACTATTCCAACAATATTTAATTGATTACAAAAATATCATAGAGCTCAAATTAATCTAAATTAAAAACAACTGATCAAATATACGTAAGCTTGTATCAGTTGTTTTTAAGCTTTTTTTTTTAATTTCCTCACCACCAAATTATCACCCACATTTGCAAAAACAAAAACCTTATCAATTAGCTATCCGATAAAATTGGCACCAAGGTTTGCCTACAAACGTATAGATATCACTTAGTCATACGGCTATTAATGTGGGCAAATCACCCAAAAGCGGTACTTACCCAAACCGAACTCCGTTAGATCCCGTGACTTGAACAATCACTTAGTATGAAATGAACTCAGCGTTATGTGATGATATCTACTTGCAAAATAATGTGAAATTCGACAACTCGCACCAATATGAAATTAAATTGAATTGCATTTAAATTTTCCTATAAAAGCATTACTATTTTTCTTTAAATAAAACTAAAATTAATTTACAGAAAATAATTTTTTTCAACACGAAACATTCAAAATTGCTCGTGCTTTCACACTGTGGGGCTACATCGGAAATAGCAAAGTTTTTTGAGTTTTAGCTTTCCGGATTATAAAAATGCCCACGAATAAGTGTGTTTTTTGTTTTTGTTGCACTAGATTTAATAGAAACTACATATGTATTAGATACATATAATGATTGTTTTGGTTATTTCACTTTTATTAGTTTTTGTCTCAGAAATTCGCGAGTTTCTGTCTACAATGAATGACAAAAAATAAATAGAGACTTGTCGCGATATTTCCGTCTGTTTTGTGTGTGAAATTTATTATAAATTTAGATACAACCAAATGTTGTAAATCGTAAAATTTTGCTCTTGCTAGTTGAGAATCAACGCGGCAGACATTCGACGATAGCGATATGTTGTGCGATCAACGACCACAATTTTTTAACTGCTACATTGCTCTGGGTCTTTCACAGACGGAGAGTTGGTTCAACACTACTCTCCCCTTTGAGTTATAGCTCATAGTCTGAGAAACAAACCAGTTTTATTTCATTTATAGCGTGATTAAAATGAGCTGCAAATTTTCCATCATTTTAAGTGGTAGACTATAGAAAATTTCGTAGTTTGCTATTGATGTTTGAGATTTGCTCAAAGGTTTGAATTATTTGGAGCTGATTTTTCGTTCAGTATTTGTCGGGCATTATAAATTATAGGACGAAAGTATATGCTACTTTTGAAGAAAATCTATGGATAAATACCGACATAATAGACAATTGTGTGGGACCACACAGAGGAGCCACGTGGGAATTTTTATATATTCTTGAACTTTGGCACGGTTTAATTATAATGGCATTTATATATAGAAGCTGTCAAACTCAAGAATATAAGAAATTTCGATTTGAATTTTGGTAATAAAATACTACTTTTTCAAATATTTCAATCGATTGAGTCTGAGTTATCGCTTTCCAAAATATTCAATACGAATTTGGTGGTGATTACCTTTTATTTGACATAATTGCTGCCCAAATTGGTTCGGAAATGTTAGACTACCTCCGAAAAAATCGAAGCTTCATTTCTCGAACATCTTTTCATAAAAAAATTTTTAATCGTTATTTTCGAGTTCCGTGGCCCAATTTTCATATGTATAAAATAGTGACAACTTCAAAACAAGTTTTTTTTTCGTTTAGTAAACTAGTGTTGTTACGAGTAGTATGTACGACAAAGAATTTTTTTAGTTTTAGAGATACAAATAGAAAAAGAAGGAAAAACAAGGTAATAGATATAGAGAAAAACAAATTATAAATATGAGAATTTTTGGAACAAGAAGGCTATGCGTACAAAGTCGTTAGCAACAGCTAATCAAATATTCAGTAGAAACACTAATTTCTGAGTCCGATGCCGTTACTAAAAAAATACGCTGGGCTTCAACTTTATACCAAAATGTATTTTGTTTAAATAAATTAAGTTCTTGGAACAATTTTAGGTTCAGATACGGCACATCATAGTTTAGGTTGACGACATTTCAGCACAAGTTCTATTTTTTGAAAAACCAAAAAATTATGGGCATAGGCGTGGCCACAGTGGGTTCCGTGGGTTCCTAGGAACCCACACTAATTTTTGCGGGGCGCAAAAATCATATTCAAATTCACTAAAAAATTATTGATTACAGGCACAACCCAATCTGTTTTATTGTTTTATATTACAATAGAGAGTGTTTTGATTTTAAAAATGTAAATGAAATAAGAAAAACTTCCATGAAAGCTTTTATTTGAAAAAGCAACTGTGTTACAAAAAGATAGGTTTTTTAGGTATTTTAATACGGATAAAGCTGAAAATTTTTTACAAGCCGTTTGCAACATTTTGAAGCAAGTAATAGAGCGCTTTTTTTAACTGAATAATTTTTTGAAATTAGATTCCTACGTTACCGAATATTTAACGTGGGGATATATGGAAATTTTCTTTTCGATATATTAAAAACGTGGCTCTATTACTCTCTTCGTAATAGTTTTATAGTCCCAAAAATAAATTTTCAACATAATCTATTCATATCTGATTGAGAAAAAATGATTTAAAATCGGTTAGTTAGTTCCCTTAATTCAATCCAATTCTATAATCATATATTCTTTTTATTCGAGCAACTAAAAGTTTCAATACATGATCTAATTATAAGTAATTTTATTTTCTTTATTTGTATGTACAATTCTGTATATCAAAATCAATTTTGATATGTTTGTTTAAAAATTAAAAAAAAAGTATAAATTCTAAACATCTCATAGAAATTTCATTGTAAAAAAATTATAAGAATATAGGGGGTTAAGACCTTTGTATAGGGCGCAATTTTCAGTATTGGAACCCATTCGAAAAATTCCTGGCCACGCTTATGATTATGGGTAAACATTTTCGTTAAGAATTATTTTCCTCAATTATTCTACTGTAAACGCTAATATTTTCTATAACACATCTCTTAAGGAACTTCTACAAAAACAAAATGCAAGCTTCATTGAAAATCAACTCAATGCTTGGCCGATACAATAAAATTGCACCTGGGTGATATCGCTTATCATTGAGTGAGAGAGCGCTCTACTATCTATTCATAGCTTCGCTAAAGGTCGCAATTTCATCAGATGATGACAATGAGGCACCACATAACAAAGTACAGTAGAGCTGCATCAGTTAATGCGGTAGTGAGCTGATAAGGATTAGGGCAGCTTTGAATCACTTTGGGGTTTTTTTTTTCTTTGATAAGACGTGGCTAAACTTGATAGTCCAAGATACATAGAAAGGAGTATCTCGAATTGAATAAAGCAATCGAAAAAGCGAGCAACTCTTCTATAAATTTCTTGAGTATCTCCTCATTCATTAGCTAGTTTTGTCGTCTTGTATTGCGCATACATAAATACGGAATTAGACAATAATTTATTATATGGTTCCATAGTGTAGCGGTTATCACGTCTGCTTTACACGCAGAAGGTCTCCGGTTCGATCCCGGATGGAACCAGTGGCAATTATTTTTTTTCTAAATTTTTCTTGGTTTTTTTTTTTAATAAAATTTTTGTTTTATTAACGCTGTGACTTTTTTCAGTGCAATAGACCTTATTGAAATAGAAAATAATTATTTTTTAACTTGAAACGTAATTTTTTTTATTTTGTGTTCCGTGGGACTTTTTGAAATTTCGGTAAGCTTTCATTTAAAAAAATTATTTTTTTCTGATAATATTCGCGATCTCTGTTTATTCTTCAACCAAAAAATATCAAGGAAAACTTTTTATGTTAGTCTTTAACTTAAAATAATATAAAACGGCTCCAACGATTAATTGACCTTTTTAGGATTAATTGAAGCATATCATATGAAAAATTAAAAAAGATGTTATATTGAAGATATTTTGAGAAGCATTTAGGTATATAAATACAAATATTAATGCTTAAACTAATCTGTTTTGTGGAAAATTTTTAGGGTTGTTTGAGGACTAAAAATATGCTTCGACTTGATAACGGCTTTAAAGTTGTAATATATCTTCCTGCACCAATGCATACCATCCTACCATATCATAGTGACCATCCATTCTATATTAAAAAGAACAGTCCTTTATTTTTGCCCTCTGTCCTGTAATTTTTTGTCATTTACTTGTGAAACTATTCTTAAAATTTCAGCTTCAAAAAACATATTATTGGCTTACAAAAAAAATTTAATAAATCGTTTAATAATATTTACGCAGCATGCCCACGCATTGGGTCTTACTTCATGAAACACCGTACTGGACCAGCATTGAGAAGAGCCTTATATTTATTTCACAAAAAAAAAGAATTAGTTTTAAATTGCGGTGAACTTATTGACTAACTGTCGCTGTTGATAAGAGATGGGTCCAAATTTTTGATTATTTAAATTTCATAAAGTTGAGTCATTTTAGCAATCGTTCATAGTATTGAAGTTTTAAATTTGAAATTCGCATTCTTATAACCTTTTTTCAGCATGGGGTCGTGAAAGACCCCAATGTTCCGGATTGTTATTAAATAGTAAAGTGCCGCTAAGGGTTAAATGCCTAAAACATTGCATGTGCAAATTTACTAAAAATGATAAATATCTGCATCAACTGAATGAGTATTTTCAATAATGCACAATTTTTTTCTGTGAAATCAATGCTGATGACGAAGTACAATTTCGGGAAAACCTTCTTAGAATTTAGAGATTTTCTTAATGAAATCAAAAATGTCTTACAAAAGTATTATTGTTCCTTTGTACCTTTATGTGAATATAACAAAATGTGCACTATGAAATTATTTTATATTTTTGTCGTATGGTTAATGTTGTCTTTTTTCGTTTTTAATAAATACAGGAAGTTAGTTTGTAACCAGTGCTGCCGAATGGATCCATTCGGATCCATTTGGATACTTTTTTCTCTTAAATTTTGATGAACACTTTTTTGTTTGCCTTAGTGCAAATTTGGATACTTTTTTCTCACAAAATATTTTGCAAACATTTATTATATAAATGGTGGAAACTAGTTATTGCGGCTCAATATTGCATTCTTAAACATATTTTTCTAATCCAATCGCCATATTGGATGAGTGGCAATGCAGCCTAAGTGCACATGCTAATATTTTCACTCACACGCCAGAACACTATAAAACTAAATCAACTAAAATATGGATAAGTAAGTTTATATATACTTCTAAACACTAAACAAGAGGAAAACGGCCATGTTCCAGCAACGATGCTGAAATGCTTATTTCTTCAGATGGCAGTGCCTTAAATTTGATAAAAATGTAAAAGTAATAGATGAAATTGAGCTATTTTGGAGCAATATATTTTTATTAAAAAATGCTATAAAACAATCTCTTTATGGTGAATTAGCTAAATTTGTATTTAATATTCGTAGTCTACCGCACAGCTCTGCTGCGGCAGAACGAATTTTTTCGGATTTAAAACTTATTAAAAACGACAAGACATATAGACTCTCGTTGGAAATGGTTGAAAACATAATGTTTTCAAAACTGCTTAAAAATGAATATATTGAATAAATATATCAAAATATATGAATATAAATTAAATACATCGCTGATATGTAATTTCTGTGACTGAATTAAACTTACGTACATGTATATTAATTTATGTTCCTTTTAACTATATGTATCTACTTGTATAAATGTATGTATATATGTTAATACTGATGTGCTCATATACATAAGTAAATGTTTAATTAAAAATACTAAAATTCAGGGAGTTTTTTTTTCAACAAAACAATTTCGATTTTCATCCAAACTAGTTTTTCTTTTTATGACTGGGTGGGCTATAGCGCCATTACAAACATTAATTCTAATGTCTGTCCCAAATTCTGAGTGGTTTTACCAAACAAAGTATTAGATATAAGAAATTTTCTTCGTGTTTTAAAAAAAAAAAATCGTCACTTTGGTGCACCAAAATTAAAAGGTCTCAATTAAACTGAGGCATTGAAAGTAATAGGTACTCGTTGTTTGTATAATATTAATTTTGATACTTTTTTTTCTGATGTGGATACTTTTGGATACATTTTTGGGTTGTGCAGGGATACTTTTATTTTTTATGCTGCGCAACACTGTTTGTAACATATAAAATTAATTTGTGATTTTTACTTCGCTTTGAAAATGTAATTGGTTCATTATATGTATCTAAATTTCACGTTTAATCAAATTATTAATTTAAGTTTTATCCTTTTAATTCTACTACCCAAAAAAGCAAACTCTTTTCTATATATTCTATCTCCATATAAAACATTTAAAATTAACTCATACAATTAAAAATTGTTTTTAATCCTACCACGTTACTATATAAATGTATTTACAATGTCGGGACGGCGCGAACGCCATTCCCGGCTACCAAAAATTACACGCACGAGTTATTCGCATTAGGAATAATCGCGGAGGTCAACTCAGTCGCAGTGCAATGACCAAGCCTCACTCCGGGGGAACCGCCTTGATGATCACGGTAACCCCTACGCCAGGTAAGTATGATTTTCTTATCCAACCAAGCAATACTTCAATACAATTTTCCACAAACAAAATGTGAATTATAACAACGTTTCAGTTCATTCGAATCAAGTGGTGGTGTTTTTTGTTGTTGTTGTTGTTGCCATAGCAACGAAGATTATACAGCCATGTTGAGGCAAGTAAGAAATGTTTTTTTTTGTTCAATGAATACGCTATGGATAGGTTTCATCATTTGCAGTGGCAAATGCTACAACGCAAGTACAAATCTTTCATATTGTGTGGGCTGTTAAATTCAAGCGAACAATTGGATATTCTATAAAATTATTCTTAAGTGAATTAATCCATCGCAATACATTCTTTTGAGTTATTCACAGAAGGAGCAATTTTGCTCTAGCAGTATAATCAATTAAATTGTCAGTTTTTCAGACTGAAATTTCGCGAAATAGAGCCATTGCTCAGAAGATGTCTAGGATATGCTGTTGATCGTAATAATAGCACTTTATACCTATAAGCAGTTTGTGGTAAAATATAAATTATCAATGTCTAGTGTCACGAAAATTATTGAAAAATAATTGAAAATTTGTGGATCTACTATTTAAAGAAAAAAAATGGCTAAAAGGCATCCAAAAAACCGAGCAGTTCTTAAAACTGCTATAATTAAAGAGTGGCAAAAAGTTCCGAGCAATTATGACTTGCAAAAGTTGGATAATTCAATGAAAAAACGGCTACAATGCGTGATAGATGCTAACAAATATTAAATATTTTAAATATCAAGTTTTAGTTGAAAACTTTAATATAGAAATACTTTAAGAAGTATTTGTGAAAAGAGTTACATGACACTCAAAAACTTGAGTATAATTTGTTTTTGTTGTATTTTTGGTTTCTTTTGCGTTAAATATGAACTTTTTTTTATGAATCCTTTGTAAATACTGTGACCATATCTGTTTAAAAAAAGCAAGTTGAAATTTATTGCAAAAAATTTACTGAAGAAAACGTAAAGCACACGATGACACCAAATTGTACATAATCCTAGTCGAAAAATCTCCAAGAGAAGATAAAAGAATCATTGAATATTGATATTTCTTCAGAAGCAGTGCGAAGAAGACTGAACGAATAAGGAATAAAGAGTTTCTATGCTTAGCCTACTCCTACGACCTGCAAGCATATAGAAACGGCTTGACTTTGCACAAAAGTACATTAACATGACAGAATCCTTTTGGAATCGAATTATGAAAGCGAGTTATGGTGTGAACTGTCACCAAGACTGAAATCAAAAAAACGCCGGTCACTGAGTTAAACATAATTAATTTTTTATGAACAAGCTTATATACAAATGTACTATATTAGTGTGACAAGATTAAGGAGAAGGTCTTATGAACTCAAATAAATTAGCAACTAAATAATAAGAAAAGTTGTAGCGCCATATTGAAAGCATGTTAAAATTGATTGTAAAATGGCTGCGGTGAACATTTTGAAATAAGTGAGCATTTGTGGAGCATTTTAGATTTTAGAATCCCATTTAACTGTCGTATGGTGGCAAAGCAGGAGTGAGAATAAGCTGGAAAATTTAGTAAATACTATTCCATTGAAGACCATTAGTTGTGTATTTTTCAAATAATTTATATATAAAATTAAGGTTTACACATTATTTTTTTCAACAAATCTATATGTATGTTGGGATACCAATTTTTTTTTACTTGTACAGTACTGTCGCGCTAAATCGGACACATATTTTATGTTCGGAATATGTGATTTGTCCGGAATACAGAAAGCCTAATAATTATTATATAAATTATATGCAGAATGCATGTTTGAGGCGTATTTGTTTTATTTTTTTTACCTTTTTTGTTTCTATAAAGAACTCGTAATCAAATAAGTAAGAAATAAAATAAATGAAAAAAATAACACGGTTTTAAATAAACAACGTGCCTGCGAAAACTCATGAGTATGAACCTGTTCTACAAAAAAATGCCCCTAAATTAACAAAACAAATTTGAAAAATCAAAGTTGATATGTTAATGCCAGCGACAGTCTATTTTCTAACCAAAACATACTTTGACTTAGTTTTTTCCAAACTGTAGAGTCAAAATTTCAGAAATGTTCGAGTCGTAGAGATGTCTGGATTACTGAGAATTCCGGATTAGCGAGACTGTACTGTACTTGTATTTTAAGGAACTTTGTGTGTTTTTTTTTATGTTATTGCAATAAGTTTTAAAGTTATATTTTTTTGAATAAAAATTAAATGCACAAAATCTCATTCATACATATTTATTCAACATCTTCAATGTAACCTCAGGCTCAAGAATTCTTTGAGAACTACAAAAATTCGAAAACTACAATACAATATTTAAATTATCGAAATTTGAGTAAAAAAATCTAGAAATTTGCAATTTTTCATAATTAAAATTTCTTCTTTCGAAAACACCAATGAATTTGAGCTATTAAACAAGAAAAATAAAAGCTCTATTTGCACAGTGGTCATGGATTTATTTCTAAGCGCAAGATGCGCAAACTTTGATCTTCATTTCTGTTTCCTTAGAATTCCTTTGAATAAATGCTTGTTTTTCCTAGGCTGTTGAACTCAAACATTCTGTAAAAGACAATTATGTATAACTATTGATTAAATATATATTTCTTTTTATAAAATAATATAAGATTACATAACAACATAAAAAAATAATGATCTTTTATTGCACTCAAACTAAAATGGCTAGTTCTTAAGAGACCAAATCGTTAATGTCCAATTCTACTTAAGGAAAGAAATTTCGGTGAGTAAATTTGTTGTTGATGTACTTGCATGTGTACCTCAAAATTATGGCTTCTCAGGTAAATTTTTATTCAAATTTAAAGTTTTCCTAAAAATCCTTTTTTTTTTTGACTTCATTGATATTTGTGTGGGAGAGGGAAACACTGAATTATTAACAAATTAACAAATAAAAACTTAAACATACATATAAAAGGGTATATTTTTTTGTTAATATAAAAATAATTATTTAACTTTTAACTTAAAATATATTAACTAGCCACTAAACATATACATATCATATATCTTTAACACAAAAACTAAATAATACCTAATTATTTTAAAACTTATTCATAATGTATTCGAATGTGCACCAATTGCTCGCAACTTTCGCTTTTTCATTTACTCAATACCTTCTTGCTGTTGTGGGCCTTGGTACCCCAGATGTTCTTGGTCTTGCGGACTTTGCGCGCACCGGATTAGTCACTGAATCTGTATTGTAACTGAGATACACATGTGACAAATCAATAAACTCATTAGACTCCTTGGCGTTAGACTTTGACTCTGCAATATGTTTCCGCATATTATTGCCAGTGTACGCAACACATTTTAGCTGCCATTCACCAATATCCTCATTCCAGTGTGTATACTGACCAATCATAGTCTGATACTCCTTAGGGATATATGAATTAAGAACAAGTTCGCACAGCGCTAACTCTCGCGACAGACTTCGTATATTCTCGTAGATACCTTCTTTTTCCCGTTGATGTTCCTGCTGTTGGTCGGCCAGTTCAGATTTGACACCCATTAGCATTTGCATGACTCGATGTATTTTTTTCGTTATACCTGTACTAGCTTCCTGTAAACTTGAGTAGCGTTCCTCAATATCAATACGCTCAGTCTCTTTTTTCTGAAGTGTCTGTTGCAGCTCCTCTTCAGCTTTTTCACGCACATCTAACTCAGCCAACGATTGTTCAAGTAGTTCCTCTTGCGTTTTCGCTTTCTCGAGCAGATTTTCTCCGCCAACAAGAATTTTACCCTCAAGTGACATCAGCTTGGAACGCAATTGTTCTTGTTCCGACTTGGCGTGTTCAATTTCACGCTGGTGCTCACGTGCACGTGTCTCTAGTGCCTCTTTCTCTGCATCGCTCTTTTCACGTTTTCTCTTGGTATTTCTATCTGAATTACCATTAGTCACATCGTTTTGTGCTACAAGCTCATCTGCCTCAATTTCAATTTCAGCATCTTCATCCCCTTCGTCATCATCATCATCTTCCTCTTCGGCTGACAGCTGATCTTCAAAACTACCCTCTTCCAACTGTTTGCGTAAGCGTGCAATTTCTTCTTGAAAGTGACGCAAGAGAGCATCTTTCGGTTCTTCATTGATATGCATACGATTTTGAATGCTTTTAGCGCGGCTGGCGTAACGCAAAGTTGAAATGGTTTCCATATAGTTGCCATCCGCAGGACTAATTGTGGCACACATTACCGTTTTCGAGTTGCCACCTAACGAATCCTGTAAGAGACGTGTCAACTTTGAATTGCGATAGGGAATATGCGTACTCTTGCCGTCAACTAAGGCACTTATGACATTGCCCAGCACTGATAGTGATAAATTGATTTTGGTTGCTTCCTTTAAACGTTGCCCACTAGCCTGCGTTTTACTTTGGCGTTCCGAACCAGCCAAATCGACCAATTGCAATTTACCCATGCGAACATGTTGCATGCCACCATCAACCAATTCACTCGACTCAATGGTGATTGAAAAAATAGCATGCGAACGTGAAGATTCCAAGTTCATTTTGGTTGCACCTACAGCGCGATTCTTATTGCCCATTTTCATGATGTTTTCCAGGTCATCTGCATTATGTACCACATAGCCGCTGAGGTCTTTCACGAATACCCCGATGTCGGGACGTTCCTTTACTTCTAAACTCTTGTTGACATCTTTGCCCAATAGATCACGTACTTCTTCATTGTAAATTTCCATGTAGCTGACACGCACCAAGAATTTCTGATTTTCCTTAGCCTTTGCAATGTGACCGAAAATATGAGCGAATGCATTTGGTATAATGCCCTTGGTCTGTGGCGTATCCGCATTTCCGGACATGGTGTAAGTTTTACCAGTACCTGTCTGACCGTAAGCGAGTATGGTGCCATTGTAACCTTCAAGCACTTTCTCCACTATGGGACGGGCTGTGTCTACATACAAGTCCAACTGACTGGAGTCGGCACCAAAAACGTTGTCGAAAAAATACGTCTTTGGTGGTTCGTTTGCGGTAGCATTGGGCTTCATCACTGTTATTGCCCTATTGATTTTATCCACTTTTAATACATTTTGTGCTACGGCAGCCAATTCTATTTTGTCCATGGGACGTGCACGCACTACGACGCGTACATTTTCAATTTCTCCTTCGATTTCATTGTTGTCTTGTTCTTGCGGCATTTTTATAAAATTTTTTAATAAATTTTTTCAATTGTTTATTCCTGCTAAAGAAATGGTTTCTATGTTAATTCCAAAACTTTTCTGTATTGATTTTTGCGAACAGCTGTTAATGTGACTAATTTTAAAATTCTTCTCTGGGCATATCTATTTAAAATAACCAAAACAAAAATACTTCAAAAGGAAACGTCAAAAATAATATTAAGATACACTAAAGGCCAACGCATACTCACATAAACTAGTTGTTCGATTATTATAGTCAATCTTTACATAAGAAAATTCTGTGAAACAATTTCTTGTCTATTCTCTTTCGTGAATTTATTTTGCGTTTACATAAGAAAACTAGTATTTCTTTGTGCTTGAAAATGTCAAAGTCAACGTTTATACGAGGAAACTCTTGAAAGAAAGTTTTCCTGTTTGTAGGCAAGAAGGGAAAAACGAAAGGGTGGTGTACAGAATTTGTCGTACACGTGAAATCCCACTCTACACCACCCTTTCGTTTTTCCCTTCTTGCCTACAAACTGGTAAACTTTCTTTTAAGAGTTTCTCGTGTAAACGTTGACTTACCAACAAACAAGAAAACTTTTCCTCAAGAGTTTCTGTGTGTGACATAGCAATGTCAGTTTTAAGGTGGGCATATGTCAACGTATAGACAGCGTTTACACGAGGAAACTCTTGAAAGAAAGTTTCCCTGTCTGTAGGCAAGAAGGGAAAAACGAAAGGGTGGTGTACAGAATTTGTCGTACACGCGAAATCCCTTTCGTTATATTCTTTAGCTGAATTTGCTTTGAATTTACGTTTGTTGTGGCGGGTTGACGCAGTAATTGCTTTGAAATTTTCTTGCACAACAAATTCTAGTTTCCGTGTATAAACGCAAAAAAAATTCACAAAAGAGAATAGACAAGAATTTCTCAGACTGAATTTGCTTGTGTAAACGTTGACATATACACAGAAACTCTTGAGGAAAATTCTCTTCTTCTGTTCGTTCGCTGATATTATGCTTTGTATTTACGTTAGTTGTGGCGGGTTGACTCAGTTATTATTTTGACATTTCAAGCACAAAGATATTCTAGTTTTCGTCACGATTTAATTATTAAGTTTCTCGTAAGCTGTCAAACTCACATTTGAAAGCGTTGAACATCAGGAAGCTGGAATGTCAAAATTGATATTCAAAGCAATAATCGAAAAAAAAATATTATACGATTAAACACTAGACCTACTTGTGGAAGAAGCAGCATTTTTCTATTTGCAGTAACCTTATATAGTTAAATCCATGGTTTAATTTAACCATGAGTTAAATCATGGTTTTCGTAGTTATCGTACGTTGTCGTGTGACTCTAGCCTTAGTCGGAAATAATCACTTGCCCACGAGCATGAATTACACCAACGTTCAATTTATTTATAAAGATTCTTGTGTAACATCAGCAGGAAATACAAAAAATATTGATTTACTCCAAATTTTACTGAGGACATAACGAAGCTATAGATCAGAAACTTCAAAAACCATATGCAACTATATCAAAAATTTTTCGTCAGTCTTTAAAATAAATTGAAAAGATTAAAGAATTTAACTTTCAAAGATGAGTTTGACAGCTTGCATGAATAATTATTTCGTTGAACAGAATACGAACGGGTTCGGAAATTCGTCAACGACTTCTCGCTGTCAAAAATTATAACACACTTGATCGTATGAAACGGAATAGAATTTGGGGGTACGACTGGGAAATGGTAGACGAGTAAATATTTGCAATTCATTTGTAACGTTTTCAATATATAAATCCTGCATTAAATTTCAAACTTATTTTTGAACATAAATTTTTCTAAAACTTTCGTGTTGACATTAACAAAATTTAAGTAATAATCATTTATTATTTTCCATAAAAAAAATACAGCTTGTTACATAGTTAACGTTTACACGAGGAAACTCTTGAAAGAAAGTTTTCCTGCTTGTAGGCAAGAAGGGAAAAACGAAAGGGTGGTGTACAGACTTTGTCGTACACGCGAAATCCCTTTCGTTCTATTCGTTAGCTGATGTTATGCTTTGAATTTACGTTTGTTGCGGCGGGTTGACGCAGTAATTCCTTTGAAATTTTCTTGCACAAACAAATTCTAGTTTCTGTGCGTAAACGCAAAACAAATTCACAAAAGAGAATAGACAATAATTTGTTTGGCCGAATTTGTTCGTGTAAACTTTGACATATGCATAGAGAATTGTAGAAGAATAGCATATTTGTTAAAAGATTTAGGTATAAGATTGCACAGAATATAAATAGTAAGATCATGGTTTTTACATTATTGCATACATTTAGGTGCAACGCTTTTATTCTAATTGTAGGTAAGGACAATTTTGTTCACATGATCAATGTTGATGTAATATAATTAATAATAAGCTTATATAAGTGAATATACTAATTGAATGTTGTGATAACCTTTTAGGGCCTAAGGCCTCACGAGTTGTCCATTTTGGTTCCTTTCATGGATTTTGCGCTTCTAATTTTTTTCTGGTTTTCGCACTTAAAGTACTGAACATAAAAGCTCAGTAAAAACAATATGTAAAAAGTATTCATTTTGTTTCAATTGTTGAGCGCATGTTTTTAACAAAAGTTATTTTGTTTATTCAGTTGAATTGAATTTATTTAAAAATCGAAATTATATTCTTCTATTTCTATAATACAAAAATTTGAACAAACATAGACGGGCAAGTCCAATAAGCTCAAAAATCGCACGCACCAAAAAAAACTGCTATTAGTTGATTTTTGCGTTTTTCCAGAAATCTTATAAAATATCACTACTCTTGGGACTCAGAATTTGTTGTTGTCTGAAAGTGGTGTGTTTTTATAAAAAGTTTTTGGGGAAAATTTTTCTTTATTTTGGGGTAAAAACGAAAATTGACAAGTTGCTTGACGTGTGAACTCTCCTTATATTTTATTGATTTCGTTGGTTTTTGTTGCTTGACAAGTGAAGTAAGGAAAAAAAGAAAGGTAAATTTTATTCAACAATAAATTCTTAGTAATTTCGTAGATATATTAAGAAAGTAGGAAATTAATTTTGAACATTATATGCGAAAAATGTTCATATAGTTTATTAATACTGTAAGTGAAAAAATGTTGAAAAATTAGGAAAAAGTTCCGAAAAAATTGTATATTGCTGCCGTCGCGAAACACGTTTTCTGTTATACATGCACGCGGTGCTGAGACTCCGCTGCGTAACAAAAATTCAACCACCTTCGCTGCTGCTACTGCTTGTAAGGCAACGCCACTTTTGGCGCAACATGGACTGTACCACCTTAATGCCGCCTGATTGCGTGCGTGGCATGACGCAGCTGCAACGCGACGCTTTTCACAAAATGATCAAAGTTCCAATGCTGCGGGTGCCGGAGGCTCAGGCACAAGCTGTACTCCCGTTGGTAAAAAAATTTTTACTAAAAATGGACAAACTACGTCCTGTACGAACGTTGGAGCCTTCTTCAGTTGACGATACTATTTACAAAGAGATTTTGTTGCATCCATTGCCTGTGCAAAGCTGGGAGTCATTGCCCCACGTGGAATTGGAACAGCTACAGATAACTGGATTGCAGTTTCACTTTGGTGAATTGGAGTTGTGTTACGCTAATTGGCGTGCCGATGAAATTTTGCGACAAGTGCTTCCCGAAGGGGAAGAAGGCGTTACCTCATATTCACGTATTGGTCACATTGTGCATTTAAATTTGCGGGACCATCTATTGCCTTATCGCCAGTTGATTGGTGAAGTATTGCGGGATAAAGTGCCTGGTTGTCGTACTGTAGTAAACAAGGCGTCCAGCATAGATTCAACATACCGCAATTTCCAGCTTGATTTAATTTGTGGAGATGCCGATTATCAGGTGGAGACAAAAGAGAATGGCGTTTGGTTTGAATTTGATTTTTCCAAAGTCTACTGGAATCCTCGTCTCTCCACTGAGCATGAGCGCATAACGCAATTGCTGCAATCAGGGGATATACTCTATGATGTGTTTGCCGGGGTTGGACCTTTTGCTGTACCTGCGGCGCGTAAATGTTGCCAAGTGTTGGCAAATGATTTGAATCCCGAGAGTTATCGTTGGTTGCAGCACAATGCAAAGCGTAACAAGTGTTTGGAGCGCTTGCGCACTTTCAACAAAGATGGTCGTGCATTTATACGAGAGGAGATGAAGCATGATTTGTTGCAGCGATGGGAAAACCCAAAGTCTTATGGGCGAATTCATATCACAATGAATTTGCCAGCGATCGCGGTTGAGTTTCTTTCAGCGTATCGTGGTTTGTTTGCCGATTTATCAGCTGAAAAGTTTCCTGCATCTGCCGATATGCCTTTAGTGCATGTTTATTCCTTTGCCAAGGGAGAGGATACAAAATTGTTGGTGCTCTCATTGGTAGAGCAGCATTTGGGAATGAAATTGGATGATAACCTCGATGGTATTTATTTTGTGCGAAATGTTGCTCCAAATAAGGATATGTATCGGGTTTCATTTCGGCTTACAAGAGAAATTCTGCTTACGCCAGTTCACGGCTGCAATGATAATGAGTCGAACTCTCGCAAGCGTGCAGCGGAAAACAGCGGTTCTAGCGTATTGGATGAAGATCAGAGTTCTAAAATCAAATGTAGCAAATGAATTGTGCGTACGTTTAGATTAATATTTTTGAAAGTGAAAAGGAAAATAAATTTGTTACGTTATTGATTTTATTTCTTTTTTTGATCTAATGGTTACACTAACACAGTTAAAAAAGCTCAATGCTTTCCCCCAAGTTTGTAACCTTTGACTTATAGAATTGGTTTTCTCCATTTATTTTAAAAATTTCAGTCGAAAAGCGCAATCAAACCGGCCTTACATTGTTATAAAGAAGTAAATTATTTCCCAATTCATGTTTTTATTGAATTTTAATTTTTTTTTTATGTAAATAAATTTATTGTGTGTAAAAAAATGATGTCACTAACACATTTTAATTTGTTAAAATCAAACCTTACCATTTCAATTACAGTGCATGGGGCTTAAAATAAATTGTCACAAAATAAGAGCTTCATAGCGCAAACCTGTACGGCGCCGACAGAGTTTGTGTCCGATTTCGTTGATATTTTACGAAAAAACCGACGGTCTTATGTGCCTATATTATAGAATCAGGTTTGAAGAAAATTCTCCCAAAATTTCAGTTTCCTTGATCAAACCTGCCAACGGCCCAAACAGTTTGTTTCCTATTGCAATTTATATGGAAAAAATGATAAAGCAGAAAAACGAATTACAGACTGCGTTTTTTAAATATTTTTTTTTTATATCGAAAATTTGTTTAATAGTTCAAATGTTTTGCTGTTTTCACTATTTTCATTTAAATACACTATTATTTGAAATTGTCAAAGCCACTTCATGAATATACAGGGTGGGCCATAAGTAACGTTATGATTCAATTACACAACTATACAAATTTACAAAAACCCACCACAAGGAATGGCGATAATATTTTCTATAGTAGTATTTTCCGAAGAATCCGAATATACTAATAATTTTTTTCGATTGGCTCCAAGTTTACATGTAAATGTTCTGTATAAATACTTGCAAAAACTTAAGTTATAAATACTTGCAAAAACTTAAGTTATAAATACTTGCAAGAACTTTAGTTTCCAAACCAATCGACAAAAATTTTAAGGTATGCTGTGTGATTACTATTAATAATATGGCTGTTAAGGTCGAAAATAAGTGAGAAAAATCCCCTTATTCTTTTTTTAAAACAAATTGCAAATTTGTAGCTCTATATCTGATATCAGCTATACTAGGGAGAAAAAGTTAGCCCCCTATGTGAACATTGCTCGAGTGCTAGCAAGTACCGTAATCGTGTGGTGTAGTGAACTTTTTTGAATAAATTTGACGAATTTCCAAAAAAGTAGAGTTTCCGGACTAAAAAATGTTTCTCTATACAATTTAATCCGTCCTAATGTACATACCTTAAAATTAAATGAGAAAAAAATAAGTAATTTTTGTTCCAAAAATTTCAAAGTATTTTATGAACAATTAATTACAATATTTTGGTTCAATCGCAATGTATTAATTTAAAGCAAGACAATTTAATTTTGATAATTTTAAGAGTGTCCCTAAATTTGTAGATTAGTTTTTATATTTTTATGGCGTCAGTTGGGTAGACCTTTTTTTTGGTACTTGTGTCTTAAACGCTGTTTGCCAGCTTAAAAATATCAATACTTTTTCGCTTCTGTTTGATCATACAGTGTGGTCCAAAATTACTGAACGGGTTAGAATTCCTTATAACTTTTTAGTTACAATTTTTTTTTGTTTTTTTAGTATTTTGTAAAAAAAAACTTGGGGAATTTGAAATGGAACAGTACACAATTGAACAACGTGCTCAAATCGTTGAACATTATTTCTCAAATCAAAGGTCCATTGTTTTGACTAAGCGTGCATATCGTCGTTATTTTAATGTGCGGGTTGGACCCTCGGAGTTAACAATAAATTTTCGACAAAAAGGGGCAGTAATGAACCTTCCTGGTGCCGGCAGACGACGAACGGTGCACACGGATGACAATATTGAATGGGTACAGGAGAGTATTCGGGAAGATGGCGAAACATCAACCAGGAGACGTTCGACACAATTTGGCCTCTCACGAGGGTCGCTGCAAAGAATGTTGACTTGTATAACCTTTTCTCAAACCAAATTTTTTAACTGTTGGATCAATTACCTTGGAAACTATTACAGCGATTTTATTCGCATTTTCGTCATGTCTTTAATTTTATTGAAAATCTATATGAGGTCGCTTCTTTCTAATCTACATTATTTTCATAATTCTTTTTGCTAGCTGTTTTATTTTTGTCACAACAATTTCTACTTACAGACTTTTTTTTTTAGCTAAAAAATAAACTATAAAAATACTAAGAATTTTCTTCGTCGCTATTGTGTCAATTAATTTTTAACTAAAATAATTTTTTTCCGTTCACTTCCACAGAATGGGTCGTAAAGTTAAAGGTGGTGCAGCTGGTGGAAGGAAAGGTGGTGCGGCCGCTAAACCTACTCTTAATAAATCAAAGAAAGATAAAAACGTTTTTAAAGTCGCTGATGCCAAATCGAAGAAAAAGCCAAAAGAAGTACAGGGTAAACTAAAAAAGGTACATGAGTTTATTTGACAAAAGGAGAAAGAATACAAAAGAACATTTTTCTTTAAGATCAAAGAAGCAGTAACAAAGAAACAGGAAAAAGTCGATGTCACTCTTAAGGAATTGCACAAAGACTTGGTAGTTAAAACACCAAAAGCAGCTGCAGCAGCTCCATCTAAGAAAAACAAGAAGGCACCAGCAAATGCCAAAAAAGTCTCGCAAAAATTGGGCAAATTAAAAGTTTAAATTGACCAACATGAATTATTATAGCGAGAGGGGCTTCTTTTATGCGTCTTAATGCAATATTAATTATCTTAAATTAAGTTATTTTTAAAAAGAAAAAAAATATTCACGGATTATATAGAATTAATCGAATTCGTATAATTTGAGAATTTATCATAGCAAACATTGAAATGGTACAATTTTTTAAACAATTTAGAAAAAAAAGAAAAAGAAAGCAAGAAAACGTTTAACAAAGAAGTTGCAATTTAAATGACGACAATTGCATATATGTTCTTTCTTCTGATAAGAACAACTTTATGCGAAATTAAGATTAGTTACAATGAAGAAAACACTAAAAATAGATATGCGCGTCTGCATACTGAATTTATAATCTTATTAATAATTTGAAAATAAACAATTCAATGTATTCAAAACATAGTTTATGAAAATTCAATTTTTTGTATGCATTCACATTTTCCTGTTTATTTTATTTGTGTTTGCGGAAACATTTTGGCGATTCAAAGTAGATGCAATCCTGTAAAAGAAAATTTGTTGAAATTCTAACCTATAATTTTTGTTTTGCAATTTCATTTACAATTAAAAACGTAGCACCAAGTACTAGCAATTTAAGATCTATGCCCATTTTATCATAAAAAATAACAAATGCTTCCATGGAGTTGAATTCACCTCCAGCATTTGATGAAACTGCTAGTGTCTTGCGTTGTATACAGCCAATTTCACGATTTGCTATATTTAAAATCTACAAAAAATAGAGTGAGGATCTAATTTTTCTTTTATTTTCTTTTTTACAACTTACCTTATAGGCATCCAATTTAAAATTCTGTCCCACTATTGTTGCGATTACTTGATTGTTAATGTTATGAACTTCAAAAACAGCATTTAGTGGATTGCATTTTTGTGTTATAGTACCTCTTATGTTACGTATTGGACAATAAATTTCCAGCATTTGCAGCGAAAATGGTAAACAACATGCATCACAACGAAGTGTTCGAAATAAATGCATTACATCGTGTTTATTATCGGTAGGATATAGCTGTAGCACATCAAATTGGTCATTAAGCATTCGCCCGAAACCGACACGTGTACAGAAAACATTTTCCTTGGTTGCACTAAGAATTTGTGTTTGGCTCTCGTCAGCAACGCGATAAAATGTTTTTGATTTCCAATCACTTATTGAATCGTCTTTTTCTTCGTTGACTTCTAAGCGTTCTACGATGAGAACATTAACATTTTCCAGTACATCCATAGCCATTTGAATTGTATCTTTTCTGCGCTTACCGCCGGCACGACGTGGTTGATTTACAATTGCTAAAACAGAAAATTCAATAAGAATATTTGTGTATGTATGGAATGGTAAGTTTCAGTTAGCTGAGCTGGAAAATGAATTTTTCTCCAAGGATACTGAATTTGAGCCCATTGTACGACACTGCTCCTCCATTTGGGTGGCAGGTTGGCGAAATTATGTTCAGACAATAATGAACTAACTAAATAGGAAATCGGGGTTAAATGTGACAGCGCTGCCGATTGTACTAGGGGCACCAATTGCTTTGGAGCATTTCTGAGTATAAAATAATAAAATAGTGGAAGAGCTAAAGGTTGTACACAACAGTCAATTGATATCAAGTCAAGTGAGTCTTTTTCGCAACCCACACTATATAAAGCACTGATTTAGAGCATCGAGCTTACGAATGACTATAATCGTTTATGATCGTTAATACACTTCAGAGGACGTGCATGAAAATAATTTGACCTCTGTATTCCAATGGGAAGCAGTAATGTTTGGTAAATCAAAATATAACGTTTTAGCTCTTTTTTGAATTCGACATCAAATTGGAGAGGGGGCTTGAATTTGCATAGTTTTCAAAAATTTTCTGGTTGATCGAAATCAATTTCATTCTTGGGTTGAGTGCGTTTATCCGATTCATATTCGACCCACCGGGTTCAAAAAAAATACATAGCCAATCAATTATCACAAGACTTAAGAAGTTTAATTTTTTATTTGGTTAATCTCTGTAAGTTTTGGCAAGTTAACTTACGTTCATTTATTGACATGTTATTTGACAATGTCCTGCAAAGAACTGAAGGCTTAAAATTCCCTTATGGGTAATTTGTCAGTATATGTAGCACTTTTTCCTTTTTTAATCAAGCTAATGACACGTCTTAACTGGTAATGTGACATAATAAAATGACAATTAAGGCAATGAAACTCTCGGAAGTCCTTCAAGGCAAATGGCGATAGCAAAACATGAATGTGCGTTTTTATAGCCATACTATTATAGATAATTTGGTGGCACTAGGGAATTCAGGCTCAAACCCAGAGGTATATGAATATATGTAGATCCCAAGGACTTTTTTTTGGTGATGGTATTACAATAACGCAAAAATGTTTTTGAGATGCATTTGAATTTCATCTAACTTGCATAAAATCAATGTGCTCATTTTTACTTACATACACCATCGGATAGCTTTAATATTTCGCTATAAGTTCTTTTCAATCCGATATGAATCTGAAGGTTTTTTCTCAAATACTTTTTATTTACTAATTGAAGTGAATACATAATGCTCTGGTGGCAATTTAAAGAGGGCAACAGTTGTAACTTCTTCAGTTTTTGCTTTGAGAAAACTATGTACATTTAATTTAGGCCCAAAGGTATCCGCATTAACATTTGTACAAGTTATCGTGCTTTGATGTTGACTAATAATTTGACGATTTTTTTGACATGTGGCTTCTTGAAAACTATTAGGAATACAGAAAAAAATAATAGTTTTTCAAAGCTATTGAGAATGTCTACATAAAATTAATTTTAATTCGCTGAGAGAAAACCTATACTTGGGAAAAAATTGCAGTACTCCTAACTAAATACCATTTTAAGTTTTGAAAATGTACTTGCCCTGAACGAATAAATAACTCGCGATCATCCATTGATTTACTTAAGCAGAATTTCAATTAACTAAAATCAACACCATTTGAAATTATTATACCAAATTTATGTTCTAGTTCTCACACTTTTATTTTGCCAAGCTTAAACTTTTGTTTGTACAATACATTAAAATGACTTAAATAGTGCTTCATTTTTTCATATCACATGTACAATGTTATGCAACAACTGGTTCAACAGGAACTACTTCCACAGATGGTGCTATAACTGGAGGTGGAGCCACCCACCCTAATTGTGTGCGAATGAGATTTTCCACTTGCAAAGTATCGACACCCAATTCCTGCAATTGCATAATGGTTTCCAGTGTTTCCGGGTATAGCAAAAACCGATCAAACGCAACACGTAGTCCTTCCAATTGACGCCAGAACTGAGCAAACGCTGGACTCTGTTGTTGTTTTGTTTGGATGGCTTGCTGAATGGCATATTCTGGATAGATAATCATAAATTCGTTGATAAATCCTTGCCATCCATAGACACTATTAGCCCAATATGGTGACTTGTTGAAGAGATCCCATTTTTCTAAGGATAATAAATTATCGTCAGTGGCAAGAGTTGAGAGCCTCAATTTAGCGCTGAAGGCTTTCACTTCTGGTTGCTGACTAAAACGTCTTGCAGCCATAGCAGCTGGAAAGGAGTTTATGACACGAAGGACACCTTGGAACTCAGCATTGTTGATTAAATTACGCTGTAAAATATCGCTCAATTGTTTTTTCGGTATCAGAAGCTTTAACTCCTGGATGTCATTCGCCAAACTTGCTTGCGGTGGTACTGGTGCTACATGGTTTGATGAGTGGGCTGGATGGTTGGAAATCGGTGCTGGTGGTTGTGCTGCCGGCACAAATGCAACCGATAGCGTTATGCAAAGCAAAAGTATTAAGAACTTCATGTTGTTTCAAAAACAGCTCGATTGGTAAGTGAATATCGTCGGATCGGATAGTCGTTGACTGTGCGATGCCAGTGTAATTGCTACTGGTTTTATACTCTAGCAAGCATTGCTTTTTGTTTTATTTTATCGCTATTTATCTGCAGATAAATAAGGAATCTTTAGAGTAGTTTCTGATTTTGGCAGTGGTACATATGGTTGACAGCTTGGTAAACATTTTATCACTTATTCGCCGGTAAGATAGTAAAGCGACATGCAAAGCAACGAAGTTTTGATTCGTCATATTTTTGATCTCGTTATGTTGTTGTTTTGACCTTTACTGCGACAAATTTATGGCTCGTGATTTGCTGTTGAGCAAACATATTATTTAGGAGCTACCGCCACGTGTTATTAAACAACACAAAAAAAAAGTACTGAAGATTAGGATAAAAATAGGAGGTACGTATTTGGTTATAGCTTGGCTATTTTTCTTAAATTGTACTGCAGTATATAATAATGTTATGTAAAGTTGCTCATTTTATTTTTTATTTTCGATTTAAATGGTTTCCAGTTTGACGTCAGCATGTCTCGCGACTACCATGAAGATTTTTGTGTGGATGATTCTGCGCTGTTTATCTTCATTGTTGTACGAAAGTGAGGGACAAACAGCACCCTGAGAGGTTCTAGCTAATAACTATTTCTTTCAATACAGTGCAGGAATCAGCAACAGTTTCAAATTGGAAAAAAAATAAATTTTGAAAAATTTGATGCTAGTTTTGAACAAAGCTCAGACTTTAACCCATTTTAGTTAAAGTCCTCACAAAACATCGACATACTTATGGGCATGAGCAGTTTTAATGCAAAAGTGGGAAGCGACAGCAATAATCTTAAGCTAATGTTTGGAGATACGTTGTTTCTGCATAAATTAGTAGTTAAAAATACCTTGGTTTCACCTGATCACCGACAATGAAACCAAATTGACCATTTCTGTATTAGATAGCATGCAAGAATAACCCTTTTGACATGCGAGTAATCAGAAGCTCCGATATCGGCTGCATTACATAATTGTGGCTTTTATTTGGCTCAATATAGTTTACGTTCTAGATCCGAGCAACAACAAAAGTTTCACCGCCTACAAACTTAACTGTCTCCGAGACAACTGAATTGACGGAGTTAAAAAATAAATTAATCAAAGTTAAACATAGTAACTTCAAAACTTAATTTTAAGCAAGAGATGTGACTATAACCGATGTCCCTCTCCATATAAACCCTCTCCATATAACCCCTCTCCAATGTTATTTGGAGAGGAACAAAGCGCGAACGAAACGACAGTATAACCCAAATTAATACGAGTAAAGAGCGCATCCTGAAACAGAAGATAATCTCGTAGTCAAAAACACAGCAAGTCACAAAAGTCAAAAATACAGCGATAAGCAGAAAGTTTGAACAAAGTCTGTCAATTAAGGCAATTAAGAGCAAGAATGGGAACACATTGAGACAATCCGTTGGAAAGAATATGCCTTAGGGACCATCAAACATCATTTCCCGCCCGCAGTATACCATTTACACAATGCGGCGGTTAAGAACCTTAAAAGTTGCAGTATTAACGGCTCTTAGGAGAGGCCTTTTTGCTCCTTCTATATTCAAGATGATGACTAAAAACACAAAAAAATGTTCTCACTTCCTAACTTGGAGCCCCCTATTCATCACACACACTGCCGCAGCTGAAGACTGTCACTTCCCCAGATATAGACATCGGAAGTCGATTGAAGAAAATCTTTATAAGTTGGGAACCCCAACATCATATGAGAGGTAATTTGATATGGTATATATCTTTGAGATGATATTTGAGATGAACATTGATCTAAGTATCTGATAATTTTTGTTTTAAAAAATCTTTATATTTTCGGAAAAATTTATTATTTACTATAATTTTTATTAATACATATGTACATAAGAAAACACTTTTTATGCTCTTTTAAATGATATGTTATTCAATGTTGGCTTTTTTTTGCCAATCCAATTTTTTGAGTAAAAAAATTATTGCCTGCTGCGCTGATTTTTTCATAAGTGTGTTCAAAATTTTTGGAGCTGATCATTGCTGGTCGGGATTTACTGTAAAATTTTTTTTTTAACTTAAGTTGATATTGTTTTGATAAATTGACGGATATTTTTATGATTTTGAAATAAACTTCGAATTTCAATACCGCTTCCGAAGCAAATCCAAAACGGAATCAGAACAGGCTTGAGTGTTCTATTATTTTGATATTTCACAAATACATCAAGGATGAGTTTTATTATGCCTTCACCTATGAACAACGGGAATAGAGACGCAGTCGTATTTAGGCTATTTTACAATTTTGTTTTACGTAGCAGATTCGAAAGAGATTTTCTTAAGCTGAGCCAAATTGTTTTAATCTGCTACTCTTAATCAAGAAAGGTATCCATGCGGGCTTAAATGGATTTCAATAGTATTTTTATAGCTAAATTTTCCTAACAATACAGAACTATATGTGATTTTCCAAGGACTGTGCTGGACAACTTTGATAAGAGCGGTATTTGAATAGAACTAAGGAATTTTAAGATATTATGTATTGCCTGTACCTTGTCTTACATACATACATATGTACATACATATATATTATATAATATAGTATGTACATATTTAAAAAGTTTTCGAACAATGCTGTACGTTTATAGTGATCAAGACTTAATCGTTTCTTGCACTGAGCATTACGAAAGAAATTGGGAACAATTATTTATTTACATCTCGATGGATAAAATTGTTGATTTTATTCTAAATAAATATATCAAACATAATTTTTTGTAGAATATTTTACTTTTTATTTTTTTATTTTTAAGTCAGTAAAAAAAAAATTTAACAAAATATCAATAAAAGTTTTTTATGCCTTATATGTATGTTCCTATATATACGAAATATGTAGAGTTCTGTTAATTTAATATAGGTTAACAATTTCGCGTAAATATGTATATAATTTTTGGTTCTTCGCCGAAGCTAACTACACGCAAGTGCCTAAACCACTGCACACTGCGTAAAAAAAACATTTTTAAATTCCATTACAATCAAAAAACCATTTTTTGTTCAAGTAATCACATTTTCATTTTCTAAGCTAATACTCAGTTGTTGTAAAGTATCATATTAAAAGTTCGGCCTTATCCTCAAGTAGTAGCTTTTTTTGCTATTATGATCTTAAGCAACAACTGGCTCAGGAGCGGCAGCAACTGCAGCTGCAGCAGGTGGTGCTGAAACTGGAGGGGGCGCCACCCAGTTTAAATGTGTGCGAATAAAACCTTCCAGTTGCAAAGTATCCACACCACTTTCCTGTAAACGTAAAATGACATTTTGTGTCTCCGGGTAAAGCAAAAAACGATCAAAAACAACACGCAATTCTCCCAGTCGGCGCCAGAACTCAGCAAACGATGGACTCTGCTGTTGTTTTGCTTGGATGGTTTGTTGAATGGTATATTCTGGATAGATAATTAAAAATTCGCTGACAAATCCTTGCCATCCATAGACAGAGTTAGCCCAATATGGTGACTTGTTAAAGATTTCTAAATCTTCGGATGAAAACGAATCTTCTTCAGAGCCAATAGTTGAAAGCCTTAATTGAGTACGATACCAAACTTTGAAGGCTATGACTTCTGGTTGCTGAATAAAACGTCTTGTAGCCATAGTAGCTTCAAAGCTGTTAATTATACGAATGACCTCTTGGAATTTAGCATCGTTGAGTAGATGACGAAGGATAAGGTTGCCAATTTCCTTTTTCGGGATTAATAGCTTTAACTGCTGGATGTCTTGCGCCAAAGTTGCTTGCGGTGGTATTGTTGCTCCATTGGCCACTGGATAGGCTGGATTGTTGGCGATCTGTGCTGTTGATTTTGGTCCAGGTACAAATGCTACCGAAAGTGTTATGCAAAGCAAAATTATGAAAAATTTCATGTTGTCTCAAATACAAATCGAATTGTGTTTGAATTCAGTTGATATTGGATATGATGGGATCGGTTGGTCTTAACTGTGGGATGTGAATGATTTTGCTACTGGTTTTATACTCGAGCAACTTTTCTTCTTTGTTGCGCCTTGTCGCTATTATCTGTGATAGCTTTCGGAATCTTGTTATGTCTTGATAATGATTTCTGATCTAAGCTATGATAAACGTAGCTGACAGCTTGGCAAACACTTATCAACTTATCTACCCGGACGATAATAAAGTGATTCATAAAGTTACTAACCTCACACAAAAACATTGGTTAAATTAAATATTTTCATTGTCTTAATTTGCATGTAATATTATAATAACTGCAGATAGCATATCCATCTATTGTTTACTTTTTTGCTATGATGAAAATAAAGGGTGTTTTTTTTAGAGGTATAGAACTTCGAATTGAAATAAAACACAAGAAAATCGTTTTAATGTCCATCAATTTGGCTTTATTGGAAGGATAATTTTATGCCATTAATGTTTAAATATGATTTCGGGCATGTGGCCGCCGCGGCTGGCTCGAATAAAGCCAATTCTACAGGTCCAATTTTGAACCACTTTTTCGAGCATATGGGGCCGTATGTCGGCAATAACGCCACGAATGTTGGCTTCCAAGTCCCCTAACGTTTCTGGTTTGTTGGCGTAGACGAGCGACTTCACATATCCCCAAAGAAAATAATCCAATGGTGTCAAATCACACGATCTTGGTGGCCAATTGACAGGTCCATTCCGCGAAATTATGCGCTCATCGAATGTTTCCTTCAATAAATCGATTGTGACGTGCGCTGTGTGGCATGTAGCGCCGTCTTGTTGGAACCACAACTCATCCACATTCATGCCATCCAATTCGGGAACAAAATAGTCGGTTATCATGGCTTTATACCGGTCTCCATTAACGGTAACTGACTCTCCAGCATTATTTCGGAAGAAGTATGGCCCAATGACTCCACCAGCCCATAGAGCACACCAAACAGTCAGTTTTTGTGGATGTAATGGCGTCTCAAGGGTCTCATGTGGATTCTCTTCACTCCAAATGCGGCAATTTCGCTTGTTGACGTAGCCATTCAACCAAAAATGAGCCTGCGATGAAAATCAGCATCGAGATCAATCTCATTTTCGGCCCATACACCAAAATCACGACGCATTGCATGGTCTCGCGGCTTTAATTCTTGCACAAGCTGGATCTTGTAAGGTCGCAAGCCAAGATCTTTGCGCAAAATCTTCCACAAAGTTGATGGACAAAGCTCCAATTGCTGTGCACGGTGGCGAATCGATTCATTCGGGTCCTCTTCAACATTTTGCTCTACAGCGGCAATTGTTTCTTCGGTGCGCACTGTTCGACGTCTCTGCGGATGCGTATTATCACATAGAGTAAACGTAGTGCGAAAACGATCCATGGTTAACCGAATTAATTGCTCTGATGGACGATTATGTCGACCATAAAATGGACGGAGCTTGCGGTAAACTTCGCGAACTGAACCATTATTTTCGAAATAAATTTGCACGATTTGCAAGCGTTGTTCTTTTGTCAACCTGTTCATCATGAAATGGCAAACCAAACTGAACATAAATGACATTAGAGTTGCCAGATTTGACCATAAAATGCCAGTTTTATCTCTATTCGAAAAACAAACCTCTAAAAAAAACACCCTGTATTAGTATGCGTAATGCATTTGTAGTTTTTTACTTTATATGACGACGAACAATATTAAAATGTGCAATACTTTTACAGTGAGTTTTTTTCAACAGTCAGGGCCAAAATGGAACATACTTGACCTCTCATAGTAGAAATTATTGGGTTACCATTCGAATATCTTTTGGCATATGCCCCTTAAAACCATCTGAGAATATCTACCTACACACAAACATGTGCACTATGTACATAATATTCTTGGGATTATGTACGAATTGCAATAATTTAACTAAGCTTTTTCGTGTGAGTGTAAATAGGCCTCTGTTTGAATTAGTCATATGTTTTGATTTTGATTACAGGTAAGTAAATGTTTTTATTTTGAAAAATATACGGTTAATATTTAATATGACCACATACAGATATACATACATATATATGTTTATGAGTTGTCTAAATTTGAATTTTTTCGGCTTACGAGGAATTCATTGCATATTGCATCAAATTTATGGTTCCTGATTTGATATTGAGCCAAAAAATTACTACACCCGCGTCGAGTTCATGTGCCACCGAAAACATAAGTAAATTGATATGGTATATATAATTCCTATAAGTCTTGGATTTCGTTGAATAAATTTATTTCATTTATTAAACTGTAAACTGATAACCATAGAATGATTGATCGAAATGACAATAATCCGAATGGGCTCAAGTCTTTTTTATCGTCTCAGTTGCCTACCACTATAGAAATTTATTAGATCTCAGAGTTTGTCACTTGCCGAATCTATCAATTTCATTGAGGAACTTGATAAGATGAGTTAATCGAATTGCTGTTTCCACGGCTCATATATGTAAATACTTAGTGCTAAAGAAAGATAAATTTTCTTGACAGAGGTGAAAATTGATTTAGCTATACCTAAATATATTCCCATAGAACATAGTATAAGTAATAAAAAAAACCATTACTTTGCCCAAAATTTAAAAAGTGATGAGCGTTTGAAGATCGAAATTCAAAAAAATTGAGTTTATCGAGTAACAAACACTAGTCGCCAGAATCTCGACACACTGGTCGATTTCAACGAATTCTGCCGATCAAACCGTGTAAAACTTCCAAATAGAAAGCTCCAGTAACTGTTTGACTAGTTGGGATGAATTCGCGGTTGATGATACTCGTACTCTTGCTATCGAAGAAAACAATAAATATTGTTTTGATTTTTGATGAAACTTTTCGGGTTTTTTGGCATGTAGTGATGATTTCGACTTCAAGTCAGTCACTATAGTGAGTCGCCCCACTAACGTTACGACCCTAATACGAAATCGTAATAATAGACCAAAGCGATCTGTTTGGCGTACTTAACGAACACATCGAACAGGAAAGTTCGTAGGCCAGGAAGGAATAGAGAAATTAAGAAGTCGATTGTTTGACGTTGAAAAAAATTATAATTTTAATGAAATTCTAAGACATTCACTCGCAATTTTTGTTAGTAGTTTCGTTTTAATAGTTTTACTTCAATTTTGCAGTTACACTGATTATTTGTAAAGTTTTGTAACGAGTTTCAAAATTCTTTACAAAGGCAACTTTTCATTATATTTTTTTCGTGTTTCCTTTGGTTATTCAATGACTAATATGCATAATAAGACACTTGACTCTTAAGTTGATTTTTTTTTTATTATTAACAAAAGATTTTTATAATATTTACGAGTATTATTCATTTTCATAAGTACAACAATAGTCTTAAATTAATGTAGATATAAAGTAAATTTAAAAGTTAAACAATATAGTCCAGTAAGTGCAATTAAAAAACAATTCATTCTGATAAGATGCGAACGATATCTTAAAGTATAAAGTATGTATGTGTACATAGTATACGGATACTAACTTTTTATCCAACTACATGTGTAAGGGCTAGGATGTTGATAAAATAAAAACAAATATTTTTTACAATAGAATGAATACGTGCTGTAATGACGAGATTAGGTAGAGATATTTTAAGAGCAAAAATGTTTTGTCAAAAAACCTTAAAACGAACATCATGACCTTACAAGTCTTATTTGTCTCATCTGTAAAAAAATTCCATTTCAAAAAAAAAAAAATTAAACTGACTCTTTCTCCAAAAACATTGTACAGACTACTAAAATTTCCAGCCAAATTATATTGTCAAAAAAGCCAATTTCAGCTTAAGAATTGTGACAAATATATCAGTAGATTCCAATTAAATTTATTTTCTGCACCGGGAGCTTCAGCAAAGAAAACTTTAATAAAAATCAATTTTTTCCTGATATAATTTATTATATATTAAGTATAAGATATTTTAATTCAATATAATACTATATATTTTAAACGACGATTTTAAGATCAAACTGTCAGTCAGCTTTCATAAACTACGATTGAAGTTAAGTGTCATATTGACTTTTTCGGAACTGTACAGACTTTTGAAAGAAAATCCTGTCTAATTTTTTTCTCTTAAGAAAAGTAATTTTCACTTGGGAAATACATACATATAACACTCCATACGAACTGTCAGGTCAACAATCAAAAAGGTACCACATCCAATAGACGCAAAAGGTCGAATAATCGTAAACGGATGAAGCGATATGCGATGGTGCTGTTTTTAAGATTTTTTTTTGCCAAAAAAAATAAATTAGGAATACGACTCTTCTTTGCTTATATTTTATAGTAGTGCTTTGATGTATATATATAAATTGAACATCACGTTTCCTTAGAAAAGCAGTATTCCTAAATGTGCTTAATAATTTCGAACCAAATTTGGAAAGAAGACATAATTTTATTTTAATGAAATTTAATAAAACTATTTTTTTTTTCAATTTATAGTATTTCACTGCACTTTAAAAATAATGAACAGGCGAACTGTTCGCAAAACGTTGTGAATGTTTTTATAAAACATTTTTTTTAATTAACTCCAGCTTTAACAAATTTCATATCATTTGGGATATAGCCTTTGGTGTCATTCGCTGATTTTGACAAAATTCGGATATGTTAAAGAGAATTAATTAATTAATTATCTCTCGGTGGCCCTAGATTATTTCTTCCTTTGAAGCGGGCTAACAAGATCATCCGCTGATGTCATTATATGCTCAAAATGGAATTGAAAATCGGTCCATAGTTTGTCTTTTGGCGTCAAATAATTTAAAATTGACTAAGCTCTTGGTATATCATTCTGGACACAACACCACCCATTTGGATATTTTTAGCTCATACGCTATTTAAATAATATCTATCTATCAAAAGCTGAGTGAATTTAATTGAAATAGAGCAATATAGGCTAAAAGCGCAATATTTCATCAAACTTGCTTTATGGAGGCGTGTTAATAGAAAGGGATCCGTCTTAACAAAGTGGGTGTTGAGTCTCCTAAACAGGCCTAAGACTATAAAGCCAATTTATATACATAATGTATAATACAGACAAGAAATTAATGGTTTTTAACAAAATGGCCTGGTTTTAGCATGAATGGAAGCCACGCCTACTTGCTTATACCTGTCTACCTTTCGCTCAGAGTGTTTTGCATCGACCCTATTTACTGAGAGAGAAGTAAAATGATTTGTTTACACTGACGGTGTATTAAGTTATTCCCTGTTGATTTCCGAACATTTTTAATGACGAAGTTGTAAAATTAACAGGAAACAAACTCAAATTTCGTCTTAAGTTTGAAAATGATAAAAAATACCGTGAGTTGTAGTGTGGTGTGTGCTTCGGTGGCTGGGAATTTGTTTTTTTTTTTTGGAACTCATAAATAAAAAGTTGAAAAGGTCAATATTATAGAATATTAAAAAATTTACCATAAGTCAGGATTATGCCGCGTTGACCCAACATAATTTAATCCTATACTTTATTTCAAGAACGAATTGTAATATTGATTTCTTTTTTAATCCATATTCAGCATATTCACAAACATGTTGTTTCTTTCCTAAATTAGGATTTGACCTAAACTTGGCTCAAATCTTATTTCTTATAACGCTCGGACAACGCATACGATTCTATGAAGGATCCTCTTTCTTTCTCCTCATCCACTTTGGTATGTGTGCATCTAACGCTTCACCCAACTGTCTATATATCATCAATGCCAGTATGGGCAAAACCAACCAAGCATCCTTAAATAAATACACATAACAGGCAACTACAAAAAGTACAAGATCCGCAGAGTAACTCAAGGCGGAACGTACTTTCTCATGTGCCTCTTCGGACATTTGGTCAGCACTTTTTATTTCCAGCAGCTGACCATTTGACAAGGTGAGATACAGTTTTGATTCTGTAGCCGGGACTACATTATTTCTATTCTCAGCTACTTGCACATTTAATGGTTGCCTCCTCGAAGCACCTGGAGATTTTGATTCGCCGCGTACAGCACTTCTCGTTCTAGAAGTAACACGTCGACTAACAGGTGTCACATTCTCTGCTGTCTTTCTGACATAAGGTGAAATTTCATGTGTCGGAGCCGTACTGGAAGCTGGACGGCTGCTAATAGAAGCATCTCGTGAGCTAGATGGTACACGCTTTTTAACAATCCGTTTCACCTTAACAAGTCGAGTACGACCACGTGAATCGGGACGTTCAACATATGTTTCACTGACAACTGTGGTTGTAGTTGTCGGGGATGTTGATGGTTCGATTACTGGTGGCGAAGGTAGTGGTGGTGGTGATATCTTAGTATACTGCGGTGGAATCGGTATAAAGTAGGGAGCAGTGCTGCTATCCTCGCTAGGTGTATCTGGTGCTCTAACAGCTCTAGGCTCTGCCATTGCCAAATCAGATGGTGTTTCTCTTACGTGTATCATTTGCCCACGCTCCGATATGGAAAGTCGTCTTACTGGCTGTGGAGGTGCCAGACTTGCCATATCAGTAACTTTTGGTTCACGCATCTTTATGTGTTCGGCCATGCCATCAGTATCATAATCGGAATTTTCGCCTTCGAGAGCTGCTTTTTCAGCAGCCTTCTTTAATTCATCTCTGTCGAGATATAGTGGCGTGTGATATTTATGTGTGCTGCTCACTTGACGCACAAGATCACTGTAATGATCTACGGCTACTTTGGCTTCCTCTAGCATTATGCGTTCAGCTTCTTGACGTTTCAATTCCTCTTCTTCTTTAGCTATACGCTTGACTTCGTTTTCAGCTGCAATTATTGCAGCATTTGCCTTCTCCTTGGGGTTGGATATTTTTTCATTTTCTTCAGTATTTTTCTCTGTAGTGGTTTTCTTATCACGCGTAAAGAAAGACTTAAGACTTTTTGCCAAGTCTAATGACTTACTTTCGTTACTAGGGTTCGGCGCAGGACTCAATTCTTCGTTTACAATTATGTTCTCATTTGAGGAACGCTTTAAAATTGGTTTCGGCACAAAGTCTGGACTTGGCATTGGCAATGGCCGATTGAGCACTACAACGGACTGTTCAGGAGTAGGGGCACGATATGGTGTAAAGACACCAGCCGACATATTACGAGGATGATATGTGTCCATATCACGTGGACTGGGTGATCTAGTGCGTGCCAAAAGGTTCATTTTGAATTTTTCCATTGAATCTTCCTCAGACGATGCAGTACTTTCCGTATAGTCTGAGCCCAATTCATAGTTGTCTGTTTGCTGTGGTGCGTGGCGTGCTTCAAAGTCACTTAGTTCGTCGCTTTCGCGATTTTCTTCTTGACTTTCCTGACTCTCTTGCATCATAAATAAGCCAGTTTGACGTGAAAGTGGTTTGGCATTAGCTATATTTTCCCGAGAGCTCCATTTTGTTGGTACTTTGAAATCGGAACCGATATCAGCAGATTGTCGTCGCAACTCGCTCCGTTTTTCGAAAGATAACCGTTCTGCTTCTGTCATGGAACCTAAGCGTTTACGCGTAGTTGCCGCTTGTGCGTTTGATGGTCTTTCAATTTTGTCTTGTGATATTCTGAGCTTTCGTGCTTTTTCAGCTTCCTCCAGTTCAACTGCTTCGTAAAAACGGGCCATGGCGCGCTCATAAAGTAGTTCAGTGGAACTGACCGATCGACGCAGCGGAAAGGAGTGTAAATTATTGTATTCCAAAGAAGCTAAATCAGGTGAAGATATAGAAATGGGTGGTGGTTGTAAGGCGTCCTCTAGATCCAATTCGAAGGAATCTTGCTCTGAAAGAAAAAAAGTTGATTACATTTGTGTGTTGCAACTATTCAATACATATATAGTTTTAATGAGTTTAAAGTCGAATTCCAAATCACATTTCAATTAGCTTGGTTTTAAATTTCGAATTAATTTCCAAATTAGAATATTTGGAGGTTTATTTCCAAATACGGAGTATAGTTTTGAATGTATTGAATTCCGTACATGTAGCATTGGTTCAGTGCAGTGGTGGAAGTTGACTTTCTGATCCGGAGTCATGATTTGAATATTGGATCAAGATCTGTATTCGAAATCAAAGGTATCAATTAAGGGTCTGAAGGATTCGAAGTTTTAGTTCGAAGTTCAAGAATGGTTTTATTTCTAGTTAGAGTATGGTATACAACGAAGGTCGAATTCCGAATATCCAAATACACTCCAATACCTACGTGATCGTCTCAAGGATGTGAAGAGGTGAACTAAAATGATTTAATACAAAACTTACTTCTCTTATCCTTAACTTTGCTGTTTTTGTCAAACACAACGAGCATGAACTCATTACTCGTATGAACATCATCATGTCTATCTGACGCGGACAGAGGACTAAAAGGTGGTGAAGTAGTTGAGTTTATTGCGGGAGGTGTATCGGCCATGGGCGGCTCAATAATTTGAATGGTTGGGTTGACAATAGGTGAGGCACTACTGTTGCCATTGTTACTACTAATGCCATTTTTGTTGCTGGTGTTATAACTTTTGCCATTTTTGTTACGAATTTCGTTGTTATTATCAACTTTTCTATTAATAACTTCCTCAATTTTGTTCGCATTTCCATTGTTATATAGAGCCCATGCATTATTATTTCTTTTCCGATCCACATTATCCTTTCCCATTCCCGTTTTGGTCTCATTTTTATCTTCATTCCTGTTTTCCTGCACAATACGATTTTGGCTGTTATTGTTGCTTGCGCCAAGGCTGCCCATCGCAATAGCTATTGCAAGAGCGGGAGCATCTTTGGCGGAACTCAAAGTAGCTGAGTATCGACGCACGGTTTGGTTAACGCCCAACTGTACAGGCTCTGTACTACGTTGCAGTGCTGGCGTGTACTTAATCGGCTCAGGAGGCGTTGGGCTCTTTCGCAGTGGAGGTGGTGCATTTGGTTTTAATGTTGGCGGTGTTTCTGAATTAATTTCTGGTGTTGCTGAACGTTCTGGTGTTGCCAAACGTGGCTTAAGTACTGCTTGAGCAATCGAAGCTCCTTTTTCAGCCACTTTTTGAAAGACGTGAGACGAAATTTCCATGGTTGGAGAGCGAGACGGTGATTTCGTTGGCGAATAGGGTTTTTCAATGCTAAGGCCTAATTTTGGACTTTCTATTACAGGAGACCGCGAGGGTGACTTCGTTGGAGCTATAGGCTTTTCAATTTTAAGGCTCAACTTAGGCTTTGCTTTCTGTGCTGCCGAATCTGCACTAGTAATAGATGGACTTTTACGCACTTCAGACTTTAGCGCCTTATCAGGCGTACCATATGACATTTCAAGATGCAGTTCTTCATTGTCTACCAACTGTGGACGTGCAACTTTACGCAAAGCACTTGGTGACACTATTTTCGACGTTTCAGTTGAAGCATCCTGTTGTGGTGGTCTTGGTGGTGACAAAGTTTTGCGCCTTGCTGGCACCGGCTTGTTACTTGGCTGTACCTCCACCTTTACCTCTGATTTGGGCTTAGTTATACCACGCTTAGGATCTGGTATAAAAAGCACATCAGACTCTTCACTGGGCTCACTAAGACCATAAGGATTCTCAGCCTTAACACGAAATTTATATTCTGATCCTTCAATTAAATCATTAAGAGTTGTGCAAAGCGACCTTGTTGTTGATGCCTTCAGCCAAACATTCCAGCCCACACGAAAGTATTCCACAATGTAGTTGCCTATTTTGCAGCCACCATCATCCATTGGTGCCGTCCAAGACAGTGTTGCGGATTTGCCAAAAGACATATTCAGCCGCACTCTTCCTGGCGGATCTGGACGAGCGGTGACTGTCACCAAAAAAGATGTGACATCATCGCCCAGTTTATTTGAGGCACGTATGCTGTATTCGCCACGGTCATCACGTTGTATGTTATCAATTTTAAGCATCGAGTTCTTGTCGGTATTAACAATTTCAAATCGTCCTTCACTTTTAATGAGCTCGCCTTCATGCAGCCATGCAACATTTGGCATTGGCTGCCCAGCAACGCCCACTTTAAGGCGTAGCACTTCATCTGCCTCGACGATAAGACCGTCTTCATAGGTGCGTGGCAGTCGTATCTTTGGCGGTGCTTCTACCATCAACTGACACTTTGTCACCACATGTCCAGCGCGATTGGTCGCTGTGCATTTGATTTCACCTTCATCGGTAAGTGCCACCTGGTGTATTATCAATACACTGGCGTCGTTATCGTTTACGATTCTCGTTCGTCTACTACTAAAGATCTCATAGCCATCTTTGAACCAACTGATCTCCGGGATCGGTTGTCCCTGTATACGCACACGAAACTCGATGCGTTCATCTTCGACAGCTTGTGTATCCTGTAGTTCGTCAATGAAACGTGGAACACTGATTGCATTACGTTGCAGCGTCACTGTTAGCATATCCGAGAGTTCGCTTGGCTCGGAACGTCCAACAACATTTTCTGCGATTGTGCGAAATTGATAGCGCCAGCCGGGTTCCAATCCACTTATAGATACTTCGCAGCTGGTAACTGGCAGTGGTGTTGCACGCAACCAATGCGGTGAGCCCATTCGCCGGTGTTCTACTATGTAGCCAGTAATTTGTGAGCCACCATCAAGCTTAGGACGCTCCCAATGTAAGTTGATAACATCCGGTTGTTGTTCGGAAAGCGGTAATAGAATTGGGCGACCAGGCGTTGAGGGAGGTTCTGAAAGCAATGGAAAATATTTTGTTTAAAAATTGCTGAATTGTTTTGTACTATATGGTTAAAGAGACATTGCATTTAATAGATAGAATTAAGTAAAAACCTTATTTTAATTTTTAGACCCACAAAAATCTAAAATTTTCCAGCCTAAAAAATACACCTGAAACCACAGTTGAAGATATCTTTGACGCAACGCAAAATTTAGGAAAAATTGGCTCTACATACGGGTGGCAATTCATGTTTAAGACAGGATTCGACAAGACTTCGAGCTGATATCTTCATTAATAAAAATTGCAAAAAAAAAATCCGGTGAAAACCCATCTTTGAGACAGTATTCAACAATGCAACCCCATTTAATATGTTTAGGCCTCTTCCAGTTCTATCATTTGGCATACATTTCGAGCTGTAATATTATACAGTTGTAGTTGAAACAACAAAACTAGGCAAAATTCGGTCATTTTCGGGCATCGGGAAGGGCTTTGGCAAAGCAACCCTGATTGGTTAGTTTCACCAAAATACATTACTATCTTTGCCGTATATCTTATCCTTAATCTTATACACTCGACTTTTCCACAGCGGGCTCTCGCCTATTAGTAAGATAATTTCAATTATTTTCTTTTTCGATACGGCACAAAAAAAAAATTCATTTTTATTGAAAAGATATATCGAAATAGGATAAAGGCGGCACCAAAACCCAAATTTGTCAGGTTTTAGTTCCAATGTACCCCTAGGTTCCATTTAAGGCAAAAAAAAAAACACCGAAAATGATTTTTGGTTTTCCTCAGCTACCGATTCAATATTCCCTGAGCTATACAAGCTTTTAGTATCACTTTTGACATGATGTTTGGTATTGAGAAAGTATACGTACAAATTAAGTTTTGACCGAAGTGGACTTAGCCACATAGTGCAGTTTGATATTTGAATTATAGTAAAATCAAGGAACTAGTGAGTCCTAATTCTTGGATATTTTATTAAACCCATAAGAGATGCTGCCTACCTCAGGATAATAATATAAGAGCTCATTAGCAAAATAACAAGGAATTTGGAAAACAAATCAAATTGAAAATTTAAATTTTTTCGGCACACGTTAACAATAGAATTCTTCATACTCGTACTCGCCTGTTTTCCTAATAATAAGCGATGACATATTTTCTACACGTATGATATTATCTTTGAAACTCATGTTTTTAAAGCAATCTACAATGTGTTCTGAATTCATTTCTACGAGTACATACATTATGTTTATTTGCAACGTATCATTAATAGTGCGTTTTTTGACATTTCCTTCACATATGTTTTTTCTAAAGTTTCGTTAAGTTTTGAAAATCTTTATCTCTTAATGATATTCTCCTCTACAATTTTCTTTTACTTTATCTTTATCATATAATAAATTTCTAAATAACTTTATGAACTTGCATTTTATTCTCTCAATGAATTGACGTTTCTTTTTCGTAAATGATTTTTTGAAAATTTTTATTCTCGGCATGTGTATAGGCTGTGTAATGCTTAAACAGAAGCAACAATCGCCAGCATACGTTCACATTTTTGTAGCACAAAAAACAAACATTGGCGAGTTCACCTAAAGACCAACAACCAACCACTTGAGTATAAAAAAGATCTAAAAATAACACAAATTTTAGCGCTCCCACAGTTTTTGACTATGCGAGTCTATGTTATAATTACCTATTGCATGAAATAAAATGAAAAAAAATTTGCTTATTTTTTCTGTCAAGAATTTTGTAAAATCTTTACAAAATCATTTTCAAACTTTATAAAATACCTGCAGATTTCCAATGTACAGCCTTTTTCGGTTTTCCTCCTTGATTATTCTGCTGGTATTTCCCTGTTTGATTGCCCATTTTAATTAAATTATCACATTAATAATAGATTTGCTTCTATGATCTTGGAATTTCTTCTCTTTTCTAAATTTAAGCTTATTCTAATTTTATATGATAAAAAATTTCTTTTATTATTTTTACTTTTTGGCCCACTTTAGCGATCTCACACACGTTTTTTGCTTGCAATCAGCGTCACACTAAAACTTTTTTGAAAACCCCGAATATTTTTTTCTTGAAATATCAATAGATTTTCATAGTTTTCCTTCTGGACTATCCGAATCCATTTTTATTTTACGTTACGCGTAATTTCGTCGTCGCTGCACGTTCACCTTCGTATTCGTATCCGTAGTGTCTGGGCCAAAGTGTCGTTGAAAATTGCAAGAAAACGTAGCGGATCACAGTTGTGCCAATAGACAAAAAATTAAAATTTTTGTTCGTTAAATAGAGTATTCGTTAAATTTTCTCAATTCGGTGGATGCACGTTTGTCGGTCGGGCATTGGATATTTTAATTAAAACAGAGAGCGTGAGAGATGAAGCATGGAAAATGATATATAATGAATGCATAATAATTATTGTACCGAAAACAAATACAAAACTAAATCAAAACAAATGAAATTGTATTGAATCAACAAAACATTAAAGAAATGACGGAAGAGTTTGTTGGGACCAAGTGGTCAAATGGTTGAATGTGAATTGAGCATCTTTAATTGATTCTCTCATTAAAGTGTTGCACTTAGAAAAAGTTTTAAGCGATTTTTTTTTGAGATCTTTTTAGGTAATTCATGGTATTTTATTTTGGATGTGTTTTACTGGCGGAAATGAAGGAAAATTTGCAATGGAGTGAATTGTTGGGAGTGTTCCACGCTGTAAAAGATAACACTGTTAAAGAGGTAATCGTTCGACTTTTCAACTTTTTTGTTCGCCTTTTCAACATTCTTTCACTTATTCAACATTTCCAATCGTTTTCGACTTTTTGAACCGTGTTCAAATTATTTTCAATTCTTTTTCGACTCAATCAACTTCTTTAATATTGATGAGTTTTTTTCAACTTTTTCTGACTTATTCATACATCTTCAATTTTTATGAAGTTTTTTCTGCCTTTTTCGAGTATTTAAACTTATTCAATCCTCATCAACTTTTTCCATCCTTTTTCGAGTTTTTGAATATTTTTCGGCTATTCAACCTTTTTCAAATCTTTTCAACTTGTTTTGTCTTTTTCAACCTGTTGGAAATTTTTTCAACTTCTTCAACTCTTTCAACCTTTCCCTTTTTCGATCTTACAACCTTTTTCAATATTTATCAATTTTTTATGGCATTTATTACTTTTTTCGATTTTATTCATCGATGATCTCAATATATTCTTTTCCGACTTCTTCAACCATTTTCAAATTTTTTCGACATTTCTCACGTTTTTTCGTCTATTTCAATTTTTATTGACATTCTTCGGATCATTCAACCGTTTTCATCTTCTTTTGGAATTCTTAAAATATTTCTAAATCTTTCAAAACTGTTCAACTTTTATTCGACTCATTCAACTCAATTTCAAATTTTTTCGATTTTATCGACCTTTTTCAATTTTTCTCAGCCTATTTCGAAATATTTCCATTAACATACTTAGGAGGCGTGAGGTGGCCGGCGAAAGGGTAGTTGCCGCAGACAGCAAATTGGTCTACAATTTTATGAATTTTTTTCTTAAAAGTTAGAAAACAATTTGGGGGTATGTACATTGGATCTGGTCAATTACAAATATCATTTACTTAAAAAAAAAAGGAAAGCTTCTAATATGCAATAATATTACACAGTTATACCAAAAACAAAATTTCAATTTTATATGGCAAGAACCATTTAGTCGGCCCCCCCTTAGGTACGATTATGCCTGGCAGAAACAAAGCAAGGAGACTCACTCTGTCCACGTTCAAAGCATTGTGGACGTAAATATTGTTTGAGAAAGGTGATCGGCCACGAATAGAGATACAAAAAATTGTATTTCATCTTGGCAAGTCAGTGTTCAGATCTATTATTTCATATGTGCCAAAGGAATTTAATATGATTTTATGTACTAAATATGGTTTTTGTGAAAATTTTGAGGTTTAAAAAAATTTCTTCCAACAAAAAAAGTCCAGAATTTTTGGTGCTGAATATATGTAAGTATATGCGTATGAAAATACAAGTCCTAGTAAAGATGTTAATATATTACTTAAATTTTATATCATAAAAGCACCTACCAATGCCGACAAATGAAAAAAAAAAAACAAAAATATCTCAATGTCAACTTCACTTTTCCACTATTCTGTCATTACGAAAAAAAAACCGGTTAAGATATTTTATCCAAAAAAGCATAAAAGGGCCGCCTACTCAATGTAGGTGTAAATTATTGATTATTAAAATGAGCTCTTTTTACTATCCCCAAGCAATAGAGTACATTTACATAAAGCCCATACATATGAATTTCTTACAAAAGAATGAAAGCGATTATTCTGAAAATACATACACACAATCAAGCGCTTAATAAAAGTGAGAAAAAGTCCAAGATTTCTTAAATAACACCTTAAAAAATTGGGGTCAGCTTAAGGGCCGTTGGGTTTAAATAAAAACGAAAAAAAAACAACAAATCGAAAAAGAAATCTAGCGACAAGTGTGAGCAAGTGAGGCGGATTTTCTCGCAAACAAAAGCCGCGCTGCACAGAAGTTCGAAGACAGCAGATGCATCCACGCCGGTCACGTCAACCGGTCGTTTACGATATTTATTAAAAGCCAATATTTATTTTCTCTGACTTATTTTTCTTTTTTTTTTCTTTTTTTACGATGCAAACTTTCTACTTTGGTTTTGGTTTTGTTTTTCATTAGGAAAATGTCAACATTTTAATTTTGAATTGCTGCGGATGCTGTTTGCGGTATTAGGTTTTACAAAATTAGGGTGGTTGAAAAACAAAAATCTTTTGTTTTTATTTTATTAAAGAAATTAAAATTAGCCGTTATTTTTTGAGCCAGCTAAATAGGCCTGGTCTTGTTTGTGCAGAGAAAAAAAATGAAAATATGTAACTACAATTGGCATAAGTTTGCTTGTGAATAGTTGGCTTACCTTTTTACTGATAAGCGGGAAAAAACGGCATAATTGCCATAAATTACCGCTTGATGCTTCACTGCTGCTGTTCTTGCAAGTTTTCACGTTTCTGTCGCATCGGTGCTGCAAAACGGTGGCTCATTGTATGGTTTTGCTCGGTTCATTGGATTCCAATATGAAACTTGCTGGGCAGTGTGAAATTCTTAGGCGTGCACTTTAGCGAGAATTCCTGGCCGACTGTTGCATGAAAGCTGGTTGACATTGATTTACTTGAAGTGCGGAATGTTGCACACAAATATGGTCAAAATAATTACTTGGTTTATGGTGTTGGTTATGGTGATGGGATTCATGAGCATCAGTTGTAACTACGAAAAGGTTGATTTTTTGTGTCTTTTGATGATGCTGTAAAATAAAGTTGTATAAATGGTTAGCACTGATTTTTTTATTTTAATTAAAGCTGCAGAATTTTTGCCTTCTTGGCGGGGCTTACATACATATGTACAAGGTGGCACAAAAGTGCCTGCTTGATTTCTGAATGTAGTTATTTTACTTGTACTGAAATAAAATACTTTTCCCTGTAAGTTATGAGATAGTTTCGGTTAAGTGGCCACCGCCAGAGCTGTAGAGCAAAATTCTTAACTTTTCGGATGTTCTTCTTTACAAAGAGCCGTGGCTTATTCGTGTAGAGAATAGTCAAATCAGAAGATCTTGCGGGTCAGTGAAAGTTACCAAAATGAATAGGTTAGGTTGAGAGAATGTAATGGCTCTTCTACACGAGAACTTTGAGAGACCCAAAAGCGACAATTTTGCTGATTCACGTATCTGCATTGGTGAAAATGTGCTTTTTTGTTCATGATGTTTTCCAACTATCAATCATTCTCATCATTGTCGAGGCTTAGCTTTGCTCTAATTTGCACATGGATGGAGGTCTGTAGGTTATGCCAGATCTTCAAGTTTCTTTTATTTAAATTTGCTGTAAGATTCAACAAGTGATGTCCATTTGCCCGTCATCTGACTGAAATTTGAGATTCCTCTTTGACAATTGCAGACTCAGGAGCAATATTCTCGGACAGCTAATACACAAAATACCAAACTTTAGTATAATCATATGAATTTTTTATTGAAATGATGTCACTCATACGCCATGTTGCACTAAGTATGTACATTAAAAATGTTTACAAATTCATATTTATTTATTTTTTTAATAGAAATACATTTAAAATGAACAATATAACTAATTTATAATTTAAATATTCGAATTAGAATTTTAAAATATATTGTGATGGCTAAGTAGTAGAACTAAGAGTAAGAAAAGACTATGCAAATTAGAATTTCGATCTTCGGTCATCGAGAGGTACGAGCTAAACTCAGTTCAGAGTTGGGGTCGCACAAACCCAGTTTCTCGACGGTAGTTACTGTCTTGAGCAGCATCGACTAACTTATTTTTTAACGACCCTGCTGTATACATATTATAAGTTTAGTTGTTACTGGGTGTTACCGCCGCCCAAAGACCTGCCGCGCAGGTGCCGTGCATCACTTGCAACATGTGTAGCTTAAGCCGGACACTGCATAAAATAGTAATTAGTTATGATAATGTGCAAAATATTTAAATTATAACAAACAAACACTGTTCCACCGTATTAATAATTTAAAATTTCAACCGCTATAACTCCTTAATCATCTATAAAAACTTCATCACTTATTGCATTGAAAAAAAGCGGCTTGTTGGAAGCAAACAAGAAATGATCATGCATGTGATCATTCTTCAACTCTCCCAGGGTTTGTGCCCATCAGCAACATTGTAGCAAGCAGATAATTACAGACACCAAGGAAAGTATCAATAAGGACAATAATAAAAGCAACAACAAAAGTACATAAAGGCATAACAAGAACAACACGCAGCAGCAACTAATGAAGATCATTGCTGCCATAACGAACATATCGAATGCAATCGTTGTAATGATAGAATTAAATAATGAGGCTACGCATGCGTACAGCTACCAATGATAACGACGACGACGACGACGACGACGACGACAACAAAAAAAGTGCACACGACAAAACGATTTATATTTGATCGATCGTTGAACAAATGTTCGATCATGTTAAGGTCGTATCTGAAGGAAAACAAAACAACAAGTGCAAACGAACAAAACGCTGTTTGAACAGCTGATCTTGTTTGGTACAAGTAGTAGCTTAACACACAAATAATTTTCAGTTGGCGAATGAACTTTCTTTCATGCAAGGTTTTATTGAGGTTTTATCAAAAGTTCATCAGTTAGTGATATTGGAGGTTTATCTCTCGTGTTTGAAGCACAGCGTCCAACAACGAACTCAAACCAGTGATTGCGCTCAGAAAAACTGGTATGTTTGTAAAAGCGTAAAATGCTACTTATAGGGGGAGGGCAGGTGTATACCATTGAAGAAAAATATGCCGAGTCTGAGCCAAGCTTGCAACAAACTTTAACTTGAACAGTATTTTTAGTTTGTTACGGCTTGGCGTGTGGAGTGGAGTGTGCGTCGTACTTTTGGATTCGTTTTTTAAAAAAGAGTGCGCGCGAATTTGCGTTCGTGGATAAAAATAATGAAACCATAAATTAAAAATTTTGTTTATAAAAAAACCAAAAAAAAAAATCGTGTAGGTTGACTTTTTAGTAAGCTGCTTGTGTTGATCGTGCGGATTTTTATTTTATGTTTTATTTTTTTGTCGATTTGTCATGTACATCGTAACTACAAACGTGATCTTAGCGCGATCCAAGCGTCTCGCATACGCGTTAAATAGGCTGTAATTTTTTTTTTCCCCCCAAAGTAGTTACTGGCTTTGGCTGGAAGTCAAAAAATTCTATAAAAAAATATCATGATCTTTAAAATTTATGAAGGTAATTTTCCGCAAAACCAAAGGAAAAAAGTTTAGAGTGATTAAAAAGTTTCTAGAGATCGTTAAAATTTATTAAAAATGATAATATATGAAATTGAAAAATTATATATACAAAAGTGACAAAGAATTTGTATTAATATACGAGTTTGCTGTTGAGCAAAAAATTCAAAACCTGTCAAACAAAGTGAATTTTCAATCGAGCCCAAAAAAATCGTCGAACGCATTTATCAGATTTCAACAGTTCACCCACGATTATGTGTTAAAGTCCGTGCCAGCAATTGCTAAAAAAAAGTGAAATTAGGTCATATGTTTCTGGCGTAATCAACATCATCAAAACGCTTAGTAAACTGTTAACTTTCATTCAAAAACTTCAAAAGAATCTGAGATTTGTGTTTTCATTAGAGGTTTTTTTTTGTTGTATTTTCGACCCATTTTATTGTCTCACATCTGTGCTATATCTAAATGTGAGCTATGTGTGTACGAATTTTCATTTTGTGTGCGTTATGTTATGCTCCCATAGCAAATGCTAACTATGTTTTTTTAGCCTCAGGCTTTGACGTTGTTAAGCCGCATTCTTGAGGTGCGCCGCCGTTAAAGGAAAAGTACAAAAAACCACATGCTTTTAACATATGACTTGGCATCAGTTTTGAAAGGAGTTCGCATTCAATTAATGACTTAAAGTTGTTATTGACTTAAATTGTTGCTTATGTAGCAGCTTTGCATAAAAAAAAGAAATATAGAAAATCGGCAATTTTGTTTGTTAACTATGCAATTTTTGTTTAACAAAATAAAGGTAAAATGCGTTTGAGTACGTGTCTGCAGTTCAGTAAAATCGACTATAGTTGATTTGCAAAATCAGCATTAAAGTTGTGAATTTAATCAAAAAATGTGGGTTTTAATTTAAAAATAGAAAATTGTTATCAGTATACATAGCACAGAAATTGTAAAGCTATTTCCATGTTTTTCCTGGTAGGCCTATAACATTCATAACTACTATTTTATAGCTAAGCTCTAAGAAATCACATTTCTTATATCAAAACCATAATTTTACGTTAAACAATTCTTCAATGACATATTACAATGTTAACTGATCGATGATCGGATGGGTCGGAACATTCTCAAGTATTTCTTAGGGGATAATCCATACAAGTGCTATGCACCGTGTTGATTTGTAAGAAAAGGAGATGAATAGGTATGGGATTGAGAAGGGTAGTGCCGGTGATGCTTCGTGACGCAAAAAGAATGGGCCTGAAGAGAAGACGCCCAAGTATTACGATACAACATCGGAATAGAGACCCAGCTCATAAATTTCTTTAGAGTACTTCTCATTAAGATAACTATGAAATAGCGTTAAAAACACCCTAGAGAATCACCAGAGGAGACGAAACACACATGCTCTATTAACTTCATCACACGTCGCAGAAATCCATACACTTAGTACAAACTGTACTCCAGCTTAGCGCTAATATAACTGAAATAGAACGTTCGAAGTTCAACAGTGGTGAAGTATTTCTAACACTGCTTTAAAAGCCTAGACACAGCCGTTTCTTTTTACACACCGAACACATGATTTGTCTATCTCGGATATGACTGAATCGATATTTATGGAGTATTCATTTGAAGTGAATCCATCTATGACAACACGTATAGATCCGCCACTCGGCTCATTAGCCAATGAGGGAGGAAATACTGACAATATATGCAATTAATTTTGTGGCCAGGTGCCTCAAGAGTGACAATCATACTTTCACCGAGAAGATGAATACATTTGGTCCACATTTCACTGAGGAACGCCATCAGATCTCGAGTAGAACGAGCCCTGCGGTAACCATAATGCCGATCACTAAATAATTATTTTCCCTCCAGATAATTTACAACGTGAACGTGGCAATAAAAGAGTTTCTACAGGTGTAAATTTAGTTTTAGTTAGCAAGTGTGTGAAAAAGGCATTTTTTGATCATAGGAAAATTTGCTTTTTCCAAGACTTTTTTAGCTACATAAATAAATGTAAGCACTAAAGAAAATTGTATTCAGTTGTTTTAAATATAAAAGAAGGTAAAAACATAAAATTAAGTAAACAACAAAAAAATAGTTAAAGTTTTATTAATTATCACAGGTAGCACTGCAAACAATTTTTTTTAAGCACCATCTAATGAAAACAAAATGAACAAAACAGCTGTGTGGTTTCTTTTAACCATCATTAAACTACTTGTATGCATAGATGTTCTGTTATCTTAAAAGGTTTTCTCTACTAGACATCTTTTGAAACTGCAATCTGTTAAAAGACATAATCCAGCCTGCCACAATGTGGGCCTTTTTAATTGAAATCCAATACGGAAGCTCATGAACACGCGTTGTTGTCGTCTCCAACGTCAGCCAAGCGCAGCGTTAAGCCGCTAAGAATCTTGTTTTCCATTATTCCAGTTAATTTTCTTTTTCAGTATATGATAGATCCATTCTACCGTCACCTTTTTCCGCCTTTTTTCCACATCGTCAGTTGGCTTTGAGTGCTTTTCTTTAAGAGTTTCAGTTGACAATTATTATTATTACTTTTACGTTTGTAACATTTAACTTGGCTATATTTTGCTGTACCATCTATTGCATGAGCACATTTTGTCGTCGTCTTGCATGGTCATTACATAAAGCCAAGCTATTCATCGCAAGCGAAATGCAGTTAGCTTTGTTGCCACATCAACAACAGTGGACATAATCAAAAATGCACGGCAAACGATGGCTGCAGTAGACACTGACAGCTGCAGCGCAAGTGAAGTAGATAATAAAAATTATATTCGTATCTATTAAATATAACTAATACCTAATACGAGTTTTGGTAGGATAATACCAGCTTAAGGTGTAAGAACTTGTCTTATTTTAAAGTAAAAACTTTTCAGTTGTAGACAATACTTAGTTTATACTTGTAGTATATAAAGATATACTATTCGATCAAATGTCTAGCTCTAATTTTAAAGCAATAAGTTTGTTCATGCCTTAGATTTTTTGACAGTTGGAAAGCAGGCTCATACTCAAAATTCAGTTAAGTTAAGTTAGCTGATTAGTCTCCTATAAATCCGAAGAACGATTTTATGGCAACCGCCTATTACTTTGTTGGCTAACAGTTCGGATCTCACGGCTGCCAACTGATGTATGATTTTATTCACTGCTCTCTCTCTCTCTGCAAAGTTTTTCTCAACTATCGCCAGTTGGAGTCGGCACTTAACTGTACGTTCCCGCCGATTCATAAAATAAATAAAGTCAATTTATTGATTCTCGAGCATAGAGTTTTCAAGCGATAGACGATATTAGATGAGCCTCGGTAAACTTTGCTGATGCTCTTGTTGTCCATGAAATTTGTGCCAAGGTTATATGAAATTCCCTTGGCAGATTATGTATATTATTTTTGTGCGAAAATATTTTCGGCGACTCTGCCTTTCCAATAACTTTGGACTAAAATTTCAGACTAAATTACTTTTCGTATTATTTTTCCATTATAATTCTCGTGTGGTACGGATTTTTCCTAACATATCATCTGGTTTTTGCAATAAACGGATTCAAATAAGTCACAAACACAAATTTTTTTAAAAATATATGTGACAATATACAAACCCTATTACGAGATTTTTCTTCAAACTTCAGTAATTTTTTAAAAATCTTGTTTTTATTATATAACTAAATTAATTGTTTTGTTAACTACAGGCTATTTAAACAATTTAAAATAATATAAAGAAATAACACATTTTTTTGACAAAAAACTGTCAATTTTAAAGACAAAGTTTGTAATTTTCTCTCTATATAGTCAAAAATATTCGAAAGAGTAGATGTCTTCGCTTCAAGCGTTTGAAAATTATAAAAAAAGCTATGTTTTTGATATGTTCGATCCCATTCATCGCAAAAAATGAATACTTCGGATTTCAAATCAAGAATTAATTGAAACTAGGTGATATAAAGAACGGTTTTCAGTGCGTTATATGATTGTTATTTTATATAACTATTATCTCAATAAACCTGAGTTATTCAACTATATATTCAGCAGAATCTGCAGAATATTTCGCTATTTTCATTTTGTGTATTTTTTCTTGTTGTCATGCATTATTAAAGAAATTCAATGCGAAGGACAAACCAATAACATGATCAACAAATTTAATTAACACACAAATTAAATGTTTATTTGATCAAACACAAAACGATTTGATTTAAAATTCGCAGAAAGATGTTAATGAACTCATAGTTGGACTTTGCTGCCAAATGTCTAGAAATAAAATGCGTTAAATTTTTTTAAACCAAAAGTTTTAAAATACTCAAGAGAGTGTCATTTTTTTAGTAAAACTTACTTAGAGCTAGATATTTAGCAAATAGTTTACAAGCAAATTAAGGCCATGTACTATTAGTCCATTTAATTTTCCAATTTTCTTAGTAATGCTTAGAGAAACATAATTGATATAACATCCCTCCACCCCACTACGGTAATTGATATACCAATACTTAGTTGCATGCTTAAGTTTGACTTGCATAAAAGTGGCTTTAATATGAAGTGTTATGACAAGCTTAAGTAAAAACTTTAATGCAAATGCTTGCGTGTGTAGTTATGCAACTTATTCTAACAGTAATTTTAACCAACTGGTCAAGTGTTCTTTTAACGTTCCTAGTTAACTGCTTTAATAACTCGCTCGTATTTGGCCATCAGCAGGTTAGAAAATAATACAGACTCACTAGCACCACACATGTGATGTTACAGACGCTACAAAACTGGATTCACAGAAATTTGCTGTAATGTATTAACCGATTATATAACAACAATATATCTATAGTTTAAACTTCTTTAATTTTGGTCCTTGATAGTTCAGCTACGATGTGATGGGTTTTTTCATCTACTCTACAACATTGGTCTTAACATATTTTTCTGCTTATGGCTTTCTTTTTGAGTCATTGAGCGAAATTTTTGTTTCGTCGGCCGCTCACAACCAGGCCCACTACGATTCTGGTGGCTAACGCCTATTTCGGCTATTGGACTATCAATTGCAAAAAAAAAATTAGCCGGGAAGAAATGATTATGAAAAGTCCAACGCTACCTCCCGGACTATCACTCATTGTAACAAATCTGTCAGAAATTCTTGTTGATTGGCTTAAAATAGCTCGAAAATTTTACGAGTAATTGTAAGTCAATTTCATTATTTTTTGACCAAAAGCAACACACGCTCATGTAACACCTTATAATGCACATCTTCATACGTATTTTGATATCAATAGTGAATTGTTTTCTCAGTGCATATTAATTGCATTAATGCTGTCAGTTCGTGCATACGAGATACATCCGGTCCATAATTTTTAAGGTTCCAAACACAATTCAAACGAAATGCGAGTGCGAGAGAAAAACAAAACGAAATAACATGATTTTTTCTATACGAGTAACCGACGGAAGTATAATGTTTTTATCCAACTGAGCTAACTAAGTAAAAATATTAGGTACTGAGCAAAAATTAATTTATTGAAAAAAGTTTTCTAGTTATACAAAAAAAATTTTATATTGAAATACAATTCTTGATATAACATATTTCTTTGATTGATAGCTTATGACTTTGGAGGGTTTGAGGGACAAACGAACTCTTTGAGATTTTATATTGGATAGAGATGCATTGGACTACTTTAATATTATTTGTGGTATAGTCTATAGATGTTGATTTATGGTTATAAATGAACGAGCTTAGGCTCTAAAGCGCAGACTTTCGGAATTTTATCTAAACTACTCGCAAAATACAAAAAAAAAACATAAAGCAAGCGATTATTTAAAAATAGCCAAAGAAATTATATGATATAAAATTTACTTGATTACAGATTGAAAATTGTGATTTCCTAAAAAAAAACAACTCTCTTTAAAGTTACAAAAAACAAATATCAGACGAATATTCAGATACACAATGGGTTAACGCAACACATACTCGCGCACACCTTAAAGTGTACATATTTAAGTGTTAATTTGTATGAAAAATCTGCTATTTGTGTCAGGAGAGAAAATAAAATGTTTAAGTGGAAATAATTTGTGAATCTCACAAAATTATCTAAACATAAAAAAATCAGCAGGAATCGAAAAAAAAGTCCAGTGTCTTACAGTTCAGAAACAGATGAAAATGTTGCCAAACGTGTTGAGCCGGTGTTAATATGGAATAATAAAATGAAATAAAAAAAAAATTTAAATAAAAATATGATAGTAAAAATGAAATAATAAAATAAAGAAAAAGCTTGCCTATCGAAGCATAGCTGTATCTAGTTTCCTTTTGAAGTTGTTGTTGCAGTTGTTGTAATTTTCAAATAATTTTAAATAAAACTCACCGCACTTCGATGACTTTGATAACAAGTTATTGTTGTTGTTGTTGTTGCTGTTGTATACCGATCGCATCTACAATATTGAATCGATCGATTGAATATCAGAGCTGCTGCTGCCGCTGCCGCTGCTGCTATTTTTGTTGACCGAAAAATCACTGTCGTCATCATAAGCGACGTCAAGTTGTGTTTGTTGTTGCTTTTACTGTTGCTGTTGATGTCATTCCTGTCATGGAGGAAGACGTCTTGAATGCTTTACAAACTCGCACGGCCTATTTACCTGGTGGTTTCGATAGAGAAGGAAAAATTATTTTTATTGTCAACATAATCAATGACTTACAGTTATGGAATCGCAAATGTCTGGAGATTTCAATAATATATTTGAAGAAATCATTGAGGTGAGTACAAGAATTTAACATTTTTTTTTTCAAATTCTAACAAAATTTTAAAATTGTTTCATTGTACTGTAAATCAACTTTATTTATGTGTTGCGAAACATTGTCGCTAAAAGATGTTTCCAAGCATTGTTGCTTAATATTGCTGTCTAATATGTTATATTGGTAATAATTATAAGCTAAGCCTAAAAAAATTTGTAAAAAATTGTGACTAAATAGTGTTGAGATTAAACTGTAGTAAAATATTTTTGCTAACATGATATAAATTGTTGCTTAATATTGCACACAAATAATGAATTTGCAGTTCCGCCAAATATTGTTGGCTAAAATGATTGTTCAACATTGCTGCTAAAATTTGTGACTAAAAATTGTTGCTAAACATAGTTGCTATGTATTGCTGCTTAATATGATCACCAAACATTGTTGCTAAATATAATTGCCAAATATCGTCGTTACTATGATTTCGTTAGATTACGAGGCGGAGGAATTTGATACTCCTTCGTGCCATCATCACAGTCATAAGATTATTGTAGGGTCTGTATACGATAACGAGTCGTTCACTGTGCTGGGGTTTCGTTTTTGAGAGGAGGCGAACCACACACACTAATCTTTTCTTCAATTCAACTCTTCCCACAGAAATATTGTTTTAATACTTTTCGTTTTTTTAAAAATCATTTAAGACAAAGCATTTAGCAACAGAAATGTGTGCTTGTTTTATATATAGCGATACTAAGAGACAGCTGTATGCTGTGAATGCGGTTAGGAAATTAATATATGAATTTTCAACAGTTTTCGACTGCATCTATTTTTACAAGATTTTGCAACACTTTCAAAATTTTTCATCTTCAACAACATTTTTCCACCTTTTCAACATTATTCGATCTTCTCAACATTTTTCGACTATGCCAATATATTTCGACCCTTGCAAAGCTTTCAGCTTATACAACACGTTCGGATTTCTTAAAATTTTTCTATGATTTCAACAGCTTTTGAACTTTTCAAAATTTTTCGACTATGTCGAATGATATGATTTTTCAACATTTTTCGACTTTTTTAACACATTTCAACATCATTCAATTATCGTAATTTTTCTAAATTAATTAATTAATTTAAAAATTAATTTTTCCTCTTCGATATTTGTTTTAAAGTTGTGCAATATCTATAATGTGACACATTTTCGGTAACATTCGAAAATTTTTGACTGATTTGATATTTTCCAAAACTATACAAAATGTTAAACTTAACTCAATTTTTAATACTTTTCGATCATTTAGTTCACACATAATTCCAGGAGTGTTTGCTATCGCAAGATAAATTTTTTTAAACGGGATCAATTAATAATAAAATTTGAGTAAATGTGTATTTTTCCATTATATAAAGAAATTATTTTAATGTAACTTTTTTGAAAGTTACAGCCTAATTCAAACAAAAGTTGAGTGAGAAAAGTTTTAAGGGCATCATCTTACATTATTTTAATTTGCATTTACATATATTGGCATTGTTTTGTATGAATATTTGAGATATCTGAAAAGCGACCTCATTTCATAAATTTATTTTGATTGTTTTCTGATTGATTTTGGTATCAAAATTCATTCATTCATTCACAAAAAAAACTAATTTACATAGGTAAAATTTGAATTAATAACGATTCGTTAGGCCTATGAAAACTTGATTTTATTTTTCATTTCTGCATAAATTTTTACTTATAACTCTTTTATTGTCTAGTCAGTCTTGCCCTAGGTATTAACTGTTAATGCCTTACATAAATAGCTAATTAATTAATTTATGAATAAAATTTAAATTATAATTGCAGTTTATTTTATGTATTATGTATTTAAACATATATACATTTTTGAGAGACTTTATTGTGGTAATAAAATAAAATGCATTTAACAAGAGGTTACTTATAGAGCAACTTCCTACCTGGGTTCTAGTATAAACATCGGAAAGATTTTGTTTTTGTGTAGAGTAGAGTAGCAATTGCTTCTCTAAGATTATATATAAATTTCATTCATAAAAAATATTAAATTTATAACATCAAAAAGCACTTGCAGTTCGATTTATTTAATTGATAACATTAAAATCGTCGTAACATCCATTTTTATTGCTTAATTTATATGATAGATTTCTACATATACTGCTTGTATGTATATTCATAAATGAAAAAAATTATTAATAAAAAGAAAAAACTGACTCAACATTTTTTTCAATCATTATTAAGTTTTTTTATGCCTTATTAATTGTCTTCTAGAGTCTAGTTTATTGCGTCACTTTTATAAAACTATTTTAATTTGTCGGCTTCCTCGGGTGTTTTTTCATTAATGAAGAAAATGAAAAAATGCTTGGACTTTGTAAACAAAAGAAAAGCTGTTAACCATAGTTGCTACTGATTGACGAATGTGATTTGTGAGCATCCCAATAATGTTTGAGCGATTATGCAATTAAAAGACTGAACACAATTAAGAATGATTAATGTTTTATTATTTTAATAATGAAACTACATATTTTAGAGATTTTATTTATTTTCGGTAGGCTTACAAAATATTGATATTTTTGTTTCATAAAACAAAATGGTAATGGTCGGTTATAAAGTCAGTTTAAGGTATTTAAATTGTATCTTTCTTTTGCACAATTTAGTTTGCAATTCAAATACAAATACGATAGATACCTACAAAAAATTTCGCAAAAGAATGATGTAGTCAAATTAGCAGTAGTCAATTAAAACGGAACATATCCAATGTTTCTGGAAATGTGATGTTTTGATGGAAGTGCTGTAATAATGTTCAGTAACTTTTAGCAGAAATTTCATAGAATGAAAATGTTTCGTTTTGATCGTGAATGATCAACCATTTTGAGTCTTAACCAGTGGATTTTAGTCATTATTTTTATGATCTGATGAAATGCAGAGGCTGTTTGCTTTAACTGACAGTTACAAAAAAAGTGACAGTAGCTGAAAATGCTATTCATTAGTAACTTAGAGACTTATGAGGCTATGAGCTAAGTCTATCTTTGCGTTGTGTGGTGTGTTTCAGCGCAACAATTGTTTTATTTCTTATCACCTTGTGAAATCAGATCAAAATTCATTTTTGATCATAACTTTTTTGTTTGATCGGACATCATCGTCATATACAAAATATTTTTGGAAAGGTGCGAGTATTGTCTAACACTATATTCAGTACTCATATTCTAATTTATACAATTAAGTAGACCTGTGATTTCAATTTCAAACTTAACAATTTTATTGATTTTTTGTTGAAATTTTCTTAAGAAAACTTTGTACTCAGGTTTAATCCGCTGTAATTATTATTTTCATTGTATAAAGAAAATAGTTTGATGACATAAGCTAAGTGATTTTTTAAAAAGCTTAATTTTATGAAAGAAAAAATAAAAAACTTTAGGGACTTAAATTTGATAAAAAAGATACTCACTAATGGAAGGTGTCTTTGCAGATATGTAAGACTTGAGAACTAAATATAGTGGCCTTCCCCAATATGTTATGTATATGTCTGATTATATATCGAACATCGAAGTTATGATGCAAAAATGAATTTTTTCAGATTCCATGATTAGAATGATTATTAGAATTTTTTTTTGTTTCGCTGAAATACTTGAGATAAACTCTCAAAATAAAAGGTAACACTTTAAACAGATTTTTGTGATACTTTGCATTAGATTTGCATGTTTATAGTATCTACATAACTCGAGATAGCTTTGCACAGAAACTTATCCCTAATAACAACGTAAGTTTTACTGAAAATTCAATTTTTATTTTCTAGCCCTGCGTTACTACAACATGGCGTTTCAGTTATTGTAGATGCACAAAAGAGCACCTCACGTATCACACGCACGCATTCCCGCACAATTTATGCACTTTTTGGCGATACCAGAGTCAATTTATATCTAGTCAGATCGGAGAGTTTTTGGGAAAAACACGTTGAGCCATGCACCAAATCACAGACAAAAGGAGCGGTGAGTTTGTCGCTACAGTTGATGTTGAAAATTTGATATTAAATAAAAAGTTTTAGAAAATACTGGAAGTTCTTCCCTAAGCTCTTCAACTAATTTTCCTGAAATAGTTTTTACATAAAAAAGCTCATTTTAACTTATTTTTTGTTATGTGAAATATAAAGGAGATTTTAACATACCTATCGGAATAGACATAACCTAACAAAAACCTCTTCTGTTAACCCAAATTTAATGTAAATTTTAAAAACTTTTTTCGCTTTTTTTTTTGTTGTTTTTATTTGTTACAATCAGCCTATTGTGCTGTCAAAGGCGCGCCTCTGCAAATACTTCGACATGAACAATTTGCCAGCAGAGCTTGATGGAAGTTTGCAATTCAATTACGATTTGTGGCTGCAACAGCGCAAGGTAAGGAAGATGTTGCATGTGCTGTGTATTGCATGTTGTATTTAACTTTGTTGCTATTGCTTTGAAGTTGTTTTTGACATTAACAATTTTATTCTTTTTTCTCGTTCCTTTCTATTGAATTTTTCAAGTCCATTGATGAATTTCAAAAGACTTATGAACAAACTTTAAATGCCATGGAAAATTTGCATATTCTTCTGCTGAGCAATAAATCATTGAGGCCCTCAGAAGCTGATCAGGAGCTAAGAATATGTACACAGTTGCATGCGCTAGTGCAGGAGCAAATTGAGAATGCTATTGAAATGGGTGAGTTACTAAAGGAAATTTTTGTTTATTGCAAAATAATTTAAAAAAAAGAGAAAATTCTTCATTTGTTTTGGACTTTTCTCAAGTTTGTTACGTAAGTCTTTTGTTTTTAAAGTGCTTGACTTAGCTATTTAATTGCTTGGAAATAAGGTAGGTCAGTTTTAGAAAGGCAAGCCAACGCCTTATATGTTAGGTAAGCTAAGAAGATTTCGTTCAAGAGTTACTCACTGAAGTTTCTTTCTTAAGTCTTTTGTAGATGTCTGGTGTAAGGAAAATAAAGTGAACTTTGTCGGACTATTTTTTTTTATAATAATTTTTTGAAAAAGATATTAATAATAAAAGGATGAGAAGAATTATTTAAAATGTAAAAATATCTAGCTTTTGAGTTTATGTTTTTAATCTCGCTAGGCTTATTACGCTTTTACTTTAAAGCCATAACATGAAAACAACATAAGAACAGTAGCCATGTCCACTTTTTTTTTTGATTTGACCAATGAACTGTCAGACAACTTCAACTGGACTTTTGTTTCATAAAAAATATATTACCGGCTTAAATTTTTACTTTCCATTCGCTTGCAAAAATTTCCAATGAACTTGACTTTCGCCACTCGATGTGCGAGGTGAACATTACAAGACAACATCGAAATGAAATAGTTCGTGAGGGTAAGTGGGGAGCAAAGTATGCGCATTAATCGTTAGGATGTAGCGCAATAGAAGGCAAAATGCTCGCGTACAAATTTTTCTTTTTCATTTTAAAATAAATTCAGCTAAGCCTAAAGTTAAAATTGAAATGAACATAATTTGACACGCATCTAAGCTGTACATAGAAAAAAAATCTACTTAAAAGCAAATGTATTTTCGAATATTGTGTCGATTAACTTATGCTAAAAAATGCGTATTTCCAACTCTTATTTCCGAATTTTCAAACAAACGTATGACGCCTTTCATGTCAAATGTCATAAGCAGAGTTAGCAATTGACCAGGATTGACCCGGTAAAGTCTGGAATTTCATGTTAAATCCGGGTCCTGGTAGAAATCCAATGGACAATTTTTGTGACATGGACTTACAAGTTTTGTGTAATGAGCAAAAAATTAAAAAAAAATCATAGCTTTTCCCCGTAGCCTTTTACCATTTGAGGAAAAAATTTTTTTTTTTGATAAAGCCAAGTACTATTTCTGTAAGACTTGGTAACCTTGGTCCTAAGCCAAATATAGAACATGACCGATTGATTTCAAAGTTGAACAAAGTGTTGTCCCATTGAAGTAATTTGACATTTTTCGCCGATACTCTCTCTTACGTGTAGATGTTTTGTCTCCTGAACTAGTACTAAAAGGCTTAGTCCAAGTACTTTCGAAAAATTTTTTAATAGTCTTTCGAGTGGTCGTAATAATTTTTCGAAAAATTTGTCCTTGATTTTTCAAAATCCAATATTGTTGTTTGAAGAATGATTCTTTTGGTTTTTTTTATTATTCTAGTAATAAAAATGAGGGTTTCTTCACTTTAAATACATTGAATTTTAGAGAACGTTGTTCACTTTTCGAGAAAAAAAACTTATTGAAGATTTCGGATTAGTTTCATTATCATACGCAAGGTGCATGTTAGATATTCTTTCAGTTTATATCTGCTTTGAGGTAGATATTTTTTCTGATGTAAATTCCCAAGAAATACAAGCTAAGAGAATGGCAGCAGCTCAAATATCAAAGTTTGCATTTTGACTTCTGTTTCAAGTCATAAAAATTATGTGGATTATGACTGAAGTGAAAGTATTTGTACGCATTACGGTCTTATGTCTACGAGTGAAAGGTATACGAAAAGTTTAACAATTTCTATTTACATCCATAAGACCATTTTGTTGCAATATGCAAATATTTCAATAAGTTTTACATCAAAATTAATTTAGTAAAGAGTAAGTATTTTGATGCGTCAAAGTACTTACAGGTTTCTGAAATTTTAAGCGTGTGGTCAAAATTTATATAGATCGTTTTTATGTTCACATAAAACAAGTTTTTTGAGACGGGTATTTTTTTATCAAAGAACTTTATGTTGCATGAAAAAATACCTACATATTTCATTATAGACAGCTGCATGCCACAGTTGTACAAGACTTATTTAAATGTACCTACTCGTACTCTTATCGTTTTTCAATCATTCAATCCAACAAATAAAATTTAATTTTTATGGAGATTTTTACTAATAAAATGGAGAATTCATTAACCACGCATCAACTTAATATCCAATGACCATAACTTAATAAACGATTTTCTGCTCATTTCATCTTCAATTAGGTAACCGCATTTTAACTCGTCTTGCCGAAGCCTATCCGTTGCCACCCAGGCCACACACCGAGGTAGCCAACACCACGATGTATATAACCGATGCGACAACAAGAGCAATGACTCCAACGATAATAACACGACCGGACAATACAGCGCTTAGCAATAAGCCGCGATTGCCACCCGATCTCAACTATGAACGCAATCGTGTCGTCATGCGTCTCAATGAAATTGAACGAAAGCAGACATCAATACGCACCGCTTGGCTGGAGTTGCTGCAGAGTATACGTGAGGCACGTGAACTATCCGCGCTGGAAGAAGGCGTGGCATTTGTCACCAATTGGATATTGACAACGGCCGAACAATTGTTAAGTCGCCAGCTGACAATCGGTTGTGATGTGCGCGCTTGCGAAGAATTACGCAGCGCTCACAATGCACTCGAGATGGAATGTCGTGAGACTTATGGATTCTATGCGGAACTGTTATATAAAATTGATTCATTTGCTGGACCAAGAGATAGTTTTGCCTTTAAGGATCTGCTGTCGCAGCGTGACTTCATGCAATTTGTGTGTCGTTCGTTTGCGACGCGTTTAGAACGTAGACGTAATATTCTCATTACATCGTTACGCTTCTACCGTCTGGTCAGTGAGTATTTCGATCGGACAAGTGCGGTTTTCGAATCACTAGTCATGGGAAATAAAGTAGAGGACTTCGAAGCTGCGGCTGGCAATTTGCAGAAGCTGAGGGAGAGTCAAACGAGCTTGGGTAAGTTGGTGCGAAGAATGGTGTATGGCTACATCAAAAGTATGTGCGGCACAAATGCTGTGGTTTAATTTTGAAGATATCTCACGAAAAACTTTAAGCTGCATAGGGGGTATATTTTTTTGCGGTTTTCAGATTATTTAAAACCACACAGAATAATTCTGCTTACATTCTATTGTACACTACTCTTTCTCTCTCTTTGATCATTGACACACAGCGAGCTTCGAACGTGAACTCAATCGTGAGGGCGAAAAACTCAGCGACATACTTGCGATGCCGGTTAAAGATGCGCTCGGCCGTGACCTACACATTGACTACAGCGATGATATTGCGAATATTCGGGACATTTTGGACACGACCATTGCGCGTCGCAACATTTTCAGCGACAGCGTTGAATTGCAAAAACTCACCTTGGAACAAGTGACACACATTCACACATACGAACTGGACGCTCGCATGGCAACCCAGTGGATGGACGATCTGTACGAAGTCATGATCAAGTGTCACTCGCACGTTGGCTGCAATATACATGAGATACAGGTGCAGAAGGATGAGTTGCAGACGTTTCAAGAAACAGGAAAAGTGAGTTTTTAAATTAAAATAATACATTGCATGAATGGTTGGTTGACTTGGTTGCTTCAGTGGGGTGATCCCGTGCGTGTGTGCATTGCTTTTTATTGGTATTAGAATAACAAATAATGACTTGCAAGGAAGGTATTACAGTTGCACGTCATTGTTTAAAATCAAAAGGCGATTATAAATAAGTTTGAAAATTCGTTATTGTTTGAAACATAATACAAATTAGTGTGCCAAAACAGTTATAGCCGAGATATACAGGAGGAAATTCAAGAATTGTATATTTTTGAGATTTAACTACACAATCATTTTTCAAAAAAAAATTTTAAATTTAATGTCTTTGGAGATTCTAATTTCGGAAATTTAAAATGCCATGGCTATGCGATAAATTGAGCCTGTTCTGCAGGTTTTCTTTTATAAGAAAAAAAAGGTTCACTTCCGAAAAAAGAATGACAATCTCACTTTTCTCATAGGCAGTTACATAGACATATTTTCAAACATACCCTGCGAGCTGCCTTTGTATTGAGTCAAAAAAATCCCTCACCTAGAAATTGCAAGTCCGTTAAGAATATTGCGGGCATTTAAAAAATTGTCGGAATGAAAACCTTGTGGCGGCCGTGCTAGGGACTATCTTTATCCCATTTAATTATTGCAGGAAGTTTCTTAGAATAGCCATTAGTCCTGCTGCTTCAGCGTATACAGAGCGACTGTAACATTTTATCTCTTTGAAATTAAAAATAGTGATCTCACTCTCGAATGCTTCCCGCTGTAAATTCGAATTGCATTCAGTACCAACCGCACAGCTGACCGATCTTATAGATTTTTGTTTTTGCATCCAATAGCAGGTTTTCATTTTGTTGTTTTTTTTTAGTAGGTACTATAATTCCGCGACGTTGCGTTTTAACTTCCGTCCAGTCTGTCCGTATATTGTGTGAGCTTGATGTACCGTTCAATGCATTTTTTTTCGAAATCATGTTTGAAAAGTTGTTGAACTCATTGTGAAAAGTGGCTCAATGGCGATTTAACAGTAGAGGCGGACACGCTGTTCACTTGAGTAATTGCCTACTGCATGGCACCCTAAAGGAAATGTGTACGGTCGCTTGACTTTTATTTATGTTTCAATTAACTGACAGTTGAAAACAGCTGCTCCAGATAGCGCACTATAATGTGGCGGCAATTTTGATATCCGCTGGTGGTCGCGGATAAGTTTTTTTTTGTAGTCCTTTTAAAAACGCAAAATATTTAGCTTATTTTTATATTTTGGTCAATTGGAACATGATATTTTTTGTAGATTTTAACAGTTTACATACGTGCACTTGTACACGGTCTTATGTTTAAATTAATTCGAAATACCAAAAATGTTATCTTTGAAATGGAAATGCATAAAAAGGATACTTACGTTGGTATAATTAAAATTTTCCTATATTATTTTGAAATTTCTAACAAATTGGCAATAAATTTCAAGCTAAAAATGATTTTCTTGTTTTCTGTGGTTTCAAAAACCACCCTCTAAAAAGTCATGAACGTTCGGTATTTACTTGTGACAGATATTTTTTTTTTTAAATACACTGCTTTAATGCTAAATCGCTTATGAAAAAAAAAACGTATCGGCATTTTGCAATAAAATTTTGAGATTGAGTTGCATTTGAAACTACGTTTTCGTTGACTATTCTTCATAAATTGCAACCTTCAAAAGATTATATGTAAGTTCACTTTATTTAGTCTACATTAAAGCCAGTATAATCTAACCAGTTTTTACACTTGGTAACGAACATATTCACGCACGGTGGTCACAAAGTTTTATTTTTTAGTCTACAGAAAGTATAACTTAGAAAAAATTTATGAAAATTGATTTTTGGAAAAATCTAAGCAGAAAATTTATTTTCATTTCTTGAATTTATTTATTATCTAATAAATAGTATTCAAGATATCTACAAATAAACAAAAATTCAATTTTTCATTTCGACAGAAGAGTAATTAAGTTTTAGTCCCTCGGAAAAATAATGCGAATAGCTCAGTGGATAAAGAAGAGCATCTTTCAACATGGCATGGCGCAGCGCGACCGAGGTTCAATTCTGATCAATGACAAGTAAAAAATTTAAGTACTCCTATAAAGTTTAAAAACACAACACAACTAAATTAACAAGAACTTCCAAATAAATAAGATATGGTAAAAAAAGCAAAAAAAAAAATTTGGTTTACGGTAGCTGCATCGGGCACACTGGACAGTGGTGCATCAGTCACATTGATCAGTGCCATGTTAGATTTGCTGGGCTCTATGCGTTAATGAACCTATCCAGACCTGATATGATCTTTAATAGGGTCAGCCGTATGCCCACTCGGAAAGGTCAATAATTTATCTATAAAATAAATATGTTTTTCTCTGCTATTAGTCACAAAATCATAGAGTCCCCTAGTAGGCTTTAATATAAATTGATGTCGATGTGACTAAAAAATAAAAAAGGTCGTCTGGTTTTGTTTATCACAGAACATTTACAAATCAACGTAGCCTTATGTCATCTTGGGGTCCCCTTAATGCTTAGGGTTCGGGCCCTAACCCTCCCAAAATCTTTAGCAAATACCTCAATCTAGCGCTGGTTGGAAGCTCTGCTATAGCGCCCTCTCTGGTTCAATCCTAATCCAGCGTTGAGGAAAGGTGTAAGATTTTTACTTATCATTAATTGAAAAATTTCCGGGACTTCAGCTTGTACCTAAATTAAAACAAATATCTATTTAGACGCGCTGGAAAATAGTTCTTCGCGAATAACTAAAAATTTAAAATTGATATAAAAAATTATTCAGTTAAAAGCTATAGCTAAAACAGTTTTCTCGTATTTTGCGTTTTTAATAAAAAGAAAAAAAAAAATAATTCAAATGCATTTGCTGAGTTTTTTAAAAACTATGTAAGTCGAAGACAAAGGATAATGCTTAGCGATTACTTAGTCAGAATTATTTAAAGAGAACTTGTTTTCTTCAAATCAACGCTATATGTATTATAAATTGTATTATTTGTAGAATAACAAAGTCCCCACAATATATTTTTTCTCTACAGCAGCTTTTTTTGTGCCACTGTTCATCGCCTTGGTACCAAAGTTAACTATGCCAACAACCTGTAACCGTAAGCAACTAAATGGCTGCATAATGATATGCAAGGTGCAGATACAAATCTTACACACACATAGCGGTTGGAAAAAGTATCCACTTAATTTTCTATAATTAAAACTTAGCTTATGTTGGATTTTTAAAACAAACAAATAGAAAGGTTTCCACAAAGGCAAACAAATTGCAGTGAAAGGTTGACAAAAAGAAACTCAATGCTATGCGACACCATAAATTCAAACCGAAAACGACACAGAAATGTTAGACTTTTTTAAAGCCACATTCACTAACTGGATTTGAAATGAAAACAAAAACAACCGCAACATGATGACTGCAATTAATGCGAATGCAATAAGAAATCATCGCAACAACCAACTGCTACAAAAACAAATCATAAAAATTATAATAACAATTAAATTATGCAATCAAAACACGCGCACACGTTTTAAGACTTTCTTCATTTCAAAGAATTCAGAATAAGAAACAACACACAACACAATTAAAAAAAAACCATAACAGACGAGTTCTTATTGGAGGCTAGGGTTGCCAGATAAACCCACAGTGTATGAAAATGTTCGAAAGCTTGATATTTTCGTGAGTGTTATTAAAAAACAGTTGATGAAATATTAAGGGTCAGCAAGCAGAATTAAGTCTTTAAAAATTTATTTTATTTATATTAATTAAATACAATTGGCGGATTCTAGTGACGGGGCGCAATAACTTATATACCAGAAAAGCAATATCTAATTCTTTAGTTAATCAGACCAGTGCAGAAATAGACCTGAAATAGTTCCAATAACAGCAGATCCTTTTTACATGCCATGAACTAACATTTTTTTAATGTCCTATTCCTTTCGCGGATAATTGTCTCCGTATTAATGTAAGGTAATAATTAAATAAAATGCACAGAATGTCTCTTTTTAGGACATCAACATTGAAAAATCGAAAGCTCATTCCATGTTAAAGAGACTTATGGAAAAACTACTTAATACAAGCACTTTTAGGAACTAGCTCTAGACTATTCTTATACGTTCCGATTAAATGCAGAGATTTAAGAGGGAAAATTAAGGGATTTATTTTGAAGGACATGGGTTCCACAATTTAAGAACAATGATATGACTTGACATGATGTAGTTAAAACAGCCCGAAGTAAACAGTTATCAGTGAAATTTTGTGGACAGGGATTTTTTCGATAGCAATGGCAATGGCAGAGATATGTGCACGAACATGCCAATCGTTCACACAAATTTCGAAACAACTCGATATTTTCCTCATATGTCATCTCAGATGCTACTGAATGGGTAGTAGCGCCTCCCATACAATCCAAAATTTCAAACAGCTGCCGCGGACTAAATCTATTTTAGACAGAAAAAAAGAAATGAAATAAAAAAAATGGCAACCCTTTTCATGCATAACTACCTATTACATATTCATCGCCATTACTGAGGACAAACCCTTTAATAACCTTATCATTTCAGAGCATCTTTCACTATGGCAGCCAACTACTGGAGGCGTCACATGCACTGCGCCTCTCCTGCAAGCTAGACCTCGAAGTGCCGCAACAATTATTGCTGCAACTGCAACGCACCTGGAATAGTCTGCAAGCCATTAGCCAAGAGCACATGACACGGCTGCGTGTCTCCGCTGTATTCCATCGTAGTGTTGAGGAATACTGCAACAAGTTGCACGAACTGAAGCTGACTGTGTTAAACTTGACGCAATCACACTGCAGTAGTAGCGGTGTAAGTAGTGAAGAATCAGCAAATGAACTGACACAAACGTCGCCAACTGCACAATTAGGTGTAGGTGCGGAGATGTCGCCACATATAGAACGACGTCAACAATTGACCAAATGTCTGGAGCTGCGTGAGCAATTGCTTGTAGAAGTAGGGCGTATGGTGCGTTTGGGTAAATTGCTAAAAACACGTTTAAAGGAGCCGTTCGTCTTGGATGTTGTCACAGGCAAGAGGTGAGTTTGTGCAGATATTCAAAAGCGGGGGGGAGGGAGATTAATTATGTATGCTTGGAGTGGAGTTTTTTTTTTGCAACTCTATTCATTTCGTATTTTAAGAAGAAAAAAATTGTATTTTAAGTGAATTCGAAATAGTAAAAAAGGCAAATATTTAAACAAAGAAAATAAAGTCAATTTTAAGACCTCATTAGGAACAATTAACAGCGTCTATATAAAATTTTAGCTCTTTGTGAAGATTCAGCCATTTTTGAGTTGTTAATTTATCTGCACCGGTATATTTGAAAAAGTTCTGAGAAAAATGATTATTAGCGGCGTCTCTTAGTGGCATTTAATATACTACAAAGTCGTACACAATCTTCTACAAACATAATTTTTGGTTTTTATAAAAATGTGTAACTTTGCGCAATACTTTTGAGATTTATTGACTTTTTAATCACGTTGCTTTTTGTTTTGAAAACTTAAAGATAGAGAGATGATTTTTTTTCTCAGCCACCTGACATCATATCCACAACAGCTATTTGTGTTGAATAAAATTTTTAAGATCATAAACGAAAAAATGAGGCCAATTTTCGTTATCACATTTAGACCTCAACCATTAAAAACTGTAAGGCGTTATAAATATTAATTTATAATTGTTTTATTTATTTTTCCCTCACGTTTGTATACATTTTACTTCCGCTCATTGTAAGAAAAAAAAATAAATAAAAAAAGAAAAAAAACTTCAGATATAAACCATACCAAGTGCAAATGTAAAAGAATCCCACGATGAAATCATGAAAACGCCTCACGTATTTAGTTGAAGAGCGCATTTAAACAGAAATTAATGCAAATTAATAAACATTAAATTAATTAACATAACGCTAACAAATACAAAACACAACAACGTGGACATTTGCATAAAAAATTAAAAACTAACGACAATGAAAAAAGAAAAACTTAAACATGAACTCAATTAGTTCGCAGCGAACGATCAACAATGCTCAGGAAAAGAACAGCTCGATAAGGAGATAGGGAGAAGTTCAAGCAAAAAATCAGTTAAGTTATGAAAAACCAGTTGAAAACGCAAGCTGGATTGCAGCAGAGATCGACAAACAAAAGCTGGCAGCTACTAAATACTTGCAACAACTTGTGGCGCGATCAGTTGCTTGATCGTTTGTTCGACAACGTCAACACCCAATGCGTTGTCGTCGTCGTTCTGGTGACATTTGTTTGGTTTTTTTTTTAAAATTTTGTTTTTACTATTTGTGTAATTGGAATGTTGCTGTTATTTATGTTGTTTGTTTGTTTTACTATTGTACAACAAGAATCAATATGATCAACATTCCTTCAAGAATTTATCAATTGAGTTCATTGCTTTCTGCTGAAATACAATGAATGTGCATTTTGTCGAATGACCAAGAGGATAATGTCTTAGATGTTGAATGTGCCACAATTGAGTAGTGGCCGATTTGAGCGAATAATCTCAGTTTTGGATATTTTTTTTTAATTTATTTCACTAACATCACCGAATAATACAATATATAGTACATAGCGACACTTTTAAATCCCAGTCAGTAGTTGAATTTACTCCTAAGGCTTTCACATTATTTAATTAAAGGGCATATTTCCATCAAAGCAAAACGTTTTCATTTTATAAACTGCAATAACAAGTCTAAAAAATTTTAAGTTTTCTGCAACAAGATAGCCACGGCATAGTCCTGAAATAAGACGTTGTTCTGAGCAATTTTGCCGAGCAAAGATGTAGTCCAGCACGTAAGGTTTTTTTTTTATCTGCATTTGAAGAATAAAGTAACCACGGTATAATCCTTAAAGGTCATAGAAGGTTCAGAGGTCGAAAGAATATAAAATTCTGAAAAAATAGTTTGATTTCTATCAACTTTCAAAATGGGTTGGCCAGCAGTTTAGGATTGATTTTGTCATTTTTGCTTAAAAATGCCACTTCTGAATAATTTTTAAGATTATCTCTGGAAAGGCTTAGATTTTAGGTCCGTGATCCATTTTCGCAAATTTTTAGTGAGCTACAATCGTTGTGGTAACCGGTGCACAAATTTTGTCAATTCATTCCGGGCTCTTATCTCGTCAACGTTATTTCCTCAGGCAGGCAGATAGAATATATAAATCGACTCAGAAAGTGGCGCTTATCAAGAATATATATACTCCTCTATACACGCGATGCTGCCCATTTTTTATGATGAATTTTTAATTGGAAGTACTTTTTGACCTCGCAAAATTATCCTCACATAATGCAGACTTTCAGAGCTTTGAACTTCCATAGAATGTTTGTATACATTTGCATTTCCTGTGGATCAGTGAATATATTTTCGGTATTCTTCTGAAGAGTGTACGTGCGAGCTGGAATTTTTTTTTTAAGATTCTGTAGAAGTTCCGGGCGTAACTTTCTCCGCATGATCTGCTAATATCCTTTATATGGGTACCTTCAGCAAGAGATGCGTTTTTTATTTTTGTTTAAGAAGTCTAAGGAAGCCTAACATAAGGGGCATATGTCGTTCCCATCTGAAAAAGCTAAGGTATTTTCAGTTGGCTGAGAGTTCTTGCTTTTTAAGGAAATCTGAGATTTTGCTATACCAATTTTCTCAGTAACGAAGCTGCGCACTCTTGCACTATCCAGGATGTTCCCAACATCTGAGCATTATATATTTGTTCTTCGAAGTGGAGTTTTACTAAAGCCATTGCAAGGATTTGTCGCCCTACAGACATTATCTGTAGGTGTTGTCCTTGGCGACACCTATTTTTCCAAATAGCATCACAATTTGATTACAATAATACTTGAATAAAATATCAAATTTTGGTCATATTTAAGAATCAGACCAAGTGTCAGTAAGTTATTTCTCAATTTCCGCATTTTCCTACATGACCGTGTTTAAGATATCCTTCTTAACATTAAGTTGTATTGTCCATTTCGATTTTATTATAAAGCAGCTTTATTAACAGAGACTGTCATATCGTCGGAGCTTAAAAAATAAAGCAACAGCTGGCCTAGCCTCTATATTTTTTCTAAGTAAAAATTGGCTTTCCAAATATCAAATCACTCTAAATAAGTCGCCGCAAGGTCAAATAAAATCCAAACATAATGAATGACAAATTGCTACAGTCTGCTGACACAAAGGAAATTATTAAAAATGAATTTGGTTGCCAAATAATTGATACATATATATTTATGTTGATATGTGTATTTCCGCAAAATTGCTTTAACCTACTGGATAAAGCCCAAAATTATTAAATATATAAATACACTTTAGAATAAATTACAATCTCAGACTTTCAAGAAAATAACATGGCAGCATCAATATACAAAAATGCGTCACAAAAAAAAAAAAAAAAAATCATCTAGTAAAGCGTGTGCCAACAACAACACCAATTAAAATCGAAAAAGATCATATGCATTAGACAGATCCTAAATAGAAAGTATAAAAATATTGAACTGCTTGTGACTGAGGGTCTGAAAACAAATGAAAATTCCTTTAAAGTAGACAAAAAATTTCTTTTAGATGAGCTGGAAAATAGTTTTCCGGATTTTTTTTTGCAATTTCTTTAAAAGGTTTGCCTTTAGTAGAAAAAATCATCATAATCAAAACTGTAAAGCGGAAAAAGGACATTGAATTCAGAAAAAAAAAGTTTTCTCCATAAAATGCAGTAAGTATAAGTATACTATAGTTTCAGTTCAGTTACGTGTACCAAGAAAAATAGCGTGTCTTGGTGTTCCACACAATTTGGGATCAGTCTAATATACATAGTAATAATAGAAACAAAATAAAGCAAAATTTGACAAAATCGTTGTTTTCCCCCAGTTCGAGTAGATGAAAACAAAAAAAAAAAAAAACAAATGAAACGCTTTTCTGATTGAACCCGCCAGCCACAACAACTGAAAGTTTTTACATTATCATAGGAAAGCGCAGAGAATCAGTTTATTCTCGTTGTTGGTCCAGCGTGGAACACACCAAAAACTCAAAGGAAACTACGGAACGGGAACGCGCTGTTGTCGTCTAAAATCGTGAGGAAAAAGTGTCGTGTGGCCGAAATCAAAAATTATATTAATTCCCAAACTTGTGCTATTTTTAATTATTAAAAGTAATAAAAAAGCGATGCATTATACGAAGCGGTTTTAACGTGTAGTCACTTGCAACATGTCATTCCACATGAAATCCTATTAAGTTTTTTCTTCTTAATTGTTTATGAGCGCTGAGCAGTGTGCGGTGCTCCCTTTGTGCTACTCATAAGCATAAAAATAACTGTCAAAATTGACAGCTACACTCTGGATTCCCTGTTGTGTTCTAATTGTGACAGCTCTAAAAATAGCGTGCCATATTCAAAATCCCTAAATTTATTGAATTCCTTAAAGTGCAACAACATATTTTGATCCCACTTGCACAGTGTTTGGTGCCACGTGGTTGAGACGCGTCGGTACTCATTAACGTCGGGACAAAGAAAAGTCATAAGAATACAACAAAAAAGAAGTGATGCATTAGCACGTAGTTACTTGTTGGCAATGCTCCCATTTTATGTCAACTAATTAAGTGAAAACTTGAGTGAAAAGAGAAAAGCAAATCGACAAAAATCCAGAAAACACATAATAATTTCTCATAAAAAGACTTAGATAATCAGTAGATAAACGACAAAGCAACGAAAATGTTTTCAAAATTTCGTAACATTTTTTCCAAATCGAAAACCGAAAAAGAACAGGAACCGGAAACAGTTACAGAAATCGAAACGGTAGAGAATGCAGAAGCTCCGACGGTAACTTTACCGGAAGAATCCGTTAGGGACGCGAGTGAAACAGTTAAATCTACGGAAATTGGTGACGTAGAATCAAAAAAGTTAGTAGAAAATATTGTGAAAAAAGTGTCGTATGATCCCACCCTAGCGCTAGCGGAAGATATAGAAAAAATCAAACCAGGTACAGTGATAACTCTAGAGAATTCTATAGTAGAAACAGAAATAGTTGATGTGGTCGAATTGATAGCAGATGGTGAAGGAAACAGTGAAACATTGGAAACGGAGCTAAATGAAACTACAATCAATACATTAAATAATGAAAGTTCTACAAATGAAACCACGTCACTAACAAAAATAGACGAGTCTGTTAAAAAGTGCGAACCAAAAACTGTAGTAACGGTAACATTTGTAAAAACCGAGAAAATTGCGACACCTAAAAGTGCTTTAGTGGACGTTGAACCATTTGATAAAAGCAATAAAAGCTTAGGGGCTGACTCAGATTCCACAGTTGCATGTAAAACTAATGAGGTCAGCAGCTCAAATACATCGCTAAATGTTGACTTAGATAGTCCAAGACCGACAAGAGCTCATTTATACGAACTGCTGCGAGAACCGCTATCGTATGTTGAAAAACTTGCAAAGGTCAATCAATCTCCAATCTTAAAGAAGAAATCACTACAAAAGCCTATAGTTGAAGTCACAATTGAGGAGCCTATATCAAATACTGATAAATCTTTTGTTAAACAAGATGATAATAGTGAAACCAAGAGCAATCTGAAAATTACGGAAGATGACGTAGTTTCAGAAGTTAAGAAGGAAGAGAAAGAAATTTCAACGAAAGTAAACGATACAACAGTAGCTGTTTCATTGGAAGAATTACAAGAAAATAAAGCAAATGATGCAATGATACCAAACGAAAAAGAGTCAATCCATTACACTGTGACAGATCTTGCAGCTCACATAATAAACTCTGTTCTGGAGAAAGCATTACAAAAAGCTTGTGACCAAACTATTTCTGAAGTTGACGAAACATCAGAAACTCCCAAAACAGAAGTTATTTCAGATGAAACGGAGAAGAAAGGGGACAGAGATCTAACGAAAGTCATTGCTACAGAATTAAATGAAAAAGATGTTGGAAACGACATAGATAAAAGACGCAAAGACGAAATCGAAGAAGAAGTGATAAAATCAAATAATGAAGAACTCGTGCAGATTCCTGAGAGTGAAGAACTGATAAAAGATGCAAGTGTACTGACTTATTCGGAGTCTGACGAGAATCCGAAATCTAGTACGGCTTACATAATAGAGGAAGAAACTCCTTCAGCGGAACAAAAAGAAACCACTGATGCCACAAGATCTCTAACTCCACTAACAATTGAAAGAGATGTTGAATTAGTTAAGGAGTTATCGGCTGAACCTAGTGAATTTGAAATTTCAGCGTCTACGGTAGATAAAGACGCAAGTGATCAAGCGCTTGAACAGTCAAACGATGTGGAAGAAGAAGATTTCAAAGTAGAATTTACTATGCCAATTGCTAAGAAAAATTCAATAGATCCTAAAGAGTTAAATAGCCTCTCGCAAGCGGTTGATGAAAATGAAACCAAATCCGCTGAAATTGATGCGGAGTTTTCCATTCCACTTACGAAAAAAGCACGAAAAGATGATATTAAAGTTATTGAACCTAACGAAAACGATATAGTTGTGGAATTGAAAGATCAGTTAAAAGAGATTGAAAACGAAAAACCAGATTTAGCACCGCAGCACCTTGAAGAATTAGCAGATGTTGATGTAGCATATACGCTTCCATTTGCAAAGAAAATCTCAGCAAATTCTGAGCCGTTGAAAGAAGATATTTTGGTACGTGACGAAGAGTTAGAGTGCATCGCAAAGAATGAAAAAGTTGAACCTTTTGATACAGCTACGGAAATAGAAGCTTCCGAAAATAATGAAACAAATTCCATTGAACAATCTCAAGAAAAGGCTACCGATGTTGATATCGTATTTACTCTTCCAATTCGAAGGAAAAAGTCTGGAAACACTACAGAATTACCTACTACTTTACAGGCGGTGAACGAAGATGCTGAAAATGCTACTGATGAAACTGACGAAACAACAGCACAGCCATTGGAAAATCAAGTTGAAGTAGTTGATTTACAGCCACTTGAAGATGCTGCTGATGTCAATACAGAATTCACATTTGCATTTGTCAAGAAAACTCCAGCAGTTTCTACAGGAAATATAAAAGATATTGAGAAAGTTGACCATTTAAGTTTAGATGAAATATCGGAACCAAGTATGGCTGAGCATCTTAAGGGAGAGCATCAAATATTACCCTCTGAAAGCACTACCGATGGTAACGTTGGCGTTGATATAAAATTTACACGTCCATTCGCAAGTGAACATTTAGACAATTTTAAAGCGTTTTATTTGAGTCCGAAAGTTGAAGATGAAGAAGATGACATAGACGATGACGATGTCGGTATTGAATTCACGGTACCATTAGCAAAAAAAACTGTAGAAGATTGTTACAACATATCCGAAGCTGTACCATTCATGGAGCATTTAGATAGTAAAGCACTTCATGAAAGTGATGAAGTAACTGATACAACTTCAAAACCTTATCAATTGAAAGCAATTGATAACAACAAAAAAGTGCCTTCAGAGGTGGATAGTATTAATGAAGAAGAGCAAGTAAAAGTGGATATCAGTTTCATCAATAACAATAATGAAATGAACTCTCAAAGAGAATTAGAAGAAATTTTCGCGGAAGACTTACAATCAAAATTGCAAAACGTAGTTGATGATATGATAATGTTAGAAACTTTAGCAGAAAAAAATGCTTGCATCTCTGAAGACGACGAAACTTGTGATGAAAATACAACAGCGCTTGGAGTAACGCCGAATGTAACTAACTTAACTATTATAGAAGAAATCATTTCGAAAGAATTTGAGCCAATGGAAAGTTCTTCAGAAAAACCTGAAGAAGCGTGCGATTCGCCAATTGCTACAAAAGCCATAGACGCTGAATTAACAATGCCATTAAAAACAACAGATTTGAAATCAAACCCCTCTAAGGCAAAGCAAGAGTCCACTGAATCAAGTGATGTATTATCAAATATTTCGGAAGGTTTTGAGCACAATACCCATTTGCAAGCAACTGCGGATTCAAACGATTCAATATCAAATTTTGAGAAAAACGTCAAATATGATGAGTTATCTGCAACATCTGGAAATACTGATAATAATGCAGAAAAATTAAAAGCTTTAGTTGAAGTGGTAACAGATGAACCCCCAAAATCGATAATTTTAGCAGAAGCGTTTGAACAAAATTGTGATTCACCACAAACTACAGAAGAAGTTGAATTTATATCAGAGCTCGACATATCATTGCATGTGGAAGATTTCTCTCCAGAAAATGATGAGGAGACTGAAGCTGAAAATAAGACAATGCATGAATTATACATAGATATAGATGAAGATATTCAAAACGTAGTGGAGATTATTAAAGTATCCAATGTACCAACATCAGTCTGCGAGGCTGATGTACAAACAGACTCATTAGACAACATTGAAACTATAACAAAATTAGATTCTCCCAAAACAATACTTCAACCAAATACTGACGCAAAAGAAGGATATTACTCAACTAAGCAACCTTTTGAATTGAACTCTATAGAAGACGAAAGTCAAGAAAAGCCTGATATTGTTCAAGACTTGCAAACAACGGATCCTGAAGCAAAACAAGAATCCACCGAACCAATTGGCGCATTGCTTAATAATTCAAAGAAACCTGAACCAAATATTGATATAGAAGAAAACCGTGCAATATCAAAAGAAAACGTAGAATCAACTGAAGTAAAAACTGATTATGATGAAAAATTAAAAGCTCTATTGGATGCTGTGACAGCTGAATCCTCAAAATTGCAAGACGTTATGGAAGAGAAACCCGATTACGCGAAAGCTACAGAAGAAACTGATTTACCAGTATATGCTGAAGATAACGAAGTTTCTCCAAGAGATGATAAAGAGACTGAACCGTCAAACCAAGTTGCAGATACTCAGAAATTATTAGATCTCGATGAAATTTCCAAAGCTCCGAAATTAGCAAGCGCGGCTTATGATCAATCAGACTTATTAGATAATACTTACACCACAAGCATGTTAGATTCCACTAATAACGGAGCTAATACACCAAATAAAGTAGAAGAAATGGAACCAAATTCATTCGATATAACCATTGTTATTAGGAAACCATCAGAAAATCCAGAGGGAACGGGAGAATCAACTAAAATTTTTAAAAATTCTGTAGAAAACTTAACTGCTACTGAAACTCCAACGCCGGATGCTGAGATGAAATTGACAGCATCACTGGATGAAACTATAAGTGAAGTAGAGTCGGGCAAAGATTCAACTAATCTAGGCTCAGATAATATGGTAGACAACAAGCAACATAAAATACCTCAAGTAGACTTCGAAAAACCCTCAGCTGACTTTGAAGAGATCGCAGAAGCTGTGGTTTTAAAGGAAACAGCAAATACGGGAATACACAAACATCCTGAAAATGCGGAAACAACAAATAACTCACAAATAAGTGAAAGCGATAACATTTTCGAAAGTACAATCAATTCTCTAGTAGCAAATGCTGTACCTGAACAGTCAGAATATTCCGAAAATAACGAAGTAGTGCTAGGCGCAACCGACCTTGATAATTCCCAGAAAATCGAAATAGACACAATAGTAAAAGAAATAAATGAATCTTTAGCGACTTCAGATAACCCCAATACCCCTAACCCAATCACCTTTGTACATAATGATTTTCCAAGCTTATCCGATAATAAAACCGAAAACAATGTAATGCAATTAGATAACAATATATCAAATAATTCCAGTGCCATGTCGGATGATTTAAATAACGACGTTACCAGCCCTTCGACCGATAGTGGTAATGGTGGCAGCGAGCTGAATACAACCGCAGCAATAGATACGTCTACAGCAGCTGCATTAATCGTAACTCCCACCGGTAATAATGCCATAGCCTGCAATGCTATATCTAATAAGCTATCAGAAATCTCCGAGGTTGCTGAGTCGCTAGATTCTGTCATACGTGACGTACAAGAAGATGCAGAGGGTTTGGTGGAAACTAATTCGACGGGCTCTTCAAATGATAAGAAAATGGAGAATATGCACAACAATGACAGTGAGGTATGTAAGAAGCTACTTGTAGTTTATATTCAGTGTCTCTTATGATATTTTAAGTACTCGCCCATTGAATTCTACTACTATTTGCTCATATTCTGAAGGTTTTTTTTTTAAATAAATCACTACAAAAATATGATCAAATTTGATCAGTTTCCGATGACATTATGTCTCATTACTAATTTTAACTACATTCCATACATTTTAATCCACTATTATATCAAAATGGAAGGTCATACAAGCTCAGCTCGAAAGAAATCACATAAGCTTTTCACATTTCTTCAAGTGTCATCCAAAATATTCCCAGATATTTATACTTCATGAGTAACTTTTTTTCAAGGTTTTTCATTCTTCTGAGACCGATTCTTAACATTTTCATGGAATCTCTAAATTATTTTTATCTCAAGCAACCAAATCGTGCATGAAGAGATATGGCTTGAATTGGACTTAAAAACAGGAAATACACATAATAGCGTATATCCTCTTCTTGAAAGGTATTATAATTTCAAATGAACCTAGGTTCATTCCATTATTATAAATGTCACCTGTGATGTATGAGCATTTTTATCATTTGATGAGAGTTATCGTTTATTTAAGTTTATAACTTTAAGTTTGTAATATTTAAAACATATCGCTCGTTTTTGCAGAAATGTTTCGGCAGCGCTAAGGATCGGATTTGAACTTTTTTGGTGATAGGTCCAAAAATATTTGCCGCACCGTAAGAAGTATTTTTTCATTCCATGAAATTGGGCATAGGTAGGAATTACTCATTTGGTAATTAAACTTTTCGAAGTTAGAAGTCGACTGCTACAATTTCATGGCAAAATAATTGAATTCATTTTCTATTCCAATCAAGGAATCAAAATGGGAGCTGACAATTTTGTTTGATTACAAAAATTTGATTCTGAACAGTTAATTGCTTCTGCCATTTGATGGGGAACGGCAGAAAATGAATTTTGAAGAAGTGATTTAACAGCAATCGATACGGAGGTTCGAAGTGAATTTTTAACATCAACTAAAGCGGCTCAGATAACGGTAGAGAATGCTTTGGCAAAATTTTTTTAGTTTTGAGAAAGTCAGTATCGAAATGTTTAAAATAGGCTGAGACCGAGCCTGAAAAACTAAAAATTGCCCAAGACAGTAAAAATGGGATTTATATAGATCTAAGTGGAGTCAAACTCCTCCTTCCCAAATGAATGATCGCTTAAACAATTTGGCCCATAAAATAAATCAGAATATCCCAAATTTAAAGTGAATTGTCAGCCAGAAACTAATCGCAAAGTGTCCTGATTAAAAAAAATCTACTGTAAAAGAGAAATCAGATATTGGGCGATATCAGAATTTAATATTCCTTTTACATGTATTCCAATGATACCAAATTGACGTGCATTAATTCCTAAAATTTTCAGCCATTTTTAATTTTTTGGGTCAAACCCAAAGTTATAAAGAGATTTTACTTAACATTTCGTCCAAAATTAATTTAAAAATTACGAATCATATAGAAGTACAGACCAAAAATAAAAAGTCTTCTATGGAAGGGATATGGAATTTTGAGCGTATGAAAAATAGTTTAAAATTTGATATCCTTTCTTTTTGGGCGACTTTTATTTAATCTTTAAATTTTGTGCTAAATTTCAGCTAAAGTCTCCAAAAGCCAGAATGAAAAGAATATGAACCACTGTTGTAAAAACCATTAATATTCTCCCGATATGTTTGGCCATTATTTGTATGAAATTTGAGTCACAGTATGGAATTGTTTGTGGCAATTATTTGCTTTAAGTTACGCTATAATTCTTTGGGCAATTTCAACTACTACCGATACTTTAGTAATTTTTAAGTTTTGATCGATTTTTCTCGAGAAAAAACAGTCCAATATTTGGAAAGGAAAGTTTCGCACTAAAATGATTTTACTCAGTTTATAAAGCAAGATAAATTTCAGCAGTTGATATCTCTTGTAATATTTATGCAGCAAACGAGCGTTATGTTCATATCTTCTTCACAACTTCATATCATCATAAATCAACTAACTTAATATTTTTCTCTTTTCTCAGGATTGGCACTCTCGCTCCACAGAGGATGAGTCTTTTGCCTCAGCTTCTGAGGGTGGCAACTTTACACCACACTCCCATTCGTCATCATTTCAAACCGCTTCTGGTCGCACATCCTCATTCATCAGCTCGGATAAAAATTCCTTTGATGCCAGTGAGGCAGATGATTCCACCTTTGCCTTTGATATACCCGACATACCCGAATTGTTATCAGTACCGCATAATCATTTACATAATATATCATTGGATAGTTCTGATCATAGTTTCCTTTCCGCGCAACAATCACCATCGCCAACAGTAGCGCATGGTAATCGTGTTCGTTTAATACCAATAGACATAGAGCCACGCTCTGATCCAGCAGATGTGGATCATGATGATGATGGCAGTGTTGTAGGTGTTGAAGAGTTACATAGTCAAAGTGTTACGCCAACACCAGGTGACAATCATTTCGAAAGTATACCCATCGAATCGGAGCATGAGTGGGAGAATGAAGCGGCGGCGGCAGGTGGCAACAGTGTCTCTTGCATCGCAGATGCTCCATCAATGGAAATTCTTACCGAGCTCACACCAATGACATTGTCGATGACACCCGAGGTGAGCAACGCATGTCCAAATGCTTCTGCTGCTGATGCCTCCTTGTATGCCCCCAATCAGCAGGGGGTTATTAACGCTAATACTAACAAGCCAAACGCAGCATGGCGTCGTAATAAATATTATGAAAATATAACAAAGCAAACTATTAAAGGATTCCTATGAAATCCCTAAAAAGTTTTTGTTTTTTCCTTTTAAGTTTTGAATTTTGCATAGAACTTCTTATCAAACAGAAATGTTTTGAAATTTTTCATTGAATTGAAACTGAAATATTATTTTTTTCTCAAAAATAATTTTTGGTATTTTTTCACTTGGCACACTCATAAATTATGATTAAGAAAAATAAGTTTATTTATAAGCGAAACTGAACAGCTGGGCGCCTTTATTTGCCGCGTTTTACCGGCGTCACGCCATTATCTCTGCCAAGTTTATTATTTATTTATTTTTTTCACGCAAAATCAAATAAAACAAAAATAATTTTTTTTTTTCGTTTTAAGTTCGAATTGCGCAAAAATTAAATATATTAAATAACATAAAAATTAGATATTAACCACAGAATTCCAAATTTTTTACTAAATAAAATTAAAATTATTATATACGTATATATTTACCAGTAAGTAGTATTTTTTTGTTATAACATACATACATATTTATTTTTATTCAAATTCAAATTATATTAAATTAAATATTATATAAGAAATATAATTAAATCAAATAAAGAATAATCATAAATTTTTTGGATTAGATCTGTTGCGAAAATTTCTCTATACGTAAAGCTTTGGATAGGCTTTTCCACAATAAATGGTATTTTTTCAAAGAGGATCGTCGGAGATTGCCTGGGCCCACTATTTCTTTCTGAGATCCCTGATGATTTCAGAGGACAATATATTACTTATCTTAAAGTGCATTCATTTATTTTTTTCCATTAAATCCTTTTTTTGCGATACTTATTCTAAAAGCGAATATTTCATGAAAAAGGAAACCCGATTATAGTTTCGGAACTATACATATATAGTTAATTGTAAAATCATATATGGCTCAAATAACAATTGCAATAACTTTAAAATCGGATAGAAATATAATTTAATAAGCTAAGTGTGAACATAGGTGTGTTTTTTCTTTATAAATTTGGAGGTTGTTTTTGCCTCTGTTTCAGCATGGAGTCGTCACCTTTCTTCTTTGACCAACAATTATAACAATTAATTGACAAATTTATTGAACAGAGCAATACAATTGAACCAAAGAATACACGTTGAATTAACTACAAATGTTATTAAAACAACATTGTTTGGGGTAAACTCTCAAAATGGTAGATTATACAGCGGGGTTCGTAGGTTTTTACTTTAGTTGAATCGTAAACAAACAAGATTTCAACCATACTGGATTGCAGTTGAGCCAGCCAAGGATTTTTTTCTTCGGGCTATTGTTCATAATTTTTCGTAATCTTAATTAAATCAAAACCTATTTTCTATAGCACGGAAATGTGTTTTCTAAAATGGATTCAATTTTCTAAAGTTTCAAAACTTCATCATTAAAAAGTGTCCAAAAAAAGTTCGTCATTAGAAGCATAGCTGCCTAAAAGTTATCATCCATGTAATTAATCAAAAAAATCATTATATTCACTTGCATATGAAGTTACAATAGAACAATTTTTTGTTTTTTTTAAACTCTCCATTGCATCTGAACGAGCTTTTTTCAATGAGTAATTTGAACCACAAAAAAAGTTTAGATTTTATAGCAGACTTTCAGGCACTTGTAATTTTATCATTTTGCTAACTACAGAATTGCAAACAGAGACTCTGTATAAAATTAACAGCGCGTTAACATTTCACGGTAACAGAACTGAACATGGCTTTTGAGCAAAAGTAAATACAATGAAATGCGATCTTCAGTCGAGAAGGAAATTCATTAAAGTTGTCTACAATTTAGCTCAAAGACTTTAATTATATGTACATATAAGATGACGTCAAGTCTTACAACAAATTTGATCTCGATAGAACTTAAATTTGAAAAAATTCTATATAATTTAATAAGACTCAAAAAAAAAATCTCAATGCCTTAAAAGAAAACTTAAATTGTTACAAAAATGAAATGAAAAATTTGATTAATTAGCAGTTGAATGAAAAACTCAAGTGGTGCACTTAAAAATTATGTAAATTTCGGAGGCAGTTTTCATTCATCACCCCATATGATGATTAATTGTTAATGAAACCAAGGCATTGCCACATATTGGTACATTTTTGGGAACCACATGAGAGTTTTATGATTTTTTGTAAGGCAAGAAATCGTTGCCATGAAGTTATTGAGTGGAACGTTTATGAATAATGTATTCTATTCTCTACGTATTTGAAAGTAAACGATAGTGGAATTTAATTTCTGCACTTAAAAATTTATTTTAACATTAGATATCAGTCAATACATTAGGCAAAGGATAGGAAATTCCTATGCTAAAAGTGTAGGTGATTGTTTTTATAGGTGTTTCATTGAATGTAGCGAATATTAGTGGGCTCAAAATTAAATTTTAAGTTTTTTGAGCTTTGAGTTGAAATAGTTCAAGTTCATTACATACATTAAAATATCTTAGTACATAGCAAAAACTGAGCCTCACTTTTAATTTTTATGTAATAATTACAAATTTAAAGTGTTCATTTTAGAAATATTTTTTCTGCAAAGTTGAGGGTAAAAGCAAATTTTTTTAAAAAAATCAGTTGTTTTACCCTTGCTTTTTCATTTAATGTCTTAGGCTTTTTTTTTAAGAGAAAAGAAATAGAAAGACACCTCGATAAATATTTGTTTAAATAGCTTTGAAAAAAAGTTATCAAGCAGAAATATTCAATGATTTTTATTCGTTGTTTAATTTATTAGCCAATATTTTTTCGAAATTTTTTCACATTGAATTTATTGAATTGTTTTTTATAAATTAGATGGAAAATTATAGCTTATGTTGAGTTATGATAAATTAATAAATTAAGCAACTTATCAGAGGTAAAACTTTAAAATTTCTCTTGAAAATTAAAACTCTAGTTGAAAATTAAAACTTAGTAAGTCTTTAAGAATCATTTGACCAAACTTTTTGTCTGAGATGAAAAATTGATACAGAAAAACGATAGCAAGATCCATCATTTCCGTATCCGGATTTCCATCATTTATGCTGGAAAACATGTTTAGCTAAAATCCAAGTTTCAGCGATAGGGTTTATGAAAGTTTTTCTTTTCGAATATTTGAAGTAAAAAAGTTTTATTTTATAGATTTTGCAAGTTTATGAAAGTTTTTCTTTTCGAATATTTGAAGTAAAAAAGTTTTATTTTATAGATTTTGCAAGCCTTTAGAATCATTTTTAGTTTTTTAATTCAGAGTTGAGTATAGTGTCGGTTGCTTTATATAGCTCTAACCACGATCAAACAATGGAAAGGAAACTAAGATTTGTTCACCTAATGATAGGCAAGGCTCGAAAATAAAAACTTTTTTCAAAAAAATTTATATGACATGAAACGATGGGTTAGTGAGTGGAAAATTAATTTGAAGTGTTTTTGGAGAAGAAATTTATGTAATACCAATCATTGGAAAAATATCGAAAATAAATTTTGGACATGCCAAAGGTTTCACCAATTTATTTTGATGAACAATAGTATTATAAAATAAAAGACGTACGGTATAATACTAATACCTCTGTTACAGCTCCTTTTCCAAATCGTTTCAAATGAAATGAAATAAATGTAAGAACGTAAGCAGGTCTTGCTAAATCAGATTCATAATATCTGAGCCATTTCTTGAAGAATTATGAAAAACTTCAATCAAAGTGATTATATAACAAGAGCAAGATAAATTTTCAAACTACATTTTCATAACTTTTTACATTTGATATAATAAGCCATTGTCTTAGAGCAAGCCTCTAAAGTTGAAATTCCAAATTCAATAATAATTCCAAAATTGTAACAACATCTCTAACGCCATCACTGTAACGCATGACAAGAAAAAGCCGCCATTCACAAATGATGGCTCTCAAGCGCCATGCGTCGTGACTTTTGAAATGAAGCAGAAACAAATGACGTCGTCGCCATCAATGATTATTACAATCGAGATGATGATAATGACGATGAAAATGACGAAGCTAAACAAATTTAATTGCAAAAAAATATTCATTTTTTTTCTTTCTTTACCTTGGCAAATGTCGAAAAACGTTCTCATCACGACGGCACGAGACAGCAGATGCAAAATAAGACAAAAAAAAAAAACACTTTGCTGCTTCAAAAATACGGTTAAGTCAGGATTGTATAAACTCCGCTAAAGAAGCCCAAAAAGTTCGCAAAAATACTGAACTAAACAACGAAAAAATAAACAAAAGAAATTGTATTTTCAAAATATCATACACAAAATGTATCCGCAAAATGCCACACAGCGTTGCAGACTCTCTTGAGTAAATTTCTGTAAAATGTTGCTGTCGTGTCTGTCTAACCGACTGTCCGTCCGAAAGTTCTTTTCATTTCATACCATCGCTATGTTACCGTACGATCTTTCAGCTCAAGTATCTGCCACATACTTTTTGAGAGAATTGAAATGAAAGCGGCTGTAGCATAAGATATAAAATCATGAATTGGATACGCCGCCGAAGTAGAAATGATCGCTGTCGGCGCATATTAACCGGCAAAAATATGTCGTGATCGTTGACTATGAGTACAAGTCACTTAATAGCGAATTGATCGTTGGTATCGCTCACTTATTATTCTTTTTTTTTTAGTTTGCTTTGTACTGATTGTTGTTGAAAGATACTTTTCGTTCGTTTAATTTGTTTTGCGTTTCAGCTTAGTGGGGAGAGCGTTTTGTCAGTTTGCATGCTCACATTTATTGACGATGGGCCTCTGATTTCTTTTTGTTTTTTTCGGGAAATTCAATTGAGTTGAATCCGAGAGGCACTTCAAGATATTTAATTGATTCGATGAGATAAAATATCTACGTACAATAACTACTTGAGACCGGCACGCAATGTTTTGTGTACAGATTCGAATGCTGAGTGAGCCTAATACCGGCATAAGTAAGGTATTGCTAAAACCTAGTTAACAGTGTGGCTCTCCTGAGAGTCGCAAAAAAGAGAGAAAACAATAATTGATACACAATTCTTCATCTGTTGTTTACAAAATTTCCAAGTTTAACAGAAGAAAAAAAAAATACTTAATTAGTTTGGATCTTATATCAAAATCGTAAGGGTTTTAGTTATCAAAGCATGGAATTGTAGTAAGGCGTCACACGTTTGTTGTATTTTTTGCGTGCAACCAATCTAAGGACAGTTCTGGTTAAGCTTACCGTGCGCTTATGAAACTTATTCTTGAGAGGTTGCTACATAATTCTCTACTTGTGAGTGAAATCTGTAGCTTCAACTTATGCATTGAAAAAATTTCGAATTTACTGAATCTGTTTACTAAGCTTATCTTTTTACAAGTATCTTCGCAAAAGAATGCCGCTCTTCTAGATAGTAATTTTCAATCAAAGGCTATAAAATGAGTCCTTGCAAGCCTCAATGTAAACAAAGCCTGATGGCACATCAGCCCACGTATTAAGAAGATACATTTCGACACTGGTTTGTTCATTACCAAATAATTTTTCAATATCTACACTTGTGCGCTATCTCGATGTTTAAAGGTTTTTAACATTCAGTTAGTTACTAAAAGGGCGAGGTTACCAATCCTCATAATTATCGGAATACTGCGATATGCTTTGCGCTCTTTAGCATAATAAGCTAACTCCTGGTGGATTACCTGAAGCTCTCTACGACGTTTCATACCGAAAAATGTAGCCAATATTGTCAGTGATAGGATGAAAGAATGATCTTGGTCTTGATTTTTCCAAAGGTTCTTGTATTAAAACTAATTGCATAGATAGCAAATTCCTTCGCTCATTATATTACGATTTTCTGTATTTGGCCCTTTTTACGTGTTTTGGTAGATGGTTTCACATACAATGAACACTCCATTAATGCTGTACTATCTTGGACGCTTTTCCATTTTATCGATTACATTGTGCCATCCATCTTGAAGCAAATCCATACTAATACAGATGAGAGTAACATTTGTCATTCGTAATGCTTTAAAAATATCAGAATGTGCATATGTGGCATTTGAACCCTTCAAACACACATATTGACCTCAAAGCAATCAATAAGATTGAATGCTATCTGCTATCTTACAGATGAATAAAAAAACGGGGTTGACAAATCTTTACGATCTTGGCATATCCTTTAAGTCAGCCCTCAAATGGAAAGATCATATGCTGATGTTTCGAAAGAAACGCCGAAGCTTAAAGATTTTTTAAAACGATGTATGAAATACTTCACTCCCATTGGTGTTCGACTTATCTATTCCATATATATATATTCATTAATTATATCTAAACTTTAGTCCAAAGTTCGCACATTTAATCCGGTGTTCCAAAAACCACTTTGGAAGTACTACATCGAGATCAGCGTGGTGTAATGAAACTAATCAGGACTTAGGAATCCAAATCCTAAGTTAGGATATCGTCTGCGCATTTAGTATTTATTCGATAAGTATTACAATAAGATGTGCTGTTGAGAGATATATAGACTGTAAATTTTTGAATTAGCCCCATTAGGAGATGCCGCGTGTTGGTGCTAAAATCTATCCACTTTGTGTTTAGTGCATTCCGAGGTATTTTCAATTTCACGAGTTGATATTTAAATTATTTGGTTGTTGCAGGAAGTAACAAAAATCGTAGTGCTCATGCCGTAGAATTTCTTTAGACCAAACTTGAAGTTAACAATTTTGGCTACGTTTATCACAATCTTGGTGTGGAAGTAATCCGCGATAAAGATGATTCATTCATATTCCAGTGAAACAGTGAAAAAAATATGATGATTAAAAGAAGAAATCTTCGGAATATCCGCTTGACTTTGGTCCATATCTCATGTCCCAGCAAGCGTGGCTCATATGATAAGTTCTTCTATACTAGTACTTATTAAGTCTGCGATGAAAAAAAAGCGTGTGGTTATATGCCTAAAAAGGACTTATGAATTTTACTTCAAACTTAACAATCAGAAAAAAAAAAAAATCGGTTTTGCTAACGCCAAACTTAATTTAAGTCTCCATGCCAAATGAAGATGCTGTAAGTTCGTCTTGCCAAAAATCAACCCTGCGATTTGTTACATACAACTGAGGCAGTCTTTATACTCCTGCTAGAAGCAACAAAAATGTGCGTTTGGATTCGAAATATTTTGTCTTATTTAAAGTGTTCTCTACTATTGACTTCACTGATTTACGAAGACAATTAAAGCTGTCAAAGGGTTATTAAACATGAAACCATTTTGTTACAAAAATCCATTTTCAGAAGGACTATGTAGCCAAGCAAATTATTTCTTGTCAATACTGCCACACAAGGACATAATTACAAATCCACTAGCTGCTTCAAAGCTATAACATCTTGCATTGCTTTCTGGGCTGGTACAAACGAGGAGGAGTTTTGTTTGTTCTTTTAAAAAATTACTATTATTATTATTAAATTTACTCCTTCATCTACGGTTGAATCCTAATTTACTTTGAACATTTGCAACAAACGAAATGACAAAAAAATACCATGTGTGTAGGGCTACATAAAAAGGCAAACTATTCAAGCAATGTCAATTATTTCAGAAATTTTTAGCTTCTGACTTAAAATCGTTGTCAGCTCTCCCTCCAGATGCTGATCGTACTTGGTCAACTGCAAATATCAACATTTAACTAACTCAATCGCATGCTTTCAATTACATTCGATTGAGAAGAAAAGCAAACATTTACTGAGCACCAACTATTTACTCTCACAAAATGCACCGACCACAAGCAAAATCGCATTAAAACCAGTTAAGCGGTTTTGGCATTTAAGCTCTTTAGCCGCCACAACACGATCGACGAAAAAATCGCACAGTCTGGCATAGCGTAAACCAGTGAGTTGCGTTTAGTCTCGTCAGTGAATCGCGTGTGTTTGGAACGTGTGTGGAAGTGAGCGCTAAGCGCACTTTGCGAAAAATAACTTTGAAGAAATACAAAAAAAAGCACAAAGTTAGCGCTTAAATACAAGAAAAATTATGAATAAAAATCACATTTAATTGGTTAATAAATCAGTGAAAACAATAGAAAATCTATAGGAGTAGCAGATGATGTGGATTTTTCAATTTGTATAAAAATATTCATTAATAGTTTTGAGAAAATTCATTGAAAAAAAAAAAATGCTGTTTGTTTGCTGCCGTATAAGTCTGCCCTTTTACGAAGAGTTGGCCATAAATTAAATATTTAAATTCATTAGCATAAATCTATGACTTTTGAGGCTTTTGCTATAATTAATTGATGGACACTTTTGACTGACAAATGATGTATTTGATGTTTTTGATATATGTCTTTAAAACCGCCTTTTATATAGTGCAAGTCATAGAGGAAAAATTGTAGAAAACCTCAAGATATTGATGATTTGCTTGTATAATAGCAAACGATAATAAAAATTTAATTGCAACTATAAATTGTGCGCTAAAATTCAAAATTATAGAGATATTAATTTAAAGTGTGGAAATTTTCTTGTTATTTCAATAATAGTAGGGAAAGCTGGTTTTTAATCTTGCAAATAAATTTATAATTTTCAAATCTTTCAAAGTCTGGTGTTTCGTTAAAAATATCTGTTATGTTAAAGAAAAATTTTCGAGAAACCAAGAATATCAGTCAGACTTTTGAGGCTTATTTCGTTAAAAGTTCTTTACATAAAAACAAGAGCTTACGTTCCACACTTTCGAGATAATGAATTACATATTTAGTCTTTTTGTTTGAAATTTTCCTACAAATTTTACTCATAGCCTCATGTCTTGTGATAAGAAAAAATATTTTTTCAAAGCAAACAATCATAAGAATCCGTAATACGCAGATTTTTGTGTGGAAATGGCTTCAGACCTTGCACAAATTTTTCGCTTTCTATGCTAATCAAAACTTCTAGCGACACAATTTGAATCATTAAGCCATTTTCGAGCAAAAAGTTAAACCAAGTACGTGCACTGCAATTTCACACTAAGTGAGACATTTTGGAACCATAACTTATATTCGGCTTTTAAGGATTTCTTATGAATCATCGTTTTTGCGTTGAATCTCTTGAGTTTCTTAATTCTGGAGTGCAAATGTGACAGATCATAATTTATTTGACTGAATTCCTCAATGATGCCAAAGCAAGTGTAGTCAAAAATAATTGATCTTCGGTAAAAGAAACTTCTAGTTGCGGATAGAGTTGTCAAACGATCTAATTTCTAGTTCAAGCAAACGTACCCTGGAAGACTAGCGAATACCTAGAAAAATCATTCAGTTCACCTGTACCTAAATTACATTCATTTGTATTTTAGTCATAGGTCTTCGAAGATAGTTCCGGATTCGGCTAAGAACCGAAGCAGTTAATTCTATCCCAGATTTCATCAGTGTCAATTAATTTTCTAACAAATCTTATCATAAGAAGTTTGCTGTACCATAAATCGATTTTTTTTTTTTAATTCAGCTTTTCTTTTGCATCAGAGTCTGACAGCAGAACTACAGGCATCGCGGGTCAAGCTTTCCAGATTTGCCCATACATTATTGATGTCATGAGCGGGTCTGATATACTATTACTCAATTCGATGGAAATATTTCCAGTGGTTTGGTCTATGAAGCGTTCCGTCGCAAAACGTTTATCTAGGCGACTTATGTAAGTCATTGCGTACTGCGATCATTCATAATCTAATTTGAGCCACAGCAAGAAGGCTACGTTTATCACGTAGGATGCTTCCCCAGGTTTTTTGTAATACAAAAATTATTAAGTTGAGCCTCTGTAACAGTGGATCAGTGAGATGCAACTTTAGGTCTTGACTTTTGAATGTAGAGGGAACGTTACATTATGAATTTGTAAGCATTCCAACGATTTACCAAAGCGTCGCCACTTTCGATAAGTTGACCAAGACCATGCTTGCTCATGACATTTTGAGCATATAAATCGTCGATATCCATAATTATATTTAGTTTGCTGATGGAGGAAATAGATGAGGTTATTTTAGAACTCGTGTTTCTTCTCTGGCTTCGGAACTTGCATTGATAGATTGATATTTCTCTTAATCTGGAGTTAAGTCCTGTTGTGATAATTCTGTAGAATATTCAACGACATACATATTTCGCTTGTGTTCTGTTGTCCCCCTCTAGTGACATTCTCCAAGACGTCAAACTCTTAGCACTGAAATTCGACAACATTATGATGGAGACAGTAAGTAGCATTGAAAGAGGGTTTGAGCGTTCAAGTATTCTATTCGTGTAAGTTGTAATAATCCTTAGTCACGCCTACTCTTTCCACAAGAATTGCACTGCGGGCTGCAACTGTTATTGTTATTGAAGAACAGTAAAATTTAATTTGAATTGATGTAAGCAAAGCGCTAAAAAGTTAATTATTTGTTGCAAAATTATATGAAAAACATCTGGATACGCATGTACTGGTACTGTTAAACAAAAATAATTTCATTATTGGCTCACCAAAGCAGAATTCGAAATTTTAAATTTCTGATTCAATGAATAGGAGAAAGAAAAAGCAACTACTAAAACTATCAAATCACATATGTAAAATGATAATTAAATTTAATTTTTTCTGCACCGAATGTCAAAATGAATTAGAGAACGAAAAATTTCTAAAATTACCTTAAAATACAACACCACACCAAACTATCGCGCAATGCAAAACATCTTTATTTTGATTTCCTTTTTGCTGTTTCGACTACACAACAGCATCAGATACAAATACAAAGCGTAAAACGATCAATGATCGCACTATGAGATATGCGAAATCAAACAGTTGACGCTGATTGTCCCAAGAGTAGAGCAGAGAAATAAAATTCTTTAGAAAAAAAAAAACACCAAAATAAATAAATATAAAGAAATAATTTATTTTTTCGAATACAAAACTAAACGCCAAACGGAACTTAAGAAGCAGCCGAAAAGAAAAAAAACGTATTTGCAACATTTGCGATACTGGCTGGCGATCGTATGGGAGATACTCATCTAACAACAAAAACATAAAAAGTTTCGAGCTCGTTGTTTTCGCTCGCTTGTCTTAAAATAGAATAGAATACGAAAAAATACGCATAAATAAGAGAAATGAAAAACATCTTACGCGGGGCCCATAGACTTAGATCTAAGCTGTTATAACAATTTAAAGATGTTTTCATTTTCGAGGCGAAAACTTTTATTAATGTTTTTAGAAACATTATTTAAAAAATTTTAAATGTAACACAAAGTGCTGCATATTATGAAAAGCTGTGTAAGAATCACGTAAATATTGCCATCGTTTGGACATTATCTGGGTAGAACTAAAATTTGGTTATTGAATAACAGTTTATTACAAATAATTTTGAAGAAAATCGATTAAATGATTCATTTTTGAAAGTTAAAAATCTCATAGGATGAATAATTTATGACAAAAACGATTTTAAACGAAAATTTTAAAACAAAAAAAGTTAATTTTTTTTTGTGATGTAATGGAACAAAAAATAATCTCAATTATTTTTACTAAGCAAAAAAATTAAAAGAGCAAAAATCAAAACAAAATAATCAGGCTAAAGCTAGACATCATAGTTCCATTCATTGCTAAATGGAATCATCAGTGACCTTTGAGCCGATGAATGAGAAATTCTATGCCTGATCTGTTTTTTTTGTGCATAGTTTTTTGCGAACATAAAAAAGTGAAACAAAGCAAAGCCATCATTTTTCTTTCTGTTGGGTCTCTGTTTTTTAAACTCATTTGATATTACACTTTCTGGCAGGAGCTTCGTCAGAACGAAGTAGCAAGCGCAAATCATTACCGAAAGGCAATTTCTTGAGGTGTATCGGAGTTACAAGAATAAAGGCACAACGGAAAATATCATTTCGGATTTGTTTTGTTTCACTTTCTGCTAGGGTTCAATTTTTGATTATTAGCGGAGTTATGGGCATTTAAAAAAAAGTTACATAATAACCCAAAAACTTTATCTATTGAATAACTTGATATCAAAATTGAATAAGATCATGGAGGCTAGTCTTCTCAAGCAGCATTAAAAGAAAAACATGTGACAGAGTACAGTTTAAAAACTGTCATTCCTCAAATCTGGTCATATACGGTGAATATTTTCATCGAAAAAGCTATGGCCATGAATGTGACTGGCAAGCAATATTCTATTCCAATTAGTTTTTAAAGCGACAATTTACAGATAAACTTATGTTTCATTATCAGTCAGGTACGTTGCGTTTTATGAAGGTAGGGCCCCTGAAAGCTTACAATATGCGGCAACCACTTTGCTATGCATTTTTTGTAAAAATATTCAGCTAAAAATTGGGGACATTAACAGCTGCTGTTAACTAGGTTATTTCAATTTATTTTAAAATGAAAATATAAAAATTATATAGTAAGAGCTTTATAGGGAGCAGCAAAAAAAACAAAAGATGAATAAGAAACATCAGGCAGAATGAAGTCATTCGGTCGATTTCTTGGCGCTTAGCAAACAGACGTTCGACGGCAGCGAAGACGCAAACATTTCGGGCCAAAACAAAAAAAAAAAAATTTTCAACTGAGAAAAAGAAACGAATTTTTTTAACAAACTTTTTGCAAAACAATAAAATAAAAATTCAAAATTTAACGAAACGCGAAGTATGTGGCAATTAACATATGTAGAATAAATATTAATTGCAGCCTCAAATAAAAAGTAGTAGTAAATAATAATTTGTAGTAGCAGCAGTAATGAAACGTAATCTAACACTTAAATAACGAACGAATTAGTAATAGAAAATAAATTTAACGACTTTTGCCTTAAAAAAAGAAAAAAAGAGAAAAAAAGTGAGAAAAAGTTGAAAATATTAAAGCAAAAGAAATAAAAGCAGTAACAGCATTGATAAAAAAAAGTACTCACATTACTACTTTTTTTTCAACACCTACACATACGCACAAACAAACACACACACATAAAATCAACAGTTAAGCGCGCGCAAATTTTTTAACACTTGGAACAACGATATGGAGCGTCACAGAACTTTGGACTCTTCGATGTCTTCGCTGTATTCCGGCTCGGGAATTTCGAATGCACCTTCGCGTCACAATGACAACAGCAATGCAACAGCAGCAGGAAATTACAACACCATGTCCTCATCAGCATCACCAACACCATCGAGTGGTTATGTTGGTGGTGGCCACATGCATAGCGGTAGCTCAACAAATGTTGCCGCAACATCATCCGGCATTGGTGGTGGGGGCGGTAGCAGTGGCAGTGGTCAAGGATTACGCGCCACAACAATTGGCACAGTTGTGGTACGCTGCGGACCCATACAGCTGGTGATTGCACTTTTGCAAGTAGGTTGATTCATCTATTTTTACTTTTATTTAAATTTCATTTTTTGTTTTTTCTAATTTATTTCTGTCTGATTATGTTTACTAATCAGTCGGATGTATTGTAGAAAAAAACAACAACAAATGAGTATCTATTATTTGCTTGACACTTTTAAGTGAACTCTTATGATAATGCATTTGTTTGTGTGTGCCATTATTTTTGTTGTTTACTGTGCTAAAGGGTTTGGAATTATTCAGCGTATTTAACCCACTCATGGCTCATTCATAAAGTCAGTCGCACACTCACGCACAATTTCAGTTTGAATGAGTATTATCAGAGGAAGGTTCACTTAAAGCTCAAGTTTTCTTATTTTGTTTGTTTGGTTGGCTTTTGCGTTTTGTCAAAAGTCAAGTGGAAAACAACAAAAGTTGTAAACACAATGCATTTGTTTTTTTTTTAACAGAACGAAATGGAAACTGTTGTATTTTATTGAGTTTTTTTTTTGTCAACTGGTACTGTTCAAATTTGTTGGTAACGTTGTTAATTAACAATAGTTGATCATGGCACATGTGAAATATCACAGAAATTGGCGGTTCTTTTTACACGAAAAATGTTTTTTTGAAAAACATTTCGAAATCATAATGAGAATATCTGATCTGATTCCGTATTAGCTTTATGTTTACATTCAATTGTTCTTTAATTATAAGTACTAAAAACTTCAAAGAAACAAATTGGCATTGGTAAGAATGCAAGAAAAGTTCATCTAAAAATTTTTAAAAAATTTGTGGTTTGAGAGAAGTAGATGAAAAGTCGATTAAGACTCACTTTCTTTAACGTTTTAGGAAGGAAACAGCCCATGTGCAATGAGGCTTATTGATTATGCAGTATAAATTAAAAATTATTTGAGGAAAATGTTGACTTGGAACTATTTCCTCTGAGAAGAGTATGTCACTTGGCCGATGTAATGTCATTTGTGACTTGATAAATGTGATTTTTTTTTACCTTTTGAATGGACCATGGATGCTGTCGCATCACAGTTCTTTTTGTATTTGTATTTAAAAGTAAATTTACTGTTAATAAGATTTTTTCGTTAAGTTTTTTTTATAAGAGAAGCGTTCCCGGAAATCTTCGCAACATAAATTTAACAGTAGACAGACACATTTTTCACATCTTATGTGAAACTGAACCTTAATACGAAATTCTGTATACGCGTCTCGATCAAAGATAGCTTAACCGACAAATTACATCATTCAAATATTAATATTCATATGAATACAATTTTACATAAAGTTCTTGGAAAATTTTTCTGGCAAAAAAGTTTTGTTGATATTTAAAAGGGTAAGCATACCAAATGCTTAAGCCTAACACATTGGTATTTCATAAAATCAAGTCACGTCTCGATAGTGTACTTAAATTTATTAGCCAAAACTGGTTTTGGGCCATTGTCAATAAGGAAGCACACGAAAAAAAATATCTTGACTTAGAGCAACAGCTTAGTAACCTTCTTGCTGTCTCATTTAAGGCAGACAAAATATAACATATCATGTGCCAAATAAAATTTTTGATTATAATTTGCTGCTTGAAGAGATTAAATAAAATAAACAAATGATTAAGTAAAATTAAATATTAATTGATGTCTGGTTTGCAGTTACTCATACATTGATAATTCTTATTCTGAGGCATTATGAAGAAAAGCAAATAAGTTCAAGGTCATCACTTAAACTATGTCGATTATAGGTTAGTATGAAATTGTATCTACGTACATTAAAGTCTACACGAGTAGGTACATATTAGACTGTCCATTATTTCCCAAGTGGAGATTTACGTATATGAAAGATAAGTTTTAGCATGTAGTAGCTTAGCTATGTCAGCTACAGTTAGATAACACTGAACAGATAAAATGAAGTCGGGATATAGATGAAAATAAAAAATGATCGCCACGATTTAACGTATCATACAAATAAGTTACTTTTCATCGATGAATTTTTGAAGTACTCTGCTAATTTGATGCTGTGGTGCTAGTTTTTCTAGTATATTTTTAATTTTTTTTTGTCCAAAAGCTCACGAAATAATAAATTAAAAGATAAAATTGTTATTTTTTTCAACAAAAAAGACGGACACTCACATTTTAATAAACTTGGTAAACAACGGACAGTCTAGTATATAATTATGCTATGAAAAAGTACTAAGCGGTAGTCTATGTGCACGTGAGACGTGCATAAGTTAAAATAAATACACATTCCGTGTCGGACAAAAGCCCTCAACTGCAACAACAATAATGCAAACATTGTGGACAAGAATGAAGACGATAAAATAAAAAAAAAACAAAAAAAAAATGGCTCACATAATTACAGACGCTGCTGATAAGCAAAGCTCTTTAAAGGTAGACTACAGCGTAATGACGACATTGGGCACAATGTTTATGTCCTGAATTTTTACATTCACTACAAGGGGCGTTAAGGACTTAAGATATTTAACATACATAGCTTAAATAGAGGCCATAAGATCTTTGCATAATTTTTCTTGGTAGTGAACATTCAAACTACACCCATTAATTTTAGTCCAAAAATATTTTGACTCAAAACTAAATAATTGTTTATTTTTAAATTATAATTCCTTATAAAAAAAATTCAAAATATTTGTGAAAACTAAATAAATTTTATAACATCCATATGCTTGCAATTAAACGAAACGTATTTTTTTCCAGCGAAAAAAATTTCATTTATATATTTCAACACGTTTTTGAAATAATTAAATTTTCTTTCCTCTTTTTCTTTTCATTTCTTTCTTTGATAAATCAAAAGTAAAAAAAAACTTTTTCTAAAAATAAATTCAAAAGCGCACAAATACAACTCATTCATGTTTGCGTAATAGTAAGCCAACGTTTATGCAAAAAGCATAGCAAGAAACATGAGAAGATACTTCTGAACAATTTTATAAACAATGTGGCAACGCTGTGTGTTAACAAACTATTTGAATATGCGCCTACAAAAGCGCAAAATCAACAAGAGGTTTATAAACTTCAAAATCAGGCGTAAGAAAAAACAAACAGCAAATCACAAAACTTTCAATGGCAGTGCGCTCGTAATGTAATTTATTGCATCCCTACCATAAAAACAATGAGTTACCTTACTCGTACCTACATATTTCTACGAAATACTTTCCAAAATACAAATACATGCCGATGAGTATCTAAAGCAAAAAAAAAAAAAATTATTTAAAGGTGTTAAGCGTAAACATTTTTCTTTTTTTTTTTTTTGTAAACAAATTCAATAACTTAAAATCATAAAACAATCGCACATACGCGCTAGGGTGATTCATTTTATTTATATCTTTTAATTATCGTGGGGAACAACGCGCATACATGTATTTACTTAGATAAAAACTTTAAGACGATTTCTAAGGAATCTCTTATACCAAATTATTCTCAACCTTGCCGATTTTAAGATACATAAAGTGCATTATTCATATATCTTGTTTTATGAGTTAAATTAAGTTACATCAAAGTTCACAGTTTAGCTTACAGGTTCCCAAAATTTTCCCAAAATAGTTTAATTTTTGGATCATTGAACTGCGGCACCGGCTTGATTTTCAAAAAATTTGTACCAATGATCTTTCCGAACGATACATCAAACCAAGGAGTTTGCTCAAGTGAGTGTAATTAACTCTAATGAAGTGTTCATAAATTCTCCGTAACTCATATATTGTAGTTTTGTCAAGGTCTTCCGATTTCAAGGAATCAAAACATTTGAGTTACTGGGGATATTGTAATAAAGTTTCTATGGACGCCTACTATAGAGATCTATAAGCGGCCACTTCGAAAAGTATTTTTTTTTTAAAAATATTGTCGAAGATTATGTTGATTTGAATCATTTTTTAGCTCAATCTGAGATATTGCTAATAGAAAATTGGATTTATAAAGTTTTAGTATTTGCTGAACAAGAAATCACTACAGATCTTTTAAAGAACGCTTGATCTTATTTGATACACTTTTGATTTAGAGCCCAATTTTTTAAGTAAATTAAGAGGAATTAAAAAAAAATATTCATTTTATTTAACTAAGCAACTATAGCTATTTGTAATGTACTCGCTCGTTTTAATTTGGTTAAATTAGTTGGGTTACTCTTAGTAACTAATGTCTTGCAGTAACTTCACAAAAAAAAAGTCAGATGCAGTAACGTCAGGAAATTTTACAGAACAACGAAATGTGTGGTTCAATTAATGAGATTACTAGAGAAAATGCATTTCAATGATCTGGTGATGTGCGGAATTCCTGCCTTATCCACTTATAAATATTCTTAGATTAAAAAGGCATATGTTTTCTGCATAGTTCTGAAAAAATAAGTCTTGTTCCTCGTTGATCATTTCTGTGCAATCGTTTTTTATTTTCGAAAAAGTCAGTCAATGGAATGACTTTTCTTGCCTCGTCAGATATAAATAGGTTGCTTATGGCATTATCGTGAACTTGCAGCATTCAAAATTTGTTTTGGCAAAGTCGCAAGCGAATCGGCAATTCTAATTCAACCTGTTTACTTTTCATTTTAGCTTTGTAAAGGAAAAGTTATGATCCTCATGCGAAACTGTCTACAGCGGTCGTCCGAAGTTGATTTCACTTGCGGATACGAAGTTCTTAAAAAAGTCTTATATTCATTGAGGCTGTTATCCTGCTTCATAGCTTACACCTATACTCTATTTGAACTAAAATTAAATTAAATCATTTCAGGTCTCCACTATTAAAAATTCGGAACATAACTCCAACAAGCAAAAATAAATATGTGACCAGGCCTATGAAAAAGGGGCTTAGGTGTCTAAACTTTCCAATTTCTTGTCGATTCGGATAGACGAAACGAGTTGTTTACCTTTAACAGCTGTTTTCTCGAAAACTTGTTTTCGCACGTAAGCCCCCCATTCATCTCATCTCATCTCATCAGATCTGTACATAACTCAGATGGCAAATCGCAGTAAAATTATACAAAGTATGAACGAGTATTGTTGCCAAAAAATGCAAAATAAATAAATGAGCGAATCTAAAACCAAAAAGTAGACCACCCTAACAGTAAAAAAAAACAAACATCCAAATGAATTACCAAAGATCTTTCTAATGGAAATATTTTATTCAGAAAACTTCAGTTTGAACACTTACTCGATAGGCTTTTTTAACATTAAGCATGAAAGCGCAGCGTTTTGCTGCTCATTGAGGTACATATGTATGTATGTATGTGCTTGAAGGTAAAATTTTATTGAATTCTCGTTGATACATATGTAGACATGTACATATGAGTACTGTTCACTGTTTTGTTGTTGTTTTTTAACGAAATTACATCACCACCCACAGCAAACAAAAGTAACAAAAAAAAAAACAAAACAAAATACGGTGTTGAAAACAAAAAAAAAAAAAGAACAAACTAAAAATGAGAGAAAATTATTATTGAAATAATTAAGTTTGTTGCTAGATGAGCGGATGTTCGTTATTTGCTTACCTCTGTACAGCTGCAGTATCGACGTTTAAGTGCTGACGTATCTAAACTTTCTATCGCTAGATTCACAAATATTTTAAGTTTTTCTCAGCAGCTAATTGATTTTAATTGAGATAGGTATTTACTTTGGGGCTGGGTTAGTACGAACTTGAAAAGAAAGTTGGCATTTTTTTAATATGACTATATATTTTTGAAAAAAGTTTTGTTTTTATTTTGATTTTTCGATTTTACGAGTATTTGTATGCGATCTAGAGATGGAGTTTTAATGAAAATAAAAGAAAAAAATATGCACAGTAAGATATATTTTCCTGCGACATCCTTTAAAATTAGAAAATGTAAAATTTGCATCATATGTGTATGGCTTCAAAAGCCTTTGCTACTAAAATTCACTCACATCACGTGAATTACGCAATTTCATCAATTTATTCTGTATTTCCATTGCATTGGTCTGATTTTGTGGCAAGATCATCAAAAATTTTCTTTGCAAGCAAAGAAAAAAATTAAAAAGTTTAAAAAAAAATTTAAAACAAAAATTCCAAAAAAAATAAATAAAAATTTTGAATTATAACTTCAAAAAGAAAATTTCAACTGGACCGTGGAATATTTGTCGAAATATCATCAGCGATACCGACACCACCATCGCATTTGCCACACAATGTGCAACGGCAGCGGTAGCGGCAAAGCCACTGCGTCAGGGCTGCCTTACTGGCGCATGTTGCGCACCATAGCCATTGGCTGGAGAACCAATGCGCGCTTTGCTATGCGCAAAAGCATTTGGCATGAAATTCTCGCACATCAACTTGGAAAAATTTTTCGTTTCTTTAGGAAATGCCTTTATATCGTACATTTTTTGTATTTGCTTACAAACATATTTATTGTATTTAACATTTATAATTTATATTTTTGTTTTTCATTTTCTGTTTAGTTACGTTTTTGCTTAGTGACCTGATTAAAGTTTTTTCCATACTTTTTTCGTCTCTTTGATTTTCTTCACTGATTTGCTTTTGATTTTGTTGGTGTTTCTCGCTAGCGGTGCATTTTGTCTGGTGCATTTTTTATTATTTCAGCTACGCCTGGTTCGGCCGTTTTGCTCCAATTTGTTTTGTGGCCACATTTGGTGTTAATTTGTGTTGTTTTTTTTTTGTTCTTCTACTTTTTACTGTTAAAATTAAATTGTAAATTTTTGATTTTGTTTTAATTGATTTTAATGTTGTTGTAATAGCGTTGCAGTAAATTAAAGCGCCTCATTAAGTTGCAATTTGCATTTGGCCGTGGTGCTGTGATTTTGACAGGTTGTGCATAATTAACAGAAGTTTTTATTCATTCATCAATTTTATTAGGAGTTCCATCGATAAAAATCGTATTTTATCATATATATTAACACCAAAATCTAATGGAACTTAAGAATGAAAAAACAACTTGTTTAATTAAAAATTACTTTCAGTACTCATTGTCAGTACGATTTAATCGAAGTTTTTGTTTGTATTTGAGACCTATATACGATTTTGCCTCTTTTTTTTGTGAGTATATTTGAACAGTTTATGATGAATCATGAATCATATTTATATAAGTTGAGCCATTGTTGCGCTACAATTCTTCAAAAATTTTTTAAAATATAAGAAATAATTTTTATCTCTGTAAATATCAACACTACGGAAAATGTTTTTTAAACACAAAATATTAGGAAATATCTTTAGCTTGCCTTGAAAATTTAAAATTAAAAGTTTTAATGGAAAGATTTGTTCTAGCAAGAGAAGGTATCTTTTCCCTGGAATTATAGGAGTTTATATTTTCTAGAGCTCAAATGCAGCAAACGCCGGCGAATCGACAATTCCGGGTCTTCGGCAACACTTTAACTAACAGCAACAGTATTCTTGGCAGATCTCGTCTAAGCGAGATCTGTTAGTTAAAATATTGCCGAAGTATTCGAAGCCTACTATGAAAATGACGGTTCAAAAAGAAATTCACAACGCGCATTACGTGACGGTGATAATAATTGATCATTTTAAGCGCACAATAAATCTTTCACACTAAATTGTTAAAACATAAATCAAAAGAATTTTTTATTTACATTTTCATGTTAACATTCTTACTGGCACACCCTGTATAAATGGGAGTCCGATTAGCAAGTATCATAAGTATTGTCTTACGTTGCAATGTATTATCTCTAGTAGATACTTCGTTTGGACATTTAATCGATTTAATTGCATTGGCGGCTTTCCTGTCAAGCTACATATGTAAGAGTCTATGCATTTCATCTTAAATTTAACATACATTTTGATTCCAAGTTTTACAACTTCGTCGAAGCAGCATTTTAAAACCAATAAAAATGTTGGTTTGATCTTAACTTCAAATTCAAAAACTTTTATGAGCTTCATTTACATCGAAGAAATTCCTTGGAATTGTGTGCTCAGAAATGCTCCAATAGATATTGTATCTTTGGTATAAGTTCCCAAACGAAATTCAATAAAAATGGGCTTTCCTCTCCTCCTATGTTGAAAAAAGAAAGGGAGCTGAAATTTCTTCGAAATGCAAAAGGAATATTAAGTCTATATCAGAATGCTAGTTTCTTTCTGAAATGTCCTTTTTGTACTTGAAAAATAATGCTCATTACAGTCTCATTTCTGTGAGGATTAAACATACCAATTAAATTGGTCTGTGCAGTCTCTTTGAATGGTCATTCCGAACAAATCTTAAGAGCCAATTTCTTTCTTACATAAAAAGTTTGAATTTTCGCTTGGATAAATAGCTCAATCAATTCAAAAAGATTGGCATCGGGACGAACTTTGTCAAGGCAGTCCTGGTTAGTTAGTTTCAATAAAATATCTCACTACCTTTCGTGTACATTTTATTCTGTAATCTCATACACTCGAATTTTCTACAGCGGGCTCTCCGCCTATAATGTGAAAAGAATTAAGAATCGCTTGAATTAATGGCTCAATCAATTCAAAAAGATTCAAGTACACAACATAAATCTTATTGGTAGTACGAAAAATTAAAAATCTAAACACAAAAAATAATTTCTCCTCTATTCAATTAAAATTGCAATGATTTTTTGATTGATGGTGAAATTTGTGCAACTTAAAATGTTATGTTATATTGGCGCATTAAAAATTTAGATTTTGTGAAAGTCTACACAATTTACTTAGTATACATTTCAATGTATAAGAAATTGTTTCGTTTACAAGTCATTAAAATTCAAACACAATTCAATTTTTACATTTTATAAGCAACAGACATGATTTTGCAATTTTTAATTTAAAATTTTTCGTTTCGTTGTAAATTACGATGAGTGTTGTGTATGGTACATAAATTCTGTACAATTTGTTCCACTTTCTATAAATTTACTAATTTTCGAATTTTGCAATATTTAAAATTCCGTCATAGTTATATTTTCGGTTTTTAATTTTAAAATTTATTTATTATTTCAATTTCTCTTAATGCATTTTCGTATATTTTGCTATTAGCAAAAGCAGTTCTTAAATGCACAAAACATTTTGCAAATTGATGAACTGTCTTGGTTAGGATTTAAAAAACTCAAAATATAGCATGTTGAAATTTTGGCAAAATTTTAAAATATTTTACAAATCTTTTATTTCTGTCTATTAATTGAACTTAATATTTGGCACACTTTTAACGGATGTAGCCAGATTTCACGTACATTTTTATGTAAGAGCAAAATTTAATGATCTCAAAAATGGAAACGCATGTCATTTCGAAACTAAACAGTCGCTATTATTTGGTCTGTTTGATTTTAGTACCAACATGTGTTCAACATCATCTCAACATTATCTTCAAAATCATAAGAAATTTCGTTGTAAAATGCAGAAGCCAAGCAACAGCTTTTTAGGATGAATACAAAATTGAGCAATATTTGGTGTATGCATAAGGTCATTGTATAGGGTGATACATTTAGAGGTGGTCTTTTCAAAAGTATTAAAAATACATAAAAATTAAATTTTATTGGAAAATTTTTAACATCATACAAAAAAACCACTCTTAACATTTATTTTATAATGTTAATTTCTTTGCAATTTTGAGCGTAACCGTTGCTAACATGCGGCATTCTAGAGTTCCAATTTTTGTTGAATTTTAATTTTGGCTTTTAATTTCCCAATCGTAGCCACCTTAACGCAAGCAAAAAAAAAAATCTAGAGGTGTGATATCACGTGATCTAGGTGCACAATTGATTTCATAATTGCAAGAAACTGTGTGAGTTTTTTGGGAACATAAAGTTGAAATTTTCGTAAATTTACACATTTTGCAAACTTTGCAAAATCATCGAATTTCGTGAAAGAGTGGTAATATTTAAGGCAAACATTCTTCTAGTGCGCTTTGTGTAAAAGCATATTTTGCAAAACTCTGAACAAACGAGTTCAAATAGTGCTTTAAAGATCGTTATAAATTTAATCCAATTAATTGCTGATTTCACTATATTTATCATAAAAATTTTTAAAGAAATAATCGTTTATTATAAAAAAAAATTTTTTGAAAAAATCACTAATTTCATACTCAGCTCAAGTGAGTGATCGCAACAACCCAATAATAATAAATAATCATATTAATAAACAAAGTTATAGACATGAAAAACATTGAGGAATATTAATAATGCAGCAAGTCAAAGAAGACTCCGTAACCATAGTTGCGTCTCTATGGTCAACATCTTAATCACAGGCAACATGTTGAATAATAATTTCCACTTCATTCCATTTAAAACCAAAAGCCAAGTTCAACGATATGGTAGTTGCTAATGCTGTGATTGCTGTTGTTGTTGTTGTTGTTGTTGTTGTCGCTGTCATTGCCATTACCATTTTCATGAAGCCACTCTTTGTATACCATTGCTTGGGCTAATACTTTCTTTGTATTTGCTAGAGATCCAATGGCAAGAGGTTTCGCCAGGAATTCCAGGCAACAAACCAACCGCCAGTTGCCAAGTTGCGTTTGTCAATCAATTATAATTTTTTCTCTACTAACTATTTGACAGTTCATAGAAGAGAAGACGGTCGAATGTGTGGTGATGGTGGTGGTGGAGGTTGTGGTCATAGTGACGATGGGTGGGTGTATATTGCAGACATTTGCTGGAGACTTGCAAAACTTATAATGCGTACGCTACATTATTTTAAATAAGATATATTTAGTATTTTTTCATGCATGCAAACAGAGCTCTATCTGAAAAATTTAGTTCTTGCGACTGCTAATCTGCTACTGTTCTTACTGCTGAAAAAAGATTCAATAAATGAATATCTATTCGAAAACTATACCTTACGCATAAGTTGATTTTGAGACATTGCCAATTTACAATTAAATCGAATAAGTTGATTATTTTTTCAAAAATCTTGGCTACTTCAAAACATACATTCGTCAAAAACTTTATTTAATATAAGTAGATAGGTATTTTAGTTTTCTATTATACTATGCAAAATTGTAGTGCACACTTGAAACGATCTTGACCAACTATAACTTTCACGCAAATCCATAATTTTGTACGCATAGTTTATGAATGGATATGCAATTGGTAGACTTATGTTTATAACTTTGTATATTTTATGTCCATGCCAGTGTGTTTCTCCATAGTTAACAACATGCGCAGGACCAGCTTTAGGGTATTTCCGAACAAGCTCTGGCCTATAGCATCAGAATTCAAGGGGCGACAAATTTTGAATGGAATAGAAATTTGTTTTTTTAATTGACTTTTTTTTATTCGTAATATCATCATTACCTATTGACAGTAAATGAATGCAAGGGTCATTCTGTTAATTATTGACCCCCAGTTCGCTTAAAAATAGGAGCCACGGGGCATAAGCAGAAATGATTATATTGAAGCATTTACTCTGTTTTACTAAGTAGTTTTTTAAAAAAAAAAATCAAAATTATAGATTTTTTTACAAAACGAAAAAATTTGCACGATAAAATTTTTATTTCTGCTACTTAGCCACATTATATTCTTGAATGCGGTTTCATTACCATTATTTTGAGCTTATATTGTTAGAACGGTGCTTGAACTATTAGTTTCCCGACTAGAAATTAGTTCAGGTATTCCGAATAATGATCAGATACGCATAAGATATTCCTTAAGACGGCCGTCTGATTAGTTGTTGATCAGGGTACAGTAAGGTATGCCTTGATTCGGTTATTTGATCAGCTCTTCATCAGAATACAATACTAAATTTTACTAAAATATGGTACTGGTATGCTGTTTGAGTTAGGATCGTAACCCATGCTCTGAATTAAATCGTAATATGAAATTTAGTGTTTTTCCTGACCCAATTCGAATGTAATGTTCGTATGAACTTTTGTTGTTTTTTGCTCTTCAAATTTCCATTGGACATGAAAAATTTTGAACCAACGGAGTGGCATATATTTTTGGGCCTTCACTTCAAAAAACATAAAACTCAGGCCTTCACCATGCGCCATCTATTGCTCTATATGGAACTAGTAACTATGTAATTATTCAAATATACGAGAAGTTGTCCTTACGCTTGCGCTAACACACGACACACGCCTGTACTTATAAGACAATCCGACGGACAGTTAGTTATCTACGACTATTTTGCATACTGACGCAAATTTATGAACATGGCTTGAGCATAAATATTAGCTTTGTACGCTCATTGTACGCTTATGCTCGTATAGGCATATGTTGAAAGTTGGTAAATTCTAGTATTTTTCTTAACGATCACTTGGTTGTTGTCTTTACTGTTCAAAGATCAAATGCCAACTGGTTGTTTTAATTTATGACATGATGATATGAAAAAATGGTACAACTAAAAACAAAGTAAAAGAAATACCATTTTGCGTTATTTTTTGTTTATTTTTGCCTGACACCCACCACAAGTGAAATGTCAGCTTTCAACTTTATCATTTGAGTGAAGGATAGTGATGATGTTTTACTTTTTACTTAAAAATCACTAAAATGTCTTTTAAGAAGTGCTGTGTAAATACGTACAAGAGTAGGCTTAAGAGAAAAAATTACACAAACATGGTATCAATAGTTGGATATGTCAAAGTCGCTTGGAAAAGCTATCAGTTAATGTGATTTTAATACACTTTTAAAAATGTTCACTATTAAAAGATGTTCTTATTGACATCTTCTATTATACACCCGAATCAATTAAAGGTTTGTTTTTTACAGAAGTATTCTTTTTTTTCCGAAACTATAATAGGTCTTTCAGTTTGATAGTCTTATTGGAGTAAAGTTACATATATCAAAAACACAACTGTACCATATCCCGATAGAGTATGCAGAAGTGATTAGAAAATAAGATAGAAAGGAAACTAGAGAAAATAGAGTAGAGGCTACTCTTCCTCAAACTTTAATGTTCTATTTCTGAAGCATCGGAAGAGGAAGACAATGAGCAGAACTCGTTCAGCACAAGAATACTTAGTCTCGTTATCTAGATACCACGTGGAAACCGTTCCAAAAAAAGTTTCGAAACCATCTGTGTAGACGACATGAGTAAGATCCTGATCTATGGGTTCTGATTTAACAATCGGTCACGATACGGTTATGTCATATCATACTTCACGCCGAAGCTCATGGAAGGCCCATTGACATCAAGAGCAGTGGACACTACTTTTTATAGATTTTAATTCCTAAATAATTTTTGAAGCCGAAGCCGAGCCCGAATGTGGTATTCATTTTTTTTTATGTCATCCGTTAACTGCAGTTTATATAATTTGCGTGCACTTATACCAAGAACAACCATTGCTTTAGAGCATTTCTTGCGTGAACATTCTGTTAAAAATCCACATTCTTTCTAAGCCTTCGTTTTCTCGAGACATTGCAAATGTTAGTTAGCCTCTTATTTCACCATATCTTTCCTATAACTTTAAAAGTTTTCAGATTTCCGATCATTAAACTATCATCTAGTACTGATCTTATGGCTAAAAACTTAAATACATTTTAAATATTGAAACACAAAATATATTGTTTTCAAACCAAGCATGACTCGTGTCACTAAACACGTTTGTTTTTTACGTGCTATATAGTAACGATGTACCGGTGCAGTCATCAATACACATATGTATGTATGTGCATATGTATATATATACGCGCAACTCCGTTCTAGACGAGTAACCTTAGAATAAGCTAAGAGTTTGAGCTCTACTGAATATATGAAAAATTTGCATATTTAATCATCGCAAGTTGTGAGCAGAGGCGTGTGCTCGCTGCTTTTGTAGCAAATTGTGTGAGAACTGAAAACAACGACCGACCATGGATCGCGAAAATAAACGTACAATATGCAACATGTGCGAATCAGCAAAATTGATGAGTGAAAATTTAGTATTTTATGAATATAAAGTGTGTTTTGTTTTTTACTTTTATTCTCGAATGCCTAAAGTTTTTTGTTTTTATTTTCTTTGTATACACCTCTATGTTGTAGGTATTTTATTTTTATTAAATTAAAGTGTGATTGTCGCGTGTGATGTCATATTTTATTGTCAGGTTTTGTATTTTTTTTTTTGATTTTTATCTGGTTTAATTTTATTTTTTTTCTAATCGTTTGTGTCTCGAAAGAAAACGTAATTTGTTTATAATATTTGTTAGTGTTAGTTAGACTGTCAGCCGATTGTTCGGGTTTTTATTTTGTGTGTTTTGAGGTTTGGTCCATTAAGTTAACAAATGCAAAATTTGCTAAAATAAAAACAAGTTCTTTCAGTATTTATTTCTAAAGCGAAATTTCAGCAAAGAATGCCAACAAAAAAATAAAAATTTATTATTGTATTTTTGAAATGTATTTATTGTTAAGGCCACCACCACAAAACAGGATGACATAATTGCAATAAATACAACATACCACAGAAATTAGCAAAGCTATTTAAATTATATTGAAAAAGTGTACACACAAAACAGCATTAAAATTACATTGGTCAACAAAAGTGAACTTTGGGTGTGGTATCGTTTTTAAGCAAAAATTTTTAGATTATTTGTTTGTAAAATTTTAATTAATAATCTTTGTAGTAGCCTTAGTGTTTCCACTTAAACAAAATTGTTTACATATTTTTTTATTCAATTTCATATAAATTTAGTTTTGAAGTTATATAAAGGGTGTTTTTTTAGAGGTTTGTTTTTCGAATAGAGATAAAACTGGCATTTTATGGTCAAATCTGGCAACTCTAATGTCATTTATGTTCAGTTTGGTTTGTCATTTCATCATGAACAGGTTGACAAAAGAACAACGCTTGCAAATCGTGCAAATTTATTTCGAAAATAATGGTTCAGTTCGCGAAGTTTACCGCAAGCTCCGTCCATTTTATGGTCGACATAATCGTCCATCAGAGCAATTAATTCGGTTAACCATGGATCGTTTTCGCACTACGTTTACTCTATGTGATAATACGCATCCGCAGAGACGTCGAACAGTGTGCACCGAAGAAACAATTGCCGCTGTAGAGCAAAATGTTGAAGAGGACCCGAATGAATCGATTCGCCACCGTGCACAGCAATTGGAGCTTTGTCCATCAACTTTGTGGAAGATTTTGCGCAAAGATCTTGGCTTGCGACCTTACAAGATCCAGCTTGTGCAAGAATTAAAGCCGCGAGACCATGCAATGCGTCGTGATTTTGGTGTATGGGCCGAAAATAAGATTGATCTCGATGCTGATTTTCATCGCAAAATTTTGTTCAGTGATGAGGCTCATTTTTGGTTGAATGGCTACGTCAACAAGCAAAATTGCCGCATTTGGAGTGAAGAGAATCCACATGAGACCCTTGAGACGCCATTACATCCACAAAAACTGACTGTTTGGTGTGCTCTATGGGCTGGTGGAGTCATTGGGCCATACTTCTTCCGAAATAATGCTGGAGAGTCAGTTACCGTTAATGGAGACCGGTATAGAGCCATGATAACCGACTATTTTGTTCCCGAATGTGATGGCATGAATGTGGATGAGTTGTGGTTCCAACAAGACGGCGCTACATGCCACACAGCGTACGTCACAATCGATTTATTGAAGGAAACATTCGATGAGCGCATAATTTCGCGGAATGGACCTGTCAATTGGCCACCAAGATCGTGTGATTTGACACCATTGGATTATTTTCTTTGGGGATATGTGAAGTCGCTTGTCTACGCCAACAAACCAGAAACGTTAGGGGACTTGGAAGCCAACATTCGTGGTGTTATTGCCGACATACGGCCCCATATGCTCGAAAAAGTGGTTCAAAATTAGACCTGTAGAATTGGCTTTATTCGAGCCAGCCGCGGCGGCCACATGCCCGAAATCATATTTAGACATTAATGGCATAAAATTATCCTTCCAATAAAGCCAAATTGATGGACATTAAAATGATTTTCTTGTGTTTTATTTCAATTCGAAGCTCTATACCTCTAAAAAAAACACCCTTTACTATATCTTCGATTTCAAGTTGATAACAACAGACAAAAAATTTTGGTCCTTGCTAGAAAACTTTTTGTTTTTGCGTTCATATTAACGAGTTTTGTTATAACTTCTAGCACTGTATTGAAAGTATCGAAAATAATGCTCATTTATTTATAAAATGTGTTCAAGAATCTTAAATTTACATATTGTTTCGTTACACAATGTGACAATTTCACACACAGACTTTATATCTTCCGCCTGAGCGCCATTATATGAGTCTTTTATTTTGAAAGTGGGGTTAGTTGCTCTTCATTGAGAAAAATAGATTAAACAAATTGAAAGTTTTTCTTCTCAACCAACAAGCACTACTGCACCACTTTCCAAATTATTGGGCTCATATATAGTTGGAAGCGTGTTATATTGTTCTTTTTAATGCGCTCAAGTTGGCTGTCTTCCACTGTCCTCTTATTTAACGTCCTTTAGAAAAAAGGCTTATGTAATCTGGGACTTGCAAGCATTTCATAACAAAACTGGCTGACTGAAGATGTCTATTTTTAATAAAAAAATAATATAAATGCTTTATAAAGTTAAAAATCAATTACCATTAAGTGACTTGAATAATATCCGGTTTCAATACTTGTTTTCCAAGATATAGCGCTCTATCTAATATAATTAAAGTTTAAAAAACAGTCTTAAAGCTATCGTGATTTTGTCTTTCTCAAATGTTATACTAAGTAGAAAAAAAACACTTATAAAATACAATGATTCATTGTGCTTTTTCTTAAAAACTTTGTGCTTTATTTAACAAAACGTTTTTAATTTTAATCCGCTTTTGTTGCGGCGACGACAATATTAATGTTGTTGCCAACAATACAAATGTTGTATGCAACATTTTTTTGGTTTTTTCTACTGCTCCATTTTTTCGTCGTCTTGTACTTTTGACATTTTGACTTAAAGTTTTGAAGATTTTTACATGGAATGGTTTGTGTCTGAACAATGCCATGATAAATCGCACACAAGATATTTTGATACGCTTCGCTGCTTAGCGTTTTGCTATGCGGCATTTATTTCAAGTGATGTGTTACGATTACTGTTGCAATTGTATTGGAAGTGATGCAATTTGTAGTCATTGTTATACACATGCGTTATATTTTGGGAATATTTTGAATGGGTTCGCAGAGAGTATAGTCAAAATCGCCCAAAGTCTTAGTGGCAAATAATTAGGGTTTGGGTTGAGTTGGTGATAACCATTTCATTAAAAAATTTGTTTTGGTGAATTTTTTTATAGCAAAAATATTGGAAAAATTTTACATGATGTTGGATTTCGTGCTCTTTTTCTCCAACGCCTTTTTAGAAAAAAGGTTGAAATGCTCTAGGGATGATTGCAAGCATTTCAGAATAGCAGCTTCCTAACTTAAAATATGTGTCTGATAACTTTGATAAAAATTTTACTATAGTCTTCTTGCACGCTCACATAATATCAGCTTAATCCTTGGAAACATTAATGGGCGTGTATTTCATTGCGAGGCTTTACGCCTAAGAAACACACGCTATCTCAAGCGTATGAATGTCGTGGTGCAAAAACCAATTGGATGACGACAACACAAATGGCGGGCGTATTATCTTGTTAACTAAACTAGCGGTAACGGAAATTAGGCTGCAGTTGCTTGCACTTTTGCGCATGCGCAACTGTTGCTCCTTCCAAGCAATCTGGTTAATGCATTTAAAGAAACAGAGATGCCTTATCTGTAAAAAGGAATTTCTACTACTACTGTTGTTGATTTTTGTTTTCTCTATTTTTTTTTATTTGTTTCTTGAATTTATAAAAACCGCCACCAGTCTGCTGTTAAGATTTCTTGTAGCTTGGCACACCTGGAGCTGTTGTCGCCGCATATTTTGCAGATTCTTCTGCTATTTGTTCTTGTTGTATTTCTTATTGTTGCCGCTGTTGCGACAGCCATGTGTTCGAGTGCAATTTTCCAATTAAGTCGGAACATGCGGATTTAAAGATATCAAATGCATTTATCTCTGTTTTTGTAATTGACGTTCTATTTATTTGTGTAAAGCAAAGGAAAAATCGAGTGGTACATTGTGGACGCAATGTAAGTTGTTGATTTTGAATCTTAGCTAATTAAAGCACTATGGGAACGTGTATTAAGTACTTAAAAAGCATTAGCAATGTTAAATAAAATATGGAATATATCCAAAAAGTAGATATGAAAACAAAACTATCAGAAATGAAATTTATTGGATTTTCAATCAAATTGCTAATAGCATTTAGGTGAGAGCCTCGGTCTAGCTTCCCAACGGCAAATAAGCTGAGTACTCCGAAAGTTTATCGAATCGATTTATTTTTGTTAATATCAATTTCCCGATATCGTCTTTATTACTCCATTTTGTTTTTTACCACATCAATATCCTGAATTGTGTTATATTTAAACTAAATACATACTTACATATTCTAGAAACCATGCAGATTCAAATGTTATTCGTATTAAGTATGTGTTCATAAACCATATTATAAAAACAAATTGAATATGAAGGACTTATGATTTAGTGATCCGAATGGTGATAATTAAGAACGTTTCATACAGAAAATTTTACTTTGCCAGTAGCATACAGCTACCTCTGTAAAAAGAACATTCTTCTATTGGTAGCTTGGTGTAGCTAAAAAAGTCATTAATTAGCGTTATGGACTGGGTTTTGAATACGCAAGTGCATGTTTAGTGTCTAGAAATACTGATTCATGCTGAAAGATCAAATGAAAAAATATAATAAGGGATTTTTCATTCAAATAAAATATAATTTAATTTAATTTAATCAAATCACTTTAAGGAACTTTAACGATACTATTTTCTTTTGGAAAGGAACAGGAAGAACGAAAGTGTTGACTTATTTTGTGTTATGACAGCATACCCTCTCGCATATTCTTCATAGAAAATTCTTTGAAATCAGACCTTGTAACCTTTATACTTTTATTCAAAAAGTTTTCAAAATAAAAGTTTCCAAAAACTTTTCTGCTATAAAAGTTATCATTAGTCACAGATAATACGCTTTTTTTGACTTTTACTTTTAAGAGTCGAATACAAAAATTTTTTAGGAAAATGCTAAAATAATGTCTTACTAAAGCAAACAAGTTCCAAAAGAGAACAATTTGGATTATTTATAATAAAATCCCAACCAAATACTTTATCTCGAAAGAAAAAATTCATGAAAATTATCCACTTATTTTTAAAAAAAAGTTATTGCACAATGATTGGGAATGGACAAAAATGGATTTTGGAAGCCATAAGCGCCCGAACCATGTTTTCGACCCATTTTTCGAAACAAAAATTTACTACACATATCGATGGAAAAAGGCCAAAAACGGATTTTGAAAGCGACAGGAGAGGTCCACGACCCTCCTAAAGAGGTATTTTGGACCCGTTTTTCGAAAAAGTGTCATTACACGAATCGATGGGAAAAGGCCGTAAATAGATTTTCGAAGTGACTGGGGAGGTGGGGACCTAAAGGAGTGTTTTGGACCCATTTTTCGAAAAAAAGTTATTCCACGAATCGATAGAAGAATGCCAAAAACGGATTCTGGAAGTGACACGGTAGGTCCCCGATCATCCATAAGGCATGTTTTGTTTGGCTTAAAGCTTTTCTTGAAAGGTATTAATATATAATAATTATTATGTTTATTCGCTTTAATTTGATTGAACAGCCGGGGGTAGAATGATCGGAAATATTTTAAATCATCTGGAAATGTTATTAAATAGAACCAAAACCCGTGCTCTTTCTATGGGAATCAGTTCAAGGTTTGGAATAAATAAACTTTTCTTTATTCTAAATTCTTGTCCGACCAGTAAAAATCTGCGAAAATCTGATTTCCGCGACGTTTGAAGGACGATAAGTTTTTACCTCAAAGGATATGTGTTACAACTCTGCATAATAAAAGAGCTGTGCGAGAACCTAGCTGGACGGGTATTTTTTACGAGATTTAACTTTTTAGTTCAGATATTCCCACGGAATGTTTTTCTTTATTGCAAGATTGCAGCTTCCAGAGATTGTTGATTCACAGAGTGTTTTTTTTTATTTTGAAATAAGCATTTGTACATTTTGTATAAATCAACTCATATGTTTCATCTTGCTGACATCACTTTGAGATAAAATTTAAGAGGAAATTACACAAGCGATTAAAACTTTGACTTTGAACATTACAGCCATGAACCATATATGCATGGCAAATTGTCATAGAAAAAAAAATAGTTAAATAAATCTATGTTTAGAAACGAGTGACTTCACCTTATAACGTAATTTCAAGTGAATATCAAATGTAATTAAAAAAACGTTACTGTATTATTTATTAAGAATCATAAATTTTATATGGGAGATAAAAACCATTTAATACAAACAACTTCAATTTGACTATAAACGGGTTTGCAAAACCGATTTGACTTGTATTTAAGTAAATTTAATCAAGAACAACAGCTGAGCTTTGATACCAAATTGCTAATGCATGTTGAAAACCGATTTAAGGAAGTCAAAATTATTAAAATATAGAATGAAAAAAAAAAAAAAAAATTAATGCGCTTATAATATACAAGAAAACAAATACAATATAAGTCCAAAATACACAAAAAAAAAAGATATTTAAGACGTTAAAACCAAAGACAACAAAGAAAACACAGAGCGATTTATGCATAGTGGGCGTTTGGGGCAAATAAAACGTAAACAGCAACTAATTGTCAAAAGATTTATGATATATGGCGAACTGTCAATTTGTTGTTGTTTTTGTGAAAAGCTGCTGAAAATAAACATGATGAAATTTTGTTCAACACTCGTAAAAACTAAAATAATTAAACTTTTTTTAATGTCATTTGGGAATTTAATTTTAAATCACAGTCTATCAAAAGTTTAATGAAGTTTTAGAGCACTTAAAGTTTCATTAATTGCCTGTAGGCAACATAACATTAACTATCTTTGATGTTTTTTTAAAGTTAATGCAGATCTTAATATGCATTTCTTATATGTGATCTTTGGCGGCACCTCAAAAGATAGCCAAAATAAATCTGAAAATTGTACGTTTTATGTGATATTTCGAAATAAGAAAACAAGACATTTTCATATTGGCTCAGACAAATTTTTAAGTTTGGAAGATACCTCATATGAGCGTATGTCGAAAACTTGGAAGGTTATTTTCTTTCAAAATTGAGTTACTGTTGGTGCAATATCTTTTTTTTCATAGGACTTTTCGATATAAAAAATAATTATTTAAAAACATTTTCAGAGTAATATTTATCAAAAAAACCCTTTCAGGACAAGACTTTTTTACAATATTTGTTGACTAGTGTAATTTAGCCTGCTATAAAAAAAAATATTTTCACTTACTGTTTAAATTTACTGAAAAAAATTAGATAAGAAAACAAAATTATAACGCAAGGACTTAGCTTTAATTAAACCTACGGCAAATGAACAGGTGTAACATTTAAAGCATGATGCCTTATGTCTATGACGTGTTTCGATTTACAAAAAACCGATTATTTCTTTATAGCAGCAGTTGCAAACATCGTTTTAACTTTGCCAAAATAAGAAAGCAGAAAATGTGCTGTGAATTAGAGCAAAATATTAAATGCAATTCTTAATTCGAGGCCAAGTCGAAAAACTTTTAACAAAAACTAACAATAAATAAAATAATTAATGACAAGAATATAAAATTCACTGCTGTTTGTGCTGCTTCTGATCATGGTGATGATTAATCTTCATACAGTATGCATGCTCCATGCTATATATAGCAAATTGTTTGACTAAACGTACATCAGATCGTTTGCATTTACATGTACTCAGACAATATAATTGAGCTCACACGGCAACATTGTACCTTATGCATAACTAATTGCAAAAAATTGGCTGTTGTGTGAATTCAAAAAATAAACAACTTTTAAGAAATACATAAAAAATTGAAACAAAATATAAAATTTAACTTTGCAAACGTGAGGTGCATTCAACTCTTTATTTGACCAAAATCACATAAAAAACAAATTGTTAAATCAACATAAATAAATCAAAAATAAAGAAATTCATTTTGAACGATGTCATAATTTGTGAAAAATAAAGTTTTATGCCACTGAAACACAAAAATATTTTTTAATAATTTTATTTTTATTAAAATAAAAAATTTAATTCAGAAGTGTGGGAATTTTGATGTTAACAAATTGAATCCCAGCTACCCTCACATTTCATGAAACCATGTAATTTAATTCTAGAGATGTTGGCAACAAAAGAGTGATTGTTTTGAGCACAACGCCATCTATGAAAGAATATTTTTTCAGTATTTGAAATTATTCTTCAACACTCGCAACACTACAAAGATCACCGGGGCTGATTACGATTTGAAGTTTATTTCAAGACCATGCAATATAGAGAAATCCGTCACATTATCAAAAATATAATGGCTAAGTTTAGAAGAGCTATTGACATTCAACTTCGAACTTCAATTCCGCTTCTGAACTAAATCGGAATCATAACAGGCCTGAATGTTACACCATTTAATCGCAGATATTATCAAGAAGCTATTTTTATTGTGAACTTTACATTGTACGGGTTAAATTGGTTTACACCTGGTTTTTGCAATCTCACTTTTCATTTATGTTAAATTGGTAAGAATGAATTTTCTTTGATGAACTATATACGAGTACATACATTAGGGTTTGCCGAATTTTTTTTTTTTTTTTCAAATCGGCTGGGTCTTTAAATCGTAGATATCGACATTGTTCATTTTCGGTCACTTTTCTTATAATCGATGCAGGCACATATCTGTACGTATAGATCTGACTCATATTTTAATTTTAGAAGCCCACATACATACATACATACCCTTTCGATAGACCATATGAAGGTCAATTTTGCACTCTCTAACTGAGTGGTAGAAACAACACTTCGTCTTATTTATATTTTGATGCCTTCATGAATTGAGATATCTGCATAAAACATGATTTTCAAAAACTTGTGTTTTTACAATTTAAGGTTAAAGTATCTCAAAACCCTGACGTGTTCCAGCAATTCTGACCTCTAATTCGCTTCTAGCACACCACAAAACATACGATATGACGCCTCGTCTTCCAGCTTCAGAATGTTTTTTTCCTTTTTTGTGCAATCATTCATCAACATTGAAGTTTTCAGAATCTGATAAAGTATGTACTACAATTCGAATAATTTAGCACCAAAACATTTTTTTCCCGATGTACCCTGTAAATAGCTAAAACAACTTTTATCATCATAACTTCGTTGTTTGATGTCTGTTCGTCATACGAGTATACCAAACTTTTTGTATAAAAGTCAATAAAACTTGAGTACAGAACATTGGATTGTTATGTATTTGATAATCGCGCATCAGACAATAAATTCATGACAAAAATTGATTTCTGCAGTTTTTACTAGTGAATAAAAAACAAATTTTGTGGAGCTGAAATACTTTCGAGGTAAGGTTTTAAAGCACCAAGAATTTTTTTTTTCGTGACTCACAATAATGCTATATTTAGTCATTGGACAATATGTTGCTGCAATTTAACGAACTCTCTTGCGGGGGATTTATAAAAACAAATGCATGATTCAAGTATTGTGAGACTTAGAGTGCAAATATAGGAATTTAACTGAATGTAGTTGTAAGTCAAAGAATCCATTTAGGAAATCAAATTTCGGATGCACAAAAATATACCTTGGATCTTGACATGGAGGCACTTTAATGCTTTAAGTTAAGTAGAAAACGTAAGTAGCCAATTGGCGCAAATTGCGTTAATTTGTAGTTCAGTTTGAGACTAATGATGGTCATAAATTAACATAAGCTTAAAAAAGTTAAACGTAATAAGAAAATGTCTTTAATAATAATCGCATCAATCTCTCACTGAGAAACAAAAAATCTCATCAATCAGTCAGATGTAAAGTCCAATTAGTCCAATGTCATTTAATATTTATGCAAAAAACAAAATTTTACACTCAAATTCAAAGCGATCGTGGCCCTGTTTTCCATATGTTGCCTTATAATTTTATTTGTTCATTTTTATTACATATTTTTTGTGTCTCTTCAATAAAATGTTGCATGCACCTTACCTTAAAAATCTTATCATCGCTCATTATAATCAAAGTTTTAAGCCTTTCAAAGAAAGGCGCTTAATGAGATACAAGCGAGAACTGAAAACTTGTCACTTTCTTCACATAAGAAACGAGACGGTTAAGTAGCTATGAACAGGTTACTCATATACATAAAAAACCATTAATTTCATAATGAAATTTACACTTAATTTTTAATATTTTTCATTGCACTGACAAATGTTTTGAGAGAAAACACAAACGAAATTATTGGAACTTAGGGTAAATATTATATATAGAACCCTTCTTATTGTTATTTTTCAATATTACAGGATATTGCAATTTTCATTGCTTATTTTTTATGTCTACACAAATTCAAAATAAAAAATTCATATTTGAGAAAAAAAACATAAAAATTTCAAAGCATATTGAATATAACAAAACTTTTGAAATCTTCATCAAAAACTGCTGTCAATCTATTCGTTGCTGCCGAAAATTCATCTGTTTACAATATGGACGATAGTGACTCAATCATCCACTGGACCGTATTTTATTTTGAATTTATTTCAATTGAGCTCTCGGCATCTACATGGTGCTTGAAAGTTAACGTAATTCCATATAAATAAAAAAAAATAAATAAATAAACAAAATAGCAAAATGTGAATTTTTTCAAATTTTTGCGCAAGTTTAGGGAAACAAACACAAAGAGAATAATTTTGACTATATGTTTGCTATTCCATTAAAGCCAAAATGTTACATATTGTATACGGAAGAATTTTTTCCATTAAATAATGAAACTATAAATAGTTTATGCATAAGCAATGAAATAAAATTAAGTCATTAAAATTAGGCAGATCTTAAAGATAAATTAGTTATTTAGTTTTATTTATGCAATAGAGTTATGTCAAGTTGATATCAAGAAATTTTCAATGAACCATTAAGTTCTGATTTAAAAATATGAATTTTATTTTTCTCACTTATTAAATAGGCTGTGCTTAGAGAAATAGTATAACATTGATGAAAAGTCCAGTAGTTCTTCGACTTCAAGTTTCATTATGATTTTTTTGTTAGGTTAGGTTAACAGGGTTGCTTGCATATAGAATAATGCACTCGGAGACAGTTTGCCCATTGTAATACCCTACATATGTAACAATATTACCCTCCTTCTCCTTAAATTGTCTTATTGAATGGTGGCGAACCACCCAGAAGACTTGGTAAAGTTGAGGATGCTGGTGAGTTCCTCAAGACCAACAAGGAACGCAGAACCAAAGTGTTTGGTTCGATTTCTCATTAGCCCCGATCATTCGCAGAGCAGATGTTTAACCGTCTCATTCTCTTCTTCATCTCCGCAGCTCATGCAGAAATCTCTGCAAGAAGCACCATATTTTGCTGCCACAGGGCATATTTTGCTGCCAATAACACAGTGCCCCGTCAGTACTCCTAGAACAGTTCTTATCTCTTCTCTTCTGAATCTTAAGAGAGTTTGCGTCCTTCCCAGTTTCAGTTTAGGCCACATGTTTCGAGACGTTCTACATCCACCTTTTGTTCGTTTGGTTCTTGATTATGCCCTCTATTCGATAGTGTAGTTCCGCCCATGCTATCTTAAGGTCTACCAAATTCGTCAGCTTTCTCATTTTCGGAAATACCCTTATAAACGGGTACCCAACAGAGCTCTATGGTATGCTATCGGATTGAACGTAGTGATAACTTACAGTGTTCTACACACCTACACTTCACGATTTTGGCGTTCAGTGGTTTGATCGCTGCCTGACTGTCTATACATATCGTAATGATGAAGGGAGAAAGTTCCCTGTTCCGTATCACCTCTGCGGCTTGGTCTGTGGCATATATTTAAGGTTGAAAAACGCTGCAATAATTGGGTAGTCTGAAAGACATATCCATACTCATATTATAAGAGTAAACACCCGCTCTTGCGCGGAACTCCATCTTGGATCCATCCGTGAAGATTGGTAGCTTGCTTTTATTGCAGAATGGTGCCAGTCATGGAAAGTTGTTTTTTTTAAATGTTTCTTGTCAAAAAAAAAAATGGAAAACTTAAAGCTTACCAGTTTAAATTAAGTAATAAAAATGAGCAATTTCCGATGCATAGGCGCACGGTGGGAGATCGTGGCCATACATACGGGAGAAAAAATAAAATGTTTTTGACTTAAAACTTTTTTATGATAATAGTCAGATAATACTTAGGAAAGGGGGAAAAAAACTATAAAAGTTCCAAATTTGCTTAGGGTTTAGTGTTACAGTTAAGCTTATGACACCAAAAATGTTTTATGGAAATTGTAATATTAGCAACTGTTGGATAAAATGCTCTAGTTAAATTGTGTGAAACAAAAAGCACAAATGTAGCATATCTACCGAAAGTGCATTGTTTTTAATTTCTAATTTTCTGGACAATGCTGGCCAAAAATTTTTCTTACTACTTGTGTCGTGGAAAGTAAATACTGCTACTTCAGCGAACATCAAACAATTAAGACGAATATTCGTTTATATTATTTACGTTGCTGTCAACAATATCAACAAAACGGTTTCAATCAATTAAATTGCCATTTACCATTAAAAACGTTGATGTAAAAAATTTATTTTGACGGCATCAACACAAACCATTAAAAAAGGCGCAGTTAGGCAATTAACCATTTAAAAAAAAAGTCAACATCCAGAGTACAACAATAAGGTCTAACCTCAGTGGAGTTCATAAATTTTCATTGAACTTCAAATGGAATACAAAAATCATAATTAAATTTTATTAAACTGACAGCGTGAGTGCGCGTGCAACAACATCAGTATATCAACAGCAACAAAATGATTTGCTGCTGCAGCAGCACCCACGCATAATTCGCAATGGCAATGAGAAAGTCGACAACGACAACAACAACAACAACAACAACAACATGGACTGCAACAATGTAACTAAATTAAGATTTATCCACTGAGATGCAGTATGCATGCAATTCACTGCCAGCTGATGTCGCGACGCGACGCGCCGCGGCGCATTCCGTTGCAGCACGTCACACTACATACACGAATGAAGCGTGAAGCATTCAAGTGATTGCCTTTAGTGAAATTCATTTTCTAAATACTTGCAGGCGGTAGAGGAGTAACTTTTTATTTCTCATTTTGTCAACGCATTTAAGCTGAAGTCTAAAAATAGAGCTCTATCTAATGCCTTACGAAGAATAGCTCGTATTCCGCCTTCATATTCTCTAAATGGGGTGAAATTAAAAAGTTGTTCCCGCTAATTTGTGCAATTTAGATTTAGATGTCGTTTGGGTTAGAAAGACGTCTAAGTTGGAGTTTAAATCATACAATGTTGTTGCTGTTGTTCTGGTCTCTGTTGTTATTGCTTGATATGATGAAGACAGAAATTTTAGATGCGTCATGATCTCAAAATTAAGGGTTACCATTTATTCAACTTAAGTACTGAAAAGAAATTTAAAGATATTTATGAAGGAAAACTTCTCTTAGTTAAAACTATTCGAACATAAAGTTATCGAAATTAGAAACTTCTATGAAATGGAATTTAGTAATATTACGTTGAACGGCCAACAGTGAGACACTTATTGGCATTTTTTCATTCTTTCGAAAATCTGAAACAAACTTTAATCAATATTTCAAGGCATACTTTGCCTAAAAACTATGGAAAATTTTAGTGGTTTGATAAAACACAGCAACTATAAGTTATAAAGAAAGTCAAACTGTTTCACTGTTTGCCGGCGTAGAGACGGTATAGCAGATACAGTGTCTTGATACAAATAAGCTCAGAAAAATACCACTTTAACGTTGTGTATAAAGTGAAGTCAAACTATTTTCTTAATAAAAATTCGACAGAGTCGTAATAACGAAAATTTTCGCTGAAAAAACGAACTACAAAGATCACATGACAATTTTCTCTGTCGAAATCACTAGGACTTTTATCACAGATTATTTTTTAAAAATGTTTCTTCGTTCGCTTTTTGCTGTCTTAACTCAATACTAAGTTTTCGAGAAACTGTTTAAACAGTTTTTGTATTTCTTCTTCCATCCAATAAAAGTCACTCAGCAATATTTGTTCAGAAAAATTTATATATCACTTGAAAGTTACTTTTAAACCTTTTTTCGATGCTGTTTCTCTAAAATCAAATGCGCAAAAGAGATTTGAGCTCAAAAGTTGTAGTGCATTAGTAATAAAAAATAAATGCTATCAACAGCATCGAAAGAAAGAATGTTTTGTCTCACTGTTCGCACTTTTCTCCTATTTTCAAACTTTACAGTTACAAAGACTCATACCTTCAAAGTTACAGTACACGTTCAGTTTTCTCCATTTGTTAAATCGCGGATTTATTTTTCGTGGCTTCAGTTTATTCTTAAAGTTCACGGAAAAGACAGAGATTTTCTTTTAGTAACCTTACCAAGGAGCTTAGCGCCTTCATGAAACACTTCTATTGTGCACGGTCCAAAAATTTCCCGATTCAAGTATTTCTTGTTCGATCAATTATTCCCACAATGACTTAGGGGCTTAAGCGAACATAAAACCAACCACCCAAAACAAAAGAAATTAATACAAGAGAACTATTCCAATAAATAACTTAACTAATGACATTGAAGGTATGATCAAGGATTCAACCCAAATGGGTTGTGCACAAAATTATCTGAAAAAACCGATATGGCAGTAAACCGAATATCTGAAGCCAGGCATCGCATCAAACTTTTCTAAAAATTTGGGAGAAAAAAATTATGATATTCAGGTGAAGAATGGATTGAATTGAAAATTTTAAGATTTACAAAATTTCACCGGCTGAATGATAAGACAACATTCTGCTCTTTTAAATCGTCAAGTGGATATATTAAGGACTTTCTGGTAACATTACTAAGAAATATAAAATGAGAATTTTGTTACCATACCAGTTACACAATTTGACTGCTAAAAACTTTCGTGAGTACTAGTACTCATGTGTGTGAAGGAGCAACATACCAACTAGTGCCTGCCTACCCACCTTCTAATGGATGCATTTGAAATGCTTTTAAGATGTTACGAGCCAAGTTTTCAAGATAAGAATGCAAAGTGTATGTATGTCAACCTTGAAAAGCGGCTTAAAGGCTTGAATCGCTCCAAAGACTTTTAATGTCAGCCAAAGTGTTCAATTTGAATTTATGCTATGATGCCTGGCCTTTGTGTTGCAAATTGCATCGTAAAAAGGCAGACTTTTCAAAGTATTTTAATTTGCAAGAACTGTAAAAGTTAAGGAAGAAAATTACACCCACGTTTGTATAAAAAAAATTAGAGCAGCGATATTTAAAGTAAAAATAGAATGTAAAATTTCGTAGTTCTTCGTTTTTCTCCAAAATGCTCTCTCAGGGATTAAGCGAAAAATTTAGATTTGTCATATTTGAACTCCGGTTCATGATTCCTAAAACTATGTAACGCTTTGTTTATTACGCAATTTTAGCACTTTACGCGCAGATATTAGAAGTCGTTGACAATTTTAATACCCCACAAACGCTTACAATCAGCTTACAGTGAAAACGTAAAGATTTAAGAGATAATGCTTGGCAGATGGCTGATTATGCTGCTGCTGGTAGAGCTTCTGTTGCTGATGCAGCTTACTGTCGTAAGCAGTGAATAGCCAGGGTTAAGGTCGCGTCTACTGCACCACTCAAAACTGGTCGCATTGGCAAAGCAACATACGGTCACATAACCAACATTGCTGCATGCCAGGCTTGGCTTTTCTTTTTTTTCTTGTAAATTGGTGTATTTTCTAGTTGTGCCAACTGCAAAGGATAAGGATTGTGCATACATTTATGCATCAAAACAACAGCTATGTAGCACAAAAAACAAAAAATCACCAACCAGAAGATAAATTCATTGTCGAAAGATCTAAGGTCAAAAGTTTAAACAATTATTTACCCAGCAAGAACACAGCAACGCAGATACGAGTAAAAGGCGAGTCTTGATCTCAACATAAAATCGTACGTATGAAGTCTGTGATCTGATCTGATCTTCATGTGCCGCATAGAAAAAAAAAAAAAAGAAGAAAAATTTGCGCAAAATGCGTTTTTCTTTTAAGAGTTTTATCTTCTGCGCGATCTTTATGTTGCGCGAGAATTTGCTCCCCTTAACCCTGTAGCATCCCTAGTTGAGATTTTTTACGATTTTTTTTTCATTTGTTTTGATTTCTTTCTCCACTACCAGCTCAATATTACTTAAATTTACCATAATTGGGTTTGCGTGCCACATACGTTGAATATACCACAGCATGAAAAGGCAATCTATGCATATGGGTTTTTCCACGTGGACTTTTTTCTGCGCACTATAAACTAAGAATGCTTAAAGTGAATACGGGAAGACTGGCTTTCTGGAAGCTTAGTTAAAAAAAAAAATCATCGTTGTGCCAGAACTACAGGGACACCATCAAATTGCAAATTTCCCTTTCAAGGTCTTGGCGAAAATCCTGAATCACCAGAGTTAACGAAATTAAAGAACGACTTATCTGGAAACAACAGGCAGACTTTCGCCCGAAAAGTTCATGTATTGAGCAAATAAATATCCTTCATATTACTGTGGAGGTGATGAGTTAATGGTAGAATTCGAAAGCAATTGCAACTGAGATGCAACTAAACAGAAGAGATGCACCACCCAAGATTATTCACCTCGTCAAATATCAATACGAAGGTATCAAATTTAGAGTATTATATAGCTGAAAACTTTCTTATAGTTTCGTGTCAGGTGTTACAAGGCCATATGCGATTAAATTTTAATTTTCGAAAGAGAAATGATAAGCTTCATTTTAATATAATTTGAAAGGTTCTAGCACATCGGCTATAGTAACCACGGTTCTTCAAAAATGGCTAAAAACTTTTTTTCGGGGGTTTCAACCTCTATTTTCGCAAAAACTATACGTCATGGACAGTTGTGCGTTCAGCATGCAAAACTCTTTTGAAAACATCTAGTCCTTTCCCATTAGCAGTGCAAAAGTTGAAATTTGCTGAACATTGTTATCCCCGTTTTGGCACAATTTGAATTATATATGTATTTATGCGATTGATTTTTTAAAGCCCGGTTTCTTGGACAACCTATTTTGACTGACTATTTTTTTATTATTTCATACAAAAATATTTTTTTACAATATTCCTTACAACCAGTCTGGCTGGAAATCCTCCCTTTTTTAACTTTATTTTTACTCTCTCTCATGGAATTGCCAATATGTAGAGTACAGATCGTCTGCTGTAAGAAAATATCTTTGCGCATCGTTCATCAAACACTGAAGCATTAAGCCCCTGTGTTTTGATTTTTCACAAGAATTGCAACTGGTTAAGGTTGTATCTTTTATCTTGTACGAATATCTGCTTGCTGTCGAAACATTTAATCAATATGAGTTATTGTTATTGATGTTTTTGTTTTTGGTTTTGTTGCTGTTGTTGTTTTCGTTGTGGCTGCTCAGAGCAGCGCCAACCGTTTGAGGTGCTTGAAAATTAATACACTGTGGCGCCCAAACAATATTGGGCGTACAATTTAGCATCTGTTGAACAATGAAGATTACACACATATGCGATGAACAACATTGATAAAGCAATCGAGCGGAAAGCTACACAGGTAGCAACGCAAAAGATAATCCATTACATCGGTAAACACACATGATTTCGTATTTGAGGTTTGCAAACAATTAAAAATAGTACGCGGAAAGCAATAATTTCTTGACAATTAATTGGCACATATTAAATATATGATATTTACTTTATCCATTGTTGTTATCAACAGACAAATCTAAAGTATCAATAACTGAAAAAATGCAAAAAGTTTCAGTTATGTGGCTTAATTTACTTTATGTCTCCCAAACTTTATGCGTAACTTTTTACCAGCAGCCTTGAAACACTTACTCCATGCAAAATAATATAAAATATTTCAGTTCATAAATTACCGTTCATAAAAAGCCAATCAACGCCATACTTTTTATGCAGACCCTTTGCATAAGTACCATACAACGCATATAATTGGGCTTCTCACAACTGACCCCCAGCGTGAACTGCCAATATTGCAGCGAATTAAAGTAATAAATTTCGCACAATTTATCTCGCATTTTATTAATGAACAATCAAATTGGCTACGGTGCGGCTTTTGACAGCCTTAAAAAAATACACATTATTAAGTCGCGATTTTTCATTGAAAGTATTTATGTAGATATTGCTACAGGGGGAACTTGCTGTTCGTTAATGTAAAACTATTTTGGATTTTTTTTTTTCATTCTTTTATTTGTGTGCTAACGTATTAACGCCAATTCCAGGAATATATGAATTTTTCTCAATTACATATTTCCTTGAGGCCAGCTTTCGTTGCAGTAAAGTGTGAACGAGATTTATGCCTAAATTTGTTATCATGATGTATGAAAATAGCGCTAAGGAAATACCTTAAAATTATTTTGAATTGGTACAACTGGGTGGAAGTTTGTCGAACAACTCTTATAGTTTTTGAAATTTGTTTTAAGTTGTCACTAGGATAATGAAGAAGTATACAAAATATCAGATGCGATCTGGGTAAAGATATCTTATCTTGCTAGAAGCAAGAATTTTATTTTAGTTCTTTTCATATAGAGTACATTATAATCGATAAAAATGCTCTTATTCAGCAAAAAAAGAGGGAATATAAAAAGCTATGCGGCGTTATTTAAAGTTTTCAAACATAAGAAAAATTACAATGAAAAGATAAAATAATATCGAAAAAGTCGAATGCCTTTCAGAAAGGCGATTATAGTAAAATATCGAAAAAATTCGAAAAAAAATGTACCTACCAAAAAAAATTGAATACCTGAATAGTTTCGAAAAACATCAAAGAGTCTATTAGAGCTGAAAAGTATTGAAAAGTCTTGAAATTGAAAAGCGAAAATTATACAAAAATATCGAAAAAGTCATTCGCTGAAAGTTGCTGGAAAAGATTGTCAGAAATATATAACTACTGTACATTATTCGGGTCAGTCTCTATCCTCATATGTTCACACTTCTTTCCAAATGCTCAATGGCATGATATAATCTATCGATAAAGACAGAAATCAGATCATTTGGATAAGTGCAATTGCTTTATTTCAATACGATACTGCGACACACCTTAAATTTACTGACTTAATGCTTTTTGAATTTTCTTTCGAGTTGCTTAGAGTATTTAGCCTATGTGACGTCGAGCGATTTAGAAAAAATCTTTTGTTGTATTATTGACGAGATACGGTCACAGAAATGAAATAAACGGTCGAAAATTGTGGTTTAGACCACACTCATTCCAGTCGTGGTGTTGTGTTATGTCCAAAATCATACTCAAATGTTAAATGGCATAGATCGTACTCTAAAAAAAAATAGATATTGACACCGGTTCTTTTTTGATTAATGTGGTTCAGAAGTAGAATTGAAGTCCGAAGTTGAATGTCAATAGCTCTTCTAAATCTAATTGACATTGCTATGAAATCTTATTGAGCGTCGAATTTGAGCTGTTACATTTAGTTTCGATAATTTGACAGATTTTCCTTTAATTATGTATATAATCTTGAAATAAACTTCGATTTTCAAATCCGTTTTCAAACCAAATCCGAAACGAAATCACAACAGATGATGAGATGAGATAGACGAAAAGTATCAAAAACATCAAACAAATTTTTAGTACTGAATTAAACCTTTCTCCTAACTTTCAACTTAGTAGAAATCTTTTATGTATATACCAGAATATCTGTTTGAAACAAGAAGTATAGAAAAACTTATTTTTGGCATATTTTTAATAGTTAACTCAACTTTTTAAGGATCTATTTCTCTAGTTCGATACGAATGTTTTGAGACCTCGGTAGTGAGGTGTGATAACATTTTAAATTAGTTTGTCTAGTATTGAAAAATTTTTTTATTTTTTTATATTATTGATGCATTATCTCAATTATTTAATTCTTGACATAATTCGCGTGAACAACAAACACTAATTTATATATATGTATGTACAACCTAGCAATTGAATTTATCTATTTATCTCTTGAAATACAATTACCTTTCAATGACTCATTCTCTGAAATTTGGCACACACACAGTATACTTTTTCTAATTGCTTAGCAAATACATAGTATTGATCAAAGATCAATTCTTTTGTAGTTTAAGATAAATTGCATATCCTCAACACTAAGAACATTCCAAATTTAAAAACTATACGATCTTTCGACAATTATAAATTGCATTTATTTTACTTCTTTTAAACGTAATTCAATGGGAATTATATATTTTATGCTATACATTTCAACTATAGTTAGCAGCATTTTACGGAAATTTTTACTCTGTTCTCACACAAATCCTTTAAAATCAGAAAACTCAAACCACAAAGCTTTACCTTTCAACTTCAGTTCATTTACATACATTCTCTTATCGCGTGAAAGTAGTTGATACATCAAGGCCCTGCGAGTCTTAAAAACGGAAAAATGTTAGTTTTTTTTTGGAAATTTTTTGCTAGCGTTCTACTTACGAGAAGACTAACGACACGTGCGCGTCTTAATTCTTCACTTAATATGGCGTATTTATTAACTATGTTCGCCTTGCTGGCGTGATGTATTTTATTATCTCTATAAACGAAAGAATATTTTTTCAAGTTTTTGCAAGGATATCAAATATAATTACAGTTCTTGTTTGTTAATTGACATTTGTAAAAATTATATATCAATAATTGTTTTTTTTTAATGTTGAAATATTTTTCTTAGAAGTTTCGATGTTAAAAATCTTGAGATACAAATCATATCAGCAGTTAAATATGATCCCAAAGTATTGGTAACATGAGCATAAGAAAAAAATCTAAAAAAATTTATTTTTATTTTGTCTCAACTGTAAATGAAGAATATTTGATGAATTTTGTATGTTCAGTACTTTTTGCAGTTCTCGGAAATTTCTGACAATGGCGTTAATGGGGGACGGCGGTCGAAGTGTTCATTGGGATTTCCAAATGATACTAAAAATTGATCATAATTTTACATTTCATTCGAATTACCTAATTTATATAAATTTATATTTTTTATTTTCCGAAAATTTCCATTTTTTTGGAACATATCGCCAAAATCAAATTCGCTGTCCAAAAAAGATGAGACGGCACATTGTTTTGCGTCCCGGGTGCAATTTGTTCAGAGCATTTTTACGCTTAAAATACACTTGTAACCATCGTTTGAAATACCCTTTATAAGCAAAAGAACGCATACTTTTATATCAATAGCAATGAAAATTCCAAGAACAATGTGCCATAGTTGTAAGCAACTTGGTTTTGTGGTGGTTGGGAAAAACTTTATCATCATCATGTTGATTGAAAATAAAAGAAGACTACGTTTACAAAGAAATACATGCGGCAAGAGCAGTGGCGATGGTAGTGAATGAAGGTCAAACGCAGCTATTTATGGTATTGATGACCGTTAGAAGAATTACAAACTACAATAAGCGACTTGCAACATACTGCTTTAGTGTTTGTTGCTTAGAACTCAACGTTGAAGAGGATGTGTATTATTCCCAGTCAACATTTGGAAGATTGTTAAATCTGTATAAAGAAATCAAATGCTATTTTATGTTTAGAAGCGTTGGTCCTCTGTTTTCATGCCGTTTACTAAAGCTTTTAAACTGGTAATAGCCCGTTTCGCATTTGTCTCGTTTTTGTAACGCGTTTTTAGAAATAGCTTTCACATTGTGATGAACGCATTTATGTTGACATTAGCGAGAAATGAGATATTTTTTTTGCCGTAGTGAAAGCCTTATAAAGTATATAGTAATTGTGAAGTTATTTCATTTTTAAAATAAGTCGTAACAAAAAAACAAGCAACTTTTAAAAGTGGATAAAATATAAAACTTATTTCCCGAGCAAATCCAGATGTCGTGCAATAAATATCTCCATTTCATCTTCAACAAATACCATTTGGAACTCATTCTTATGATTCATATGTGAATCACATTGGCGAGACGTTACTCCCAGGAAAGTTTTTTTTCGAAAAAGCTATCATTTTCGATGGCGATTGTTTCTTCTTTAAATGTTTGCTGGGATTACAGAAATTGAAATGAAAACTGGTCTTCATCTACTTAAAAGTAGGAATGTATGTGGAAACTCACTCATGAGCTTAACGATCGTGTTGATCATAAAAGGCAAAGTTGAAAGCTTTTAGTTTTTACTAACATGTTTGGTTGAAAAGTGCGTAAATGAGTAATAAAGCATGTCAGTATCTGTCAATATCAATAAAATTTAAATTTTTATGCGAATATTTACTACACCATCACATGGTTTTCTATCATTTTGGTTTTTCATGTTGGAACTCATCGCATTTTCAAATAGAAAGTGTTTGATTATAAAGTGAGACATTGAAAGAAAAAGAGTTGAATGTTTTCCCCAATATCAAGGTTTTTGTTGTTGAGATTGCTCTTTCTGTGCATATTTGACAGATTTCTTTGTTCTTCTCTTTTTTGAAGCATTTGTCTTTCATTATTCGTGCTTATACTCAGCGCTGATAAAGAAATGTTTGTTACTTGGTTTTCAAATATCGCTTCCTTAATGCTTGAAAAGACATTAATCGTAATGATACATGCTTTCGAAACATTGCTTTGATAAAAACTACCTCAGTTTTTGTTCTATATATTAAGACTAAAGTGAGAAGATAAAAGTTTTAAATATCTCGTTTAATACATGGATCGATCGGAAATGGATGATGTATCTTTTGACTCGAAGTTTTTCGAATTCTTAACAATTCGCAGAATACAATGAATTCTTTTTGAAACAAAACCTTTGTTGTGTAGGTATAGCAAATATGGTATAGAAATATTATTGGAAATAAGCACTATAAGTGCTGCTGAACAAATGAAACAGAAAATGTTTTTGTTCTTAGTGTCGGGCTGAAAGACAGCCCAAAACATAAGAGCCGTCTTGTAAATATGTAAATATTATAATGTTACCAAACCGCAAGCCAAACAAACAAATGCATAAGGTTTTTCAAGTACCCAGAAAAATAAACTAATAATATATCTAAAATACCATTTATTTTTCTTAGAGCCCCGACAAATTGTATATAAAAGTAGTTGAGCTCGAACCAAAGATCACAACTTTAGGTGAAAACTTTGAAGAGGCCTTGTTTCTGCAAAAACAACACGATGAGACTCTTAAAAACTTGCAGGTAAGTCTTAAAAACTACAATCCCTTTCCTGCACTTTTCTGTAACGAATATCTTAAATTCATTTTTCAGGATCTTCCCGGCCCTATGGACGAATTTGTACATAAAGCCGATAAGCTGCTCGCCAGTAAACGTATCAGTTCCGAACTAGTCAACGCCATGGCCGACACATTGAATATCATTTGGCAGGATATTTTGCATCTGCTACACGATCGTCAACACATTTTGCACCTCTGTACACAATTCCACGATCGCATGATACTATGCAATCGACGTATGGACTCGCTCGAAGTAGCATGTATCGATACAATGCTACCAATTGAAGTGGGTGCCGTGCAAGAGTTCCTAAATAAATTCAAGCAGCTGCGTATCGATATGCTCACAGCTGTCATGGCCGCACTCAAAGATGGCAACGAATTACTCGCCCAACTGCAAGAGTTGGTCAAACTCGAAACACTCGATACACGACCCGATCACATTAAGCGCGATGCCACACGCGCAGTGCATCAGGTGCAGCTGTGGCTAGAGGCGCTGCACGATCGTCGCAATGCGCTAGAAATCGCTTGGCAAACGCGAAAAACACAAGTAGAGCAGTGCTTAGCGTTAGCGCTGCTAGGGCGTGAGCTTGATGAATTAGAAGCAGCGCTCAAGGCGCAACGTTTTGAAGTGACGAGCATGTTTAGTCTGGGCGAGTGTGAACACACAGCCAACAATGCGCTACACAATTACCGCGAATGGAAACAGCAGGCTTTGTTGCTGCGCGATCGTGCTTTAAAAATTACGCGCGCAAAGGAGAAACTGCAATTGGCGGGTACGTTTAGCGGTGATGAAGCTTGTGCGCGTGCTTACAACGTGCTAAGCAGTTGTACAGAACATCTTGATTTAGTTGATCAGCGTGAGCACTGGCTACAGCAGTCGAGAGACTTTTTCGCTAAGGCTGAAAATACGTTGACAGTGCTAGAAAAATTGGAGATTGAGCTGTCAAATGTCAAGTTGCCAACGAACTCCCCGGAAAGTTTTGCCATGTACGCCAAGGTTTTGCGTGATGTGCTTAGATTTACCGAGGAACCACTACGTCTTGGTTATGGTATATTGGATGAAATGGGCCGCACAGTGCCAGAAACGCAGGGCGTTAAGCGAGTGCTTGATGAAATTGAAAATCGTAAGGTTTATATTGAGAGCATTTGCTCGGCGAGCAATGAAGAGCATGTACGTGTGGCGCAGGCTCTAACCGATTTCCTGGAGCAGTACAATGATTTGTTGTCATGGCTGATGTCATCGGGTCAGCAGTATTTGCAACAAAATGTGCATATGGGACGCAATTTGCAGGAGAGTAAGCAATTTTTGCTACAGCATCATGAGCTAATGCAGGATCTCGAGGTAGGTTTAAAAATTGGACAATTTCATATAATAAAAATAAGTTTACCACATGATTTATTTCTCTAATATATTTTCTCATTTCAACAGATAAAAGGCGAGCTCATAAATCTCTTACTCGAATCAATTAAAGTTCACTTGGAGTCTCTGAGCCCACAACAGCGTTATGATGTTGACTCTAAGGCTGAGGCGTTGCATAAACACTGGATTGAACTTAAAGATTTGGTGTTGAAACGCGTTGATTATGTGTCATTGCTGATTGAATTCTTCGAGAAAGCTAACCAGCTGGGTAGTCAGTTAGATAACCTCGATCGTCAAATGATACAAACACCCGATCAACAAAAATTGCAATTTTTACATGAAAATTGGCAGAGTATCAAAGCAGATTTCGTTGATTTGAAGAGTTGTGGCACGCGATTCATTAATCTGAGAGTGTGTATTACCATATGATTTCTTAAATTAACATACATTTAATGAAATTTATTGATCAAAATTTAATAATATTGTACATACATTTAAATGGAATTCTATGGTTAATTGGTTAATTAGTAGTACTAATGGTGCTGGTACCGGTATTTAAGCTCTTATTACTAGCTCTTGCTGTGTATTTGTGTTATAATTTTTCTCATACTTTATTGCTTTGCTTAAAGTTCCGTTGCAATATGGCAGCAGCTTATATAATATGTATTTTAGATAATTTTTAAGTAGTTTTGAAAACAACGTTTTATCCGCACAAAGTATTTTTGCATGAAAATTACATAAATTGCCTTGTTTTAGAAAAATTCTTATAAGCTATAATTTTTACTTTAAAATTTACATATCATGTATATGGTTGTGGACTCTTTGTAGAACATTATGACACTAGTACACGTATATTATTCAATAGCCAGGAGATCGGCCATTATTCGGATTTTCGTTATTATTTAATAATTCAAATTGAAATTTTATTCCAGTAAAATATGATTTTTAGCACAATAAAATTACTTTTGAATCATGGTGCCTCATGAGCGCTTGGGGAAATATTGAAGATTTGGTCTTATCGAAGATACTAACCATAGTTTCACCGTAACTGAGATCATGAAAATTCACTGGCAATAAATAGGTAACACTTTTAGAAAAAGTTTTAAAGAAACTTGTTGAACAGCGCTTTGGTGGAACGGCGGGGAACAGATGCAAAGCAAAACCGAAATCTTTGTGGTAACGAATAGTATAATAACAAATGCGAAAATTGGAATGGTTTGACAAAGCTTGAAATCGAGATTGTTGTGAAAACTTTGTTCACGTCATAAGTTTCTGAGAGAATTTTAGGATATTAATTGCGTAGGCAAAAGATATTGTTACTAGCAGGTAGATCGCTTTTATTTAGTTTCATAACAGTTTTTATAATGGTTCATTTAATAAAAAATTTCACTTGTTTTTTGTGCATGAGGTGCCACGCTACCTATTGCAATGCTGTCCAATTTCACCAGATTTTAAAATTTTTATGTAGTTACCGACATCTACGTACTAAATTATATTATGTTCACTTACGTAGTAGATAAAATATAGCATTTAACATTTGCTATTTATACGGGAGCTGGCACGCCTAATGGTACTTGTTTTCATACATTTAATGGGTAGACTTACCATATTAAAATTAACAACGATTATCCTCTTATGATAACGTATTCAATTTTAGTAAGAGACTACGATCTTTAAAGAGTTTTTCTAGTATGAAAACTTAGCTTAAAATCTTAAAAAAAATTGTCAAACTTTGTATACGTATAGATTGCATTTTTTCCAATCCAAAGGACAGGCTAGGACTTATTTCCATGAACTAAATTCCAATGACAAATTGTATTTTTCTAAGCTAATTTAACTTGAAAATTGTTATCAATTACTTTGAATTAAACGTTCTAGTAAAAATATTCCGGTCAAGAAACCTCCCGCAAAAGCATTGCTGCGACCAAAACCCCTAGGAGAAAAGCCTACGACAGTATCATACCTAGAAGAAAGATCCTCGCGACATTGTGTTCAAGCGTCATATAAGTAAATGAAAAATTTAACTTACCGGATTATTTGTGTTGAGGAATGCCAAAAATCCAAAAGGACTTGAAAAATTCTTTGCTCACATAACATCGTTGTTTGTGACAGTTTTTAGAGTTTATCATCCAATTGTAATTTTTATGAACCATGTTTTGAATTCTGTCTGGTCACTTGTCCTTTTGAAACTTTTCCAATTTGAATTTTTTTAAAATTTCCGCTATCTCGAGTTGGACTTTGTTCTCTGATTTTGGTAATTTCCTTTTTAGCATATGTCATTTCAGCCATAGTTGCGCTATAATTTTTCGAAAAAGATTAAGTTTTTAAAATATTTTTTATCTTTGTATCTATATCGACTCTACATCAAAATGATTTTAAAACCAAATACGTTACGAATTAATAGTTAATCTTTGGAAAAACGCATTTTTTTCAATTTTTGAAATATTCTATTCAGATTGAAATTTTTTCACAAATTCAGAATCGCATTTTTGCGCAAGATTTAACAAATAAACAAAATTTAAGTTTAAGCATATTTTTAATCAATTTTAACTCAAAATATCATTTACCCTATATGGAAGAATAGGAATAAAAATAAAAAAAAGTTCAAAAGACCAACTAAATGCTAACATTTTACATCATCGATTTAGAGAAAATGTAAAAAATATCAATTATCACTGCATCAAAAAGCAACTGTCAAAAGCATCATAAATTTTGTGTACAGAAAAAAACAAGAAATTTGAAAAATCTATGCAGTCCTCGATCTTGATGTGTTTGCGTACACAAATGTCAATCTATCGACAGACAGCCATTAAACATTAGATCATCGGCTAGAGAAAATTTATGATTTTTTTTTTTTTTAATTTACTATAACTGCACAGCGATAATTTGTATATATCCGTATATTTTGTTAGATACTAAATCAAATTTGACTTAGCTGCCCTAAAGTAGGCAAAGTTTTTTTGCTAAAGGTTTGATTGGCGGTGTGTTTACTTACTAGCAAATATTTATTTATTAAAATTCTGCATTAATTAGGTCATTCTTTACACGTACAGTATTATAGGTTTTATTTTAAGTAATTTCATTATTATTTGACATTTACGATAAAATCGATTTGCATAGAGAAATTTTCGGAAAATCATACCACACTCAACCTATTCGCGGGCTGCACCGCACTGCCTTAATACATAAAAAATAATTTTAATTTGATTTTTCCGCCGCCACGCGCACAATATGTCAAAATATTGTGCCACACAAGAATTTATTTACGAGTACGTTCCCTTCAGGCGAGAATTTTGCTTTTACAAGTCAGGCCATTTTTTTTTTTTCAACTTGACGTATTCTCCGTGACTTTGCCCGCTACGTAATGCACTGAAATCATTTTTCAAACAAATAAAAAAATTTTTATATGCGCGAACACCAATTTAATTTTTTTGCCACAGCAAAGAAGATTGACAAAAACATTTTGTGTTGAAAAATGAAACCCTTGCATTCATTTGAGATGTTTAGATATTCTTATAAGACGCATTAAGTGCTGTTCGAAGAGAAGACACTTTTTGCCAAGAACTTTACGTTTTCAACTCGATTCTGCAAGATGCTAAGCAGAATTGATCTATTAATAATTTTTTGGTGCAACTTCTTTGCTCCGCATTGTGACATGGTTTCCTGGCAGTAATAAATAATGACATGCAGTTGTTGTTTGTGCATTTTAATTTGTGCCCTTTTTACGCAGCTCCAACATTATCTCTTTCAACTTGGCAACAGTTTTTTCGCCGTGTTTTTTTTTGGTTTTTGGTTTTTATTTTTACTATTTTGTTGGAGACTTACATGTTGTTTTGGAACGCTATTTCGAGAATTTTGTTTGATAGACAGCGAAGATAGATGAGCAGACGGACAGCTGCGTCTGACTAGAATTTTGCACAAAAAAAAAACATTTAAGATTTTTTTCACTGTTTGGATTGGGATGTTGCAGAAATAGGGTGAATGTGCACACAGTAGACCGAAAGGTGAAAAAAAAACATTTTTATAAAATTTATCTTGATAGTCTGTATAGGTTAGTATTTTTTGAGCTTTTTAAGGTTTGCAAATAAAAACTAAAAAAATGTTCACTTCCTGTGATGACACCAAGCCACTTTTAGTATGTCTTTAATTATATATATATATATTTTAATGAGCTTTCGGTCGCTGAATTCGGTATAGGCTGCGAACCAGCACGTTCAGCTTTTCTCTAGATGCCAATTTTTATGGTTTCTCTACTAGATGTAGCTTCGTTATGTTTTTAGTATGAATTAAAAAAATATAGTGTTTAGTGATACAGAAAACTAACTTCGGACTCAGAATCAGCGATTGAAAAACCGACTCTCAAATATCTTAAATTATAAACAAAAATTCATTTGACCATTTCTGCTGCAAATCCACTAGCATTCGGGTAGAACTAAGTATGTACATTAGAAGTAAATTTATCTCGTATGTTATTAAAAATTGATATGGTTCAAATGGCCGATACTGTCTGCATATTATTTATTTATTTGTTGAAAGAAAAAGTAAAATGTCGAGGACCACAGTTTTCTTCGGATTTTAATAATAATAATTATGGTTGTGGATGATTTTTTTTTTTTTCGTGCGTGGGGAGTTAAAAATGCCTAACGCACCATTATAGCCATCGCCACAGCTATGGTGAGAGGGGCTTGCACCTTCTAAACCAGTCTCCCCGTACCTAGACCTAATTCCACCCCGGGACCTACTTCATGTCATTGCATCGGGGTGGGGTCCTTTAGATTTCGCTTAGAGCGACACCCGGTGGGTTAATAATACACTGCGTATGTGTATGTTCTGCACTTACTCGTTAGCTACTCCAGCGGCATCTGCTTCTCTCGTTGATCCTTCGGTCGCCTCCAGATCTCGTTTTTTCAGCTTCAGTATCCTTTCTGAGTATTTCAGGATTAAGAGCCAGTGTTCTTCGCTAGACACTATTTTCTCCACGATGTTGTTAGGTGATACAGCGCCCATTTCGCTCTCGATGGCATCCCTCCGGTGGCCTGAGCTAGGCTTCCATGAAATCCATTTACCGGACTCAACGGCCGAAGACATCAAAACATCAAACACCGAAATTCCAAATATAAAAAAACTAATAGAGAAGTCAGTCAACAAAAACTGTCCCAAGCAAGGCTCTTGATACTTATTCAAGACAACCTACTAGCCGACCCCTCCACCAGCTCCCCCACATCATAAATTCCAACTCTCGACACTCCAACATCCCCGGCCGCGGAGCCCAATCAATAGATTCCACGGCCGGAATGGTTGTGGATGATTTTGAACATTCAATTTTAATTCTGAACCACTGTGCGCAAGATCACTGAAGCACTCGTTACGTGCTCGCTATCAAAGTAATAATTCTTGATTCCTTTTATGTGAAAAGGTTCAAAATGGATCTTAGGTAAATTCTCGAAAAGAAATTGAAAACTTAAAAAAATTTTCAAATTATAAATCTAAAATGGCTTTTTCAAGGACTTCGGGAAGCGTCAAGTAATCCTGATCTAACGACACAACACATATTTTACGTTAAATGTGTGTAAAACGACATCTTCCGATTTGGTGGAAATAATTTTTTATACGAAAAATGGGGCCGCAATAAATAATGAGCCGTACCTACCTAGTGATTTCAAAAACCTTTTCAACCTTTAGCCCATCAAATGGTGCAAACAATTTGTTTTTATTTAAATGGGCTACAAGAAAATCATGCAAAAAAAAATAAAACAAAAAATACTCTGTGTAAATAAACACTCACACCGATCGCCTTTGATTGCATGCTATCCCAAATAAACTTATCCAAAATTTTAGAGCATACCAAATGCTTTAAAAATTTGACCAAAGTGCTCAGTGACTGTTCACTTACCCTATCAATTAACGGAAAAAATAGTGCACAAATGCTACAAACGATCAAAACTTGAAGAAAATATTGAGCATTTCTGAAAAACATGAAAAATGTTTTTAACGGACAATCATTTTGAAACGAATCTTTTTTTAATAGCTTAAGTCAAACTGATGGGTAAAGAAAGCCTATGCAGAATTCGGTTGATAAATATATATCTTATTTTTCAAAAACCAAATTGAAATTTTCAAAAAATAGTTAACAGATATTTGAAAATAGTTCGAAAGAGCTCACCACATTTGATACATAATTATGTCAGAACCTAACTATAAAAACCTTAGTCCACATCATTCTAAGCAATACAGTTTCCTATCTATAGGCACATTAATATTATCTTACTTAATTAGTACTTGAGCCTTCTCACTCCAAAGTTAATGTTCCATAACACTAAATAATTCCGATTAATCTAGTACTCCGTAAATTAAGTTACAGTTTAGACCATTGGGGAAGAGAATAACTTGCAACTCTACGTAGATTATTTTTATTTTCGTGTTAAAGTTCCAAATGATAGCCAAACTCTTATGAATACAACTTTAAGGCATATCACTTTGGCTTTTTCGTGCACTAAGGCAGTACACGATGAGGCTAAAGAAAACTCCACAATGACGCTACAGCAAAATAACATTTTTCTTTCTCTTAATACAAACATAAATAAACATCGATCTTAACAACACAAATAAACACATATACATGAAGAACATATAGACGATATTTGTACATAGATTATAACTTAACAAATTGAAAACGCACTCAAGTATTTATTTTAAAAATATAGTGTCTATTTTGCTTGTTTTTCCAACAAATATTGCGCTTCGTACACGCTAGCTAGCCAACAATTTTATAAAAAAAACACAACCAAAATCTACTAAAAAATATATAAAATTTAACAAACACATACACACACACATATATCAATTGGATACTAAAGCATACAAATCTATTTCTTCTATTTTTGTCGCCGTACGCATATACACACCAACATACTCAACCCAACACATAGATTGTGGATCCATATCTTGAGACAAAATCCTCAACAGCAGCCGTCGAAGAGATCCTCAACGAATTTAGTAAGCGTCAGGTCGATGTAACAACCAGTCTGGAAAATTGGACAACGCACATTGCGGAAAAACGTGAAGTCGAAATCATTTTGGAGAAAATCATGAATGAAAATGAAGAGGTAAATGGCCTTAAATAATAAACATTCCGATTGTTTATTGATAATTAATGAATTTTATTTTTTGCTAGACCGCATCGCGAACAACCAAAGTGGATACACAACTCTATCCCGTCTTCAGCTCTAGCTCGGTGGATGCGCGGCAATTGCAGCGTGAAACTGGCGAGAAACTGACATATGTGCTGCAGGATATTGAGAAGGCGCAGGATGAAATCCAGCAACGCATACACACCACGCTGAGTATACAAACAAAAGATCACGAATCATTGCAGAAGATCGAGCAAGTTATTAGTAATTTACGTACGCTCAAATCGAAATTAGACGGCATAAAATATGACTACAAAACGCTGCTCGAGAGTATTATGAGTTTTCTCGAAGGCATCTTGCAATTGCGCCAACATATCGATGCATATTTTGCCAACCAGCAACAATTGCAGCCGCAGCAGCAGATCGATTCAATCGATCGCATTATTGTCGATCATGAGAAATTCCGCGATTCGTGCATGGATAAATTTAGATCGTTAATCACACAATCGGAGCTACTGATTGATCGTGTGCGTGCGCTCGAACCGCCGGGTGCACGCGAAATCGATACCGATCGCATACTCAAATTGTTGGAGTATCTGCGAATTCATTTCGAGACGGGCAATAGTGAGAGAATGTCGCAACTGGAACGTCTGGAGAAATTGGAGCAATTTAAGGGGGACCTCAGTGACATAAATCGCAGTTTGGATAGCGTCAGTCAGCAGTTGCACGATATCAACGGACAGAGTATTGATAGTTTGGCAGCGGCAAAGACAACATCATTGGCTTTCGAGTATTTTGAACGAACCATTGAGGTGAGTTTCTATTGTGATTAAGTGAGACCAAGTGATATACCTATGTATGGTGAATATTTTCAAAATAACTTTTCTATAAAAAAAAATCGCGTTTTAGAGTTCAATGCCCAAATTTTTAAAGAAACCAACGCCTCATCAACAACGTTGGGGTATAAACAAATTTTTCATCGAGGTATTTGCATTTGTCTTAACTTAATTATATGATACTTTTGAACTACCTGCTGAAAACTTTGCTAATTGTTGTCTATTAGTAACTCATTTATCAAGACTTTCCAAATCTTTGTTTTTTTTTTTGTTATTGCAAAATTTCATTGACATATTCCATTTTGCCAAAATCATTTTGACGTTTTTCTTATTTTCGTTTTCAATTATGAATGACGCAGATATATACATATCATCACATTAATTGTATATATTATATATACAAAAACATATATAGTATATATTTCAACCATATTGCGTATAAACAAAGATCATCTGTAGTGATTATTTACTGCCAATGCCGCAAGATTCAGACGTTTGCCAAAATTTATTTGTTTATGATTTTTTGTTTTTTATTATCAAAATGAAATGAAATACATCAAAATGCATTTATTTTAATATTTCCATAAATTATGAAATCGGGGCCAATATTTTAGTTATTTATTTAATTTATATCAACAGTCATAGAAAACTAGTGCCAATATCATATCGAAATCATACAAAATTTAGCTATTCCTGATAAGACTTCAAACCTAACTAAATACAACTAAGCGCAATTTGTCATTGAGTTTGAAAGATTTCGGTATTAAAAGTACCATTATCCACGCTATAATTTTTTTAAGTATGCCTTAACAAAACCTTCGGCCCTAAGTGGAAAATAATGGGGTTAGCTTAGATTAGAAATGTATACCAGCTGCTTAGTAAGGAAATTCTAGAAAATGCCTATATTAGGTTTGCTTGTCAACTGTTTTAGGATAGGTTAGGTTTTTTATGGTGCGCTCAGCTACAGACTTTATATGCAAAAAAGTTTCTTGGGATTGAAAATGGCTGAAATAGGTTTACGAACACGCCTACTGCCCATACAAGAAAAACATTTCAAACGCTATATTGTGAAAGATTTTCGATGTAAAGTGACCAAATTTCTCAAAAAAACTAGGGAAAACTTTGAAAAGCTCTGTACACAAAGTTGTCGACAACAGAGCGTAACACCTCCCATGTAAGCGAAAACTTCAAAGCGCTACACTCAGAGAATTTTTTCAGGTAACGAAACCAAATGCCACACAAACTAAAGAAATGATTTGGAAAAGGTCTTGACTTTCTACAAGTAGGCGTGACACCCTCGATAGAAACAAAAACTTTAAAACACTATACTAAGAGAGTTATTGAAGGTAATGAAACTGAATTTCGCACGAGTACGTAAAATGGTTTGATCCAGCATCAAAAAAAAACTTTATGCAAATTTCGTAACGAGGGTGTGGCACTTCCCATACATACAAAAGCTTCAAAACACTCAACAAACGCTTAATGTTGCCAAATGCAATGTGACTGCGTCAAGTCAAACCAGTCAGCATGTAGCGAGGTGGAAGCATTAAACGATTCACATCGTCTTCTCTATTATTAAAATTTTAATTGATATTCATTACGTGTATGTATTTTGCTATTGTTTTCCAAAATATTTACTAAAAATTCTTAGGAATACTGAAAATAAAGTAACTCTCGAAAAAGCTTAAAATTATTGAGTTTCGAAATTTACTCACGAGATTTTTTTTTTGTTCTTTTTTATTCAAAAAAGTTCATTCAAAAATACATATGTACATATGTCCGACAAATAATGTTTTCCGCTCATTAAAATACATATTTAAAAAAATCACAAAACAAAAAAAAATACTTCGATGTAGGTCCAGTTTCTGAGAAAATAAAAGATTTCAAATGAAAAATTGAAACAAATGTAAACAGTAAAAGATATAAAAAAAACACATTCAACCAAACTGATAGCGATTCTTTTCCGTTCGTTCAATTTTGGACACTCAACTGTGGTGAATTCGAAATAAAATTAAAAAAATGGCGACGCATTTGACTACGAAAAAGATGGCGCAACACGCAATGCAACAACAATTAGCGTTTGCAATTATCGAAAGTGACAGCAGCAGCTGCTATTTAGTGCTGCTGCTACTAAATATTGCCACATTGTCACTAATTGGTAAATGTGTAATTTGAAGATGCATTAGATTGTTTATGTTTTTCATTATTTTAATTAACAAAAACGCGAAAATAAATTTTGCAAATAAAACGGAAAATTTAAAGACTTAAGCATAAAATTTGACGCAAACGGCTTGTTCGTTTTTTCTTAAGTTTTATTGAGATGCAGTAGGTACATTGTTCTATATATTTTCCATTCCTCTGTATGGAAATGTAGATTAGAGTGATGCAAAAAGATTGCTGTGTGAATATTTAGAACAAACATTTGAAGCCCTTGCTTAAATCAGAGTTTATAAACATTTAAAGCTCACAAGCAGCCTTATTTGACTTTTAAGAAAGTATGATTCCTCATCATTTTTCAGCTCTGCATATAAAGTTACAAAGTTTTTGGAATAAGTTTCTGAGTGAAAGTTATTGTGACACTCTAGATATCACAAAAATTTTAGTTTCGATTTACCTCCGGTCAAAATATGTCCCAATACTATCAAAATTTTAAGCAAGCTAACAATTTCACAGATATGCTGATAGGCCATCAGTTTGTTATAAATATTTATGTATTGTTATGTTTGTGACATTTCATGTAGATTTTTTATGAGTTGCCAAGAAAAAACACCTACATAACCCTACATCCAAAGTCAGTTCTGAACATAAAAAATGTGATGCTGAAATGACACTAAGTGCCAATAAAAAAACAAATAATCATAATCCAATTAAAAGCACATTAAAAAACCTAATTTTACGAGTTTGTTTTTTGTATACGAAAAAATAATTCCAAGTAAAAACAATGCAGTAAGTCTTCGAAAATCTTTTTAAGATCACAAAACTTTTAACGAAATACAGGCTAACTTAAAATCTATTAATAAAAGTTTGTTAATAATACTGAAAATAAGAATTTCAAAAGAAATACTGAATAACTATTGAATTTGTTTATATGAAATTTTTTGGGGTACCATGTCCGACTATCTGGAAAAAACTTTCATGCATTTTTAAGTTATTTCATTGCATATATTTTGGATACGAACCACTTCATATACACCGGACACTAGAAAAATACATTATGTAGAGACAATATTGCTTGGAAGTTCTAAAATTTATATATGGTACTTGCTTTGCATACTCACAGACCGTCTGATATTTTTACTCAATTTTTATAAATTAAATTTAAAAAACCAAAAACGTACAATCATATTTCCCCTTCTATATACTATCAATTTCTTGAAACAATATAATATCAACATTTATCTTAAACTCGGCTATATTTTTTCGATTCCTAAAGCTTCTGGAAAAACGTATTGACAAATTCACTGATACCACCACACAGCAATTGTTCGTCACAAATCCCGAGAGTCAGGCATTTGTACGCGAAGAGCTACGAAAACTTAACGAAAAATGGCAAAGTTTTAAGGACCAAGTGAAGAATAAACGCAACTCCTTGAATCATGCCACGGATTTCTTCGAGGTTGTAGAAAAGGTAAGATCGAAAATTTAAAATTATGCTCAAATTCTCTAAAAACGACTGTCTTTTATTCACAGATTGAAGCTGAATACCGTGAGATCAGCTATTTCTACAACAGTGTCTCAAACAAAATCACTTACCTGCGTGATCCCGTGGAAGCATCCAATCTGGTTAACGACATTGAGAAATATGTCAGCAATCGTGAAGGACCACTACGAGAAAAGCTCGACAATGCGGCGCAAAGTGCGCATGATATGCAAAAGGTGTCCACGCTTTATAATGACGTCATGACAATCTTTCAGTCATTCATTAAACTTAAATCTGACATTAACATCGTTCAGGAGCGTCTGAAAAACGAGGAACGCTTGAAAGAACAACGAGAACGCGAGGCACGTGAACAGGCGGAAAGAGAGCGTGCACAACGTGAAGCGGAGGCACGTGAGCGTGCAGCCCGTGAAGAGGAGGCTCGTCTTCAGGCATTACGCGAACAGGCTGCACGTGAGCATGAGCAGCGTGAGCGTGCGGCTATGGAACTTGCAGCCAGAGAAAGAGCTATACGAGAAGAGGAGGCACGTTTGCATGCTGTGCGGGAGCAAGCTGCACGTGAGCAAGCAGCACGTGAACAAGCAGCTCGCGAAGAAGCCATACGTTTGCAAGCGCTACGCGAAGAAGAAGCACGCTTACTTGCCTTGCGTGAACAACAGCAACGTGCTGAAGAGGCACGTCTTCAAGCGTTACGTGATCAAGCGTGCCGTGAAGAGGAAGCACGTTTGCAAGCAGCACGTGAGCATGCTGCACGTGAACAGGCAGCACGTGAAAATGCTGCACGTGTTGAGGTGGTACGTCTGCAAACGCTACGCGAAGAAGAAGCACGTCTGCAAGCCTTGCGTGAACAGACACAACGCGAGGAAGAAGCGCTCTTACAAGCACGACGTGAGGAAGAAGCACGTTTGATTTCATTACGCGAACAGACGCGTCGCGATGAAGAAAATCGCTTGCAGTCCTTACGTGAACAAACAAAACGGGATGAGGAGCTACGTTTGCAAACGGTGCGCGATCAGGTCGATCATCAGCGCACCATAACCGAAAACATACGCAAAGAAGTGCAGATTAATCAGATTTTCACTGAAATAAAATATGTCTCACCGCGTTTTACACGTCCACTCAAAGATGCCATAGCACGTGAAGGTGACAAGATCACATTCGAATGTGAGGTGACTGGCAGTCCCGAACCTGCTATAGAATGGTTCAAAGATGGCATCTCAATACAGGGTAATCCTGACTATAAGACTAGTTATGATAAGGGCGTGTGCCGTTTAGTGATTGAAGAGAGTTTTGCTGCGGACACTGCGCAATTTAGCTGCCGCGCTTCGAACTTGGTTGGCGTGACAGACACTACTGCCAAACTATCAGTGCGTGAAAATGCCGCAGAAGTGCAAATGATACCACCGCGTATTATAAGATTCTTGGAGAGTGGTAGCGCTACTGAAGGAAGTTCCTTCCAATTTTCATGCATTGTCACAGGCAATCCACTACCCACGGTGCAATGGTATAAAAATGATAAGTGCATTGATGATTCACCGGATTACATAATCAATTATAATAATGGTGAGGCGACGTTACGTTTCGAAGAAGTCTTCCTTGAGGATGATGCCGTGTACACTTGCAGTGCATCAAATCCTGCTGGTATTGAACACTGTTCGGCGAGTCTGATTGTTGAACGTAAGTATGAACTATCATTGGATATTATCATTTCAAGAAGCAAATATTTTACTAAAAATTTGAGTTTTTCGTATACCCTGACATATTTTTTTTTCTTTTTTCAATTCTCCACAGCTCTTGAACCAACGGAAATTCCGCATTTTAAGATTCCTTTAACTAATGCAATGGCACGTGTTAGTCAAAAAATTAAACTGGAAGCACTCATAGGCGGTATACCACGTCCAGACATTTTCTGGTTGCACAATGGAAAACCGTTTAATCCACGTGATCTAAAAGTAAGTTTGAAAATATTCCTCACAGTGTATCTCTCATAGTGCCAACCCACTTCTGTTGCTAACAAAATAATGATCGATGAGCTTACGAAAAATTTTAAACTAATTGCAAAATTTATTTTATATAAATTGGGACACCAAACGCTCATAGCCGTCGTACGACTGACAGCATGGGGTGAAATTTGGCGTTGCTTGCACCAACAAGATAAAAGTGTGGGCGTGATATTTGTTTTTTTTTTGCAAGTATGGAAGCAAACTTTTTCGCAACATTGCTAAAAATAATCACAATTTTTCCGTTACTATCTACATTTATAATTAAAATTAAATTAATTGTTGACGTCATTTTGCGGATTTATTTTTAAATTTGTTTATTTAATTTTTGGTATAAACTTATTAACTGAATTATTTCCTTCTATTTAAAATTCCTTTTAATGATTCAAGTTGTTTTGTGAAACAACGTTTCAAAAATAATTTTCAGTGTAAAATGTTTAATTTTAACTTTTAGCAATTGAACGTTGTTTTGGTATCGTTAATGTAATCATAAATAATGTCATTATTGCTGTTCAAGCTGTTGGCGCACATGTTTTACTTCTTTTAAATATGCCGCACTTTGGACAATTTAAATGTTTTTTTAATGTGTTTAACAAGTTATTTAGTTTGAAAAATTGTGTGATTTCTTTTCCTTGCATTTCTTCATTTTAGACTCTTTTAAGAATATTTTCTAAAGTTGTTATTAAGACTTCACAAATGAAACATAAATATTCGCATCAAGCAGCTGTCCATTAAACAAAGCAACGAACATGACATCTTTCTTCATCTCTTAGGTTGGGGCCATGGGCGTTCCGCCTATCTGTGCTAGTGAGCATTTACTTATAATGGTCTTCGGTCAGTATAATTGAAATTACAGTCAGTTAAAGTGCTGTGTATTGATTACGTAAAACGCTTAGGAGAGAGTAGGGGTCCACAAGTTACTATATCACCTATATATTTAAATGAATGAGGCAAGGTTTAAAAATTATCAATTTTGGGATCAATCTTATCCCCTGGATTAAAGATAAGCCACATGTTGCCGTCTATTTAAGATCTAGGTATTTGCACAAGTTGCTAACTTCAAGTCAGCCGCCCAAGGCAGTTGTGTTAAATTTTATTTATTTTGTAGTTTTCCTAAAAGTTTTTGACAATTTTGCTAAGCCCCAATACTTTTGTTTGTGGTGATGTCACTGCCTATGAAACAACCGTGCAAGTTCCCATGTTTTTCCTGTATCAAGTCTATGTTGGGGGTACTGAAGTGACATTTTTTAGCTAATCATAGCACAACATCAGCAGGATCGTTTATTTATTTCTTGTTCTGAGGAGCCCAAGCCTTTAGTAAGCAGCCTGCAAGTTACCCGTCTAAGAAATCTCGGGATTGAACAACATTTTCTCTGCAGCGTAATAGTTTCACTGTCTTAGGTGATGAGAGTGAAACAGGTTCATATAGAAGCGAAAAAAACCCGCAAAAAAATTGTAAGCAAATTTAGGCATGTATTCATAAAAAAAATGGTCCAAGGTTTTGGGCGCTATTTCATAAGAGAATACATAGAACTATTTAACAGATAAAAAATGCCAAAACAAAATTCAAGGGATATCAGATCGTAGATTATATATTTTCTCCCAATTTTTTTGGTTTATTTTGCGATATTTTTAACTTTCCTGGACGATAATTTGTTTTTGAATAATTTTTATTTTTCTATACTCGTACTTTGGACACATTCGCTCACACCCAACGACTAAGGCCCTTGATCTGCTAATATTGTCTTTTACTCCAATCTGTTCACTAGAACATTTTTGGCAGTTCTATCTAAATACAACTATCTACCAAATTAAAAATATGTAAATGCTCAGAACAACCATACCACGACCCTCTATAGCTCAATTGTCATATTTGCGGCTGCACATCATTAATCCCTATGTATTACAACACAGCAGCGATTCTTTGTTGGCTGCAAGCATGTCGGTGATCCTTTAAAAGAAAAATTGCCTGTCATATACCATGGCAGCTATAAAACGCGTGGGTGTTCGACTGTGGCGCACGAAGTCTGTGGTGAATTTCTTTTTACTTTTGTTTTGCATTTAAATGTTTATTTGCTTAAAATCAGTGTGCAATTGAAACTCATAGATTTTCAACTCGATGTTTACACTAGATTTGTATCTATAAATCTATGTACATAAATATCAACGAACGAATGTGTGTTACTTAGATATGTTTGCTCAACAGCACTGAAGAAATTGTATAAAATTCAGAAAATCGTCAAAAATTAATAAAAAAAATCAAGTAAAAATAGCAATTGTGTTTTTGGGTAACCGCTGACAACAGTGGCAATTAAATAACGGGTGCACATTTTGGCTAAAGTTTTAGTTTAATATTCTTTCGTGTCTTGAGAGTCTTTATACATTTATTTTTGTGAAGCATCTTCATAAGCTGTTTATATTGTAGGCTAACTTTGCACACAGCACACACCCTGTAATTGAGCAGCAACCTCGCCCCCCCCCCCCCAATCAATACAACAACCCGCACTGCGGTTGGTCTGCCGGATACATCTACATCCCGCTGCTCATAACACACAAATGTTAAATATTTTGTAAATAGAAAAATTTTATTGCAAAAAATAAAAGTAAATAAAAACCAAACATCTTCGCACACAAACTCACCACACACACAATGTTTTACTCCCCACACACTGGCGTTTCTTTTATTGCAATGATTTAATTTTCACAAACCTCACACAGGCATTTCTTCTTTTTCAATTTCATTTTCATTTCAGTACGATTTCGGCCGTGTTACACTTATTATCCCCCAAGCTTATCCAAACGACGCCGGTGTCTACGTATTAACTGCCAAAAATCTTGCTGGTGAAGCCTATAGCTCGTGTAACGTGATCGTCAAGGGACGCCTGCCAAACGAGACATCCGATTCGGAAATGGCCTCGGATTTGGAACCGATTAAGCCATCAGTGCAGTTGCCACTCAAAGATGTTTCCATTTTTGAGGGTAAGCCTGTACGCTTGGATTGTGTGATTGTTGGACAACCAGAGCCTGAAGTTATTTGGTATCACAATGAGCGTCCCGTTAAGGAGTCTGCTGAAGTGCAGCTGCTTTTCCAGGGTGATCGTTGCTCTTTGATTATACAAGAGGCATATCAAGAGGATGCAGGCAACTACAAAGTTGTCGCCATCAACTCGGCGGGTGAGGCAGCTAGCGCTTGCGAACTAAAGGTGACCCCATTGAATATCGCCGAACCTGCAGCAACACGCATACAGAGCGAACGTCAGTCGCTGCCCAAAGAGGCACAACCTAGATTCGAAAAGTTCCTCAGCGATGTGCTAGTGGATGAGGGAGAAACAGTGCAATTAGAGGCGATAGCTTATGGTGATCAGCCTTTAACTGCGAAATGGTATCTCACCAACAAGGAGCTCGTGCCAGATGAACGCATATCTATAGTATCGATGCCAGAGACAGGCGTCTTCCGTTTGATATTCAAGCAAGTCACTGCCGATGACAAGGGTGTCTACACAGTGAAGGTTACAAATAATGCCGGAGATGCTAAATGCTTCTCACATCTCATAGTCAAATCAGTGAATACGCCAGAAAATCAACGCACACAACAAATAGAAATAATCGAGAAGTTCTTGTGTCCTGAGTTTAGGGAACTCTTCTCAGACAAACAAGCTCACTTGGAAGATGTTGTCAAATTCGAATGTATTGTTAAGGGTAAACCCACCCCCAAAGTACATTGGAACTTCAACGATCAGCCCGTGCAGGGACATAATTTCTTGGTTTCAACAAGCGGGGAACGACAAGTTCTGACCATACAACAGGCATGTCCCGAAACGGTTGGAAAAATAAGCTGCGTTGCTGAGAATGATGTCGGCAAGGCAACTTGTGTTGCGTTCCTTAGCCTTATAGGCAGTGATGGTACAATACAACACCCAGCGGCTACAAGTGATTTGAAGACTGTGACACAAGAGCATAATACCGACTCATCACGTGTTACTATTAAAAAGCAGACTTTCACCACAACCTCAACATCACAAGTCAACTCGTATGAGGGCAATCTGCCACAAACGGAAGTGCATCATTCATCTGCACACATTGATCAATCATTACGTCAGTTGGGTCAACAACGTCCGGAAATCTTAGAATCCCATCACTATCAAGAGTTACATAAGAGCAAAGATATGTCTAGTCCAAGTGTACAGCAGAAATCATTTGTAATGGTGCAATCTGCAGCAACGGGCACACCAGCCAGCCTTACAGGCTCGGGTGTGGTGCCGAGTTCTCCTACACGTTTACGAAAGGAAATTGCACCCCGCTTTACATCACCGCTAACGGGCAAAATTATTGATCAAGGTGCTGATGTTAGCATTGAAGCGATCTATGATGGTTTTCCATCACCAGAAATTAAAGTAGAAAAGAACGGAGATCAACTGTTCGAGAATGAACGCACCAAAATTAGTAACAAATGCAATCGCGTTTCTATCGAAATAAAACAAGTAGCCGTAAGCGATGCGGGCCGTTACTCCGTGACGGCTTCAAACACAGTGGGACAATCCACGAGCACTGCCGATTTGGTTGTAAAGAGTAAGTAAATCACACTTTATTTTTTATTTTAGTTTCTGCTGATATTGTTATTATCTAAGTGTTTCACACGAAGCTTTTCACTTAAACAGGGATTTAACCTATAGAACAGAAAAACAATCATGGCCAAAATTGAACCAGAAACTTTTCTTCTTGTGCAGATTTTAAATTATATTTCAGATAAAACCAGTGATGACATTTTGTTTTTTTTTTTGGAAATGTACTGAATCGAGACTCGAATTGTTTTTTACAGATGGCGAATGTACTTTTTCATCATGAACATTTCAAAATTAGTTACATTTTAGCTTCTTACAAAAAAAAACAAAAAAAAGGTCAGTTCAGTTTACTCCAGGTTTAATTAAATGAATTCTTTGAAACGCATTCTTATGGCTAATTTTTGAAAGTGCTTAAACAGAGGGAATATTACCATTGATGTTTCCAATGAATAAAATTTCCAGTCTGCCATGATGAGTTTAAATTCGCCTCTAGGCCGCGACAAGCGATTTTACAGTATTTTAAAAAAAACACTGGTCCTTCATTGCCGACGTAATTGGCATACTCGTACCACTTTGTGGACTTGTCTGTTTTGGTTTTGTTTGTTATGTTCGAAAACAGATCGTCTCCGTGTACCAGCTTCATTTACGTGCCAAAAAAGTTTTTTTCGTTCAATCAGTAAGCAATTTAAAAAAAAAAAATTATTTTTATAACATAAAATTTAAGGGAATCTCAGCCTTAAAGCTTATGTCAATACGTCAATGTTCCACCTCAAACCAAAAATTAAGTTTTGATATAAAAAGAGAAATTCTCCACGATTTAATTTAAACTAAAATATTCTGGAGATATTTTTAAAGAATAATACATCACCTCAATAATCTATCTGACAACTTATATCGGATAATGAGATTATGTCGTCATAAATTGGCTTCATCAGTCTTGAACAGCCTCCAAACATAAGAATTAAGAAATTTCCTTTAGCATGGATTTATCTTTATATAAATAAAGAAAATAATCATGGAAATTTCAGAAAAAAACTAACACACTAATGTCCATAAGGTGGGTTTAAGGCATCCACATTTTCAAACAAAAGTTTAGAATTATCATTTTTTTTTGTGGAATCATTTCCTTATATTTTCAAGTAACCCAACAAAACACATTACAATTAATAGACCATGAAAGTTTCGTTGGAAAAAATATACATTTAAGAAAATAAATTATGAATTGTAAAGTACATTCGCCAAAAGTATTTAAAAATAATTATTCTATTTTAAATTTTTTTTAAAAACAATCACAACTGCTCGTACTCATATGAAATTGGTTGTGGGCTCAAATGGCTAAAAAACACTACTACGCCTACAAACAAACATTTGCTATAAAAACATATGTATGTTATGTTCGAGTACATTAACACAAATAGACTCCGTGTCGAATGGACGTCAATAACATGTCTGTTGAAAGATGTACGACCACAGTACTCTATTACTATTTTTGTCAGGTCAAGGACAACAAAAAAAAAACCGCCACAATGCATTTGAAAACATAAAATGTGCTCATAAAATTCAACATTTTATGAGTTGAATTTTTCTAATTTCCTGCCAAACATTTTAATGTTTTTTTTTTCTTCGATTTGTATCTGCTGCATTTTTTTAAAGCTTTATGTAGCAGATAAATACACTGTACTTTTCTGTGCTGTTGGCACTTTACTCCCTCAAAAATTTGTGTCTAATAAATTGTTTTTAACTTTGGCATTTTTTTGATACGCTCATTTTTTTTCATTAATTTTTAGTTTTGAATGTTCATTTTTCTTAAATTAAATGCTCTACGTCGTCTGATGTGCCTACTATATCCACATTAAAATACTCAACGTTTGGCTCAGCATTCATCATCTGAATAAATAAATAAATTATTTATCGTATTAATTTTCTATGATCTTGCTCATTTATTTATAGACCTACATTTGTGTGATCTACATACATTAAATGATTTTTTTGATCTTAATAAAAACAGAAAAGAATCATATTGTGTTCTCTAATTAAAAATTAGCTTCAGCCAATCATTTTATTGTAAACACTTAAAATTTTTATTAATTTTCATGTCATTCGCGTGGGAACGAAAGAAATTCATGAAATTTGAATGTAGTACATGTGGGTATGTGGGTGTAGAATTTTATTTTCTGCACTTGACAGTTGTTACAGTTTAAATTTTTATAGCTTGATTATTTTTTATTTCTCATAATGAATATTAAAAACTAATTCTTTAAGTTTTTATAGAATTCCAATTAAAAATTTTCCCGCTCAATGATTAGAAATGTTCGTTCACTTTCATATAGTTAATAGTTTATAAAAGTAGAAATTCAACGAGAACTTTCAAGTAGTATCGAAATGTACTGGTGAGGAATGGTGTTAAGAAGTACAAAAAAAAAATAATTTCTAAAGTGTTGAAAAATATCGAAGGATATAAGAAAGTAACGAAAAAGTATTGCGCAGTTTCGACAACTAATAAATACCTTCGAATAGTCTTTTAACGCACGGATAAATCGGTAAAAGTTATAAATATCGAAAAGTGATATGGAGTCGAAAAGTTTTGCAAATTATCGAAAAAGTCCGAAAAATTGAAGTATGAAATAGTACTGATTAGCTTATAAATATTCAAACATATCGAACAAGCTTGGTAATTGCTTCTTACATCTGCGGTATAAACTATTAAGCAAAGAGTAAAGTAAGCACCTCCCTCAGAATGTAAAACTATGAACTTTTGAAAGTAATGCTAAGAAATTGAGGAGCCGAAGAAATCTTTACAGAGATATTGATACAAATTTCAAAATAAGGACTTAAATGGTCTTGGAGTCTACATGCAATGCATGCATAGATTTGACAAATTTAAGGAATTCTTAGTTGCATTACCAAAGCCCTTCCCGATGCCCACAAATTATGGAATTTTGCACAATTTTGTTATTTTAATTCAAACTGTGGTATATTACAGCTCGAAATGTATGCCAAATCATAGCACTCGTATAAGCCTATATATAATATATGGGATTGCATTGTTGAATCTTGTCCCAAACATGAGTTTTCACCGGATTTTTGGGTCAATTTTCATTAATTAAGATAACAGCTCTAAATGTGTGCGAAATGATAGAGCTTAGAGACCCTAAAGAGAATATATAGAGTTGCCTTATCGAATCCTGATTCAAACGTGGGTTGCCATCCTATATAATACACATAAAAATCTGATTTCAGTATATTCAAAAGTTTCTATCGTATAAAATTTACTTGAATTTTAAATCATCAATAAATTGCAAAATATATTTTTAGAAACTATTTTCCCGCCTGTATTTGGAAGACGCCTACAAGCACAGGTTGTTAAAAGAGGTGAGAAAATAATTATGGAGGTGGAAGTAACTGGACTGCCAGAGCCAACTGTAACATGGTTCAAAGACGAAAAACCACTCAAAGAGGCAGGACTATCCGAGCATAGACTGCTCTCGTTGGGTAATTCACACAAACTCATCATTGAAAAGGGTAAGCAAAGTCAATATATAAAACAGCGCAAATTCATTATAAATGTTACACCCGTAACGCAAAGAAAAATGGAAGTTTGGACTTTACTAAATATTCATTTTTTGCATATTTTCTCAAAAGAAAAAACTTCAAATATACAAAAATTATATGAAAATCAAAGATGCCGCTACGGGTGGCACATTTACTGGGAAACATCCCACAACTTTCTGAAAGTCTTATCACTATCTGTATGCTCATCACTCCCTAAGGTCAATCCACGGATTCCGGCAAATACATGGTACGCGCCACTAACGCTGGCGGTGAAGCCAAAAGTATTGCGGACTGTGCCATTTTGGAGCCCACACCAGAGCGTATGCAAGAAGTAGTAAAGACCATTGTTTACGAAACACCAAGCACTTTGAAAACTGAAGTAAGTTTGCATGTTCGTAGCTTAAGAAAATAATTTTAAATTTTTATGGAAATTTTCTCTACCACGACCAAACCTCTACCTTTATAATAAAAAAAATGAACATAATGTATAAGATTTAAAAAAAGACAAAAAAAAAAAACAAAAAAAAGTTATTGTAATTTATTTGTATGTATTTTTATTCTCTCATTGTTTCTCTTATGCCAACGATTCAATAAAAAAAATCAATTTCGACACGCCATTTCAAAAATTATAAAAAAAATATATATATTCGCTTATTTCATTGCTTTTGGGGTTAATTTGCAACATCCAAAAATGAAACTCTATCAACTTTAATCAAATGAACATAATCCGTACACTCACTCCAACTCATACCAATCAACCAATAATGTGCTCGTGTTTGTTGTCCTTGTGTTGTTTATATGTCAACCTTAAATGTACTGCAACACCACCACGTAACTACAGAGCTTCACCAAAGAACCACAATCTTTCCAAACCAACCAAAGCGAAGTTTCCACTGCATCCGATTTGCATGGCTTATCCGAGTCGAAAATTATAACTGAGCATCGTTGCACCACAGAGGCAACCATGCGTCTAGAACACAAACAAGCGTACTTGGATTTGCCAGCATTGAATCAACGTCCAAAATCTCCCAGCACTAACCAAGTGGATGCACCAACTATCACCGACCCCATAAGAACGTTAACCGAATCGACACAAACACCACCACAAGTACCACCGAAACCTTGTCCAACTGTTACTGCCACTGCCATTGTGCCACAATTACCACAAATATTCCAACAACAAACACAGCTACCCGAGTTGGGCACAACAACAACGACAACGAAGACAACATCATCGTTTGAATCAAATGCCAGCGAAAAGAAATCCTCATCCTTTGAATTTTTCAAAAATATAGATATTGAAAATAAAAGCGCTGCAGCGCCACTTAGCAGTGAGAAATCCTATCAAAAATTCGATAGGCCTTTACCACTTTCCATTGTGCCTATGATGATAGCACCCAGTGCTCAACAGGCCACTTCGAGCTTGGAAGAAGATCTCAAGTATCTTAATTTAGTGCCGGGCTCACCTCCCGAAATCTGCTATGTGCCGAAATTGGAGAAACCTATCCCGAAGACACCACAAATAACAGATAGAATCAAAATGTTGGAAGATTCTCAGCATAGTGTACGCGAAGCACCACATGGTGGTGTCGCAATGTTGCCGCATATAGCGCCTGTTACGCAAACATTCAAACATGAGACAACCATAAGCAAGGAAGTTAAGCTAGAGTATCCACCGCAACCGATCATACGCCCTGCTGCGACAACATTGCCCACACCTCCTCCTAATTTCAGACGTTCACCATCACCATCTGGAAGCCACCGCCCATCAGCCGAAGGTCTAGCAATGGAGAAACTCTGGACACCTACACATGTCAGTGGCTATGAAAGTTGCACCAGTGATTTAGAACATAAAACTGAATCCGATAATGAACAACATCGCGGCTCTAAAGAAGCAAAACAGCGTTTCGAGGAGAAAATACGTGAGCTGGAAGAAATTCACATCAAAAAATTGCCCACGCCAGTTGCGGAGCTCAGTGCACCTTTTCTGGTTAAACAAGTTTCCAAAGCTATACCAATAATTCCAGCTAAGGCGCCTAATCCACTTGATGACATACAACTGATACCAGGCTCACCGCCAGAGATTTGCTTTGCACCCAAACCAGAGATAAGACGTCAATCACTAGTCGAAGCAATGGAGAAGACATTAGAACAAAATCTGCTGCAGGGTCCTTCCAGGGTCTTACCACATTCTGTGCCAACGATAACGCCGATCAATGCGGCTTCTTCACCCGCAAAAGCATTGTTCACATCACCTGTGGCTGGAGCAACAGTGGAGTGCTACAAGCCTTTCAAGCCACCACCGCCAGTGATACCAACCAAATTTACAACACGCAGCGGTGAATTCTACGAGAGCGACTATGAAAGTGATCGATGGAAATATAGCGGTAGCGAATCAGATGAAGCCAGCGCAAGACGCCCCAAATCAATGGATTTTAGCAGTTTAGGTACTGCAACAGCTGGTGCACCAACGCAGCTCCCATTTAAAGTTAGTGGTTATGCAGCTGATACAGAAGATCATTCAAGTTACCGAAAAATGGAGTCTTCTTCGTCAACAACGCAAGAAAGTCGCTCGTACTTTGAAACATCGTCATCAACAGTGCAAAAATCAACACAACAACCACAGCCACAGCTACTGCAACAACTACAATCAAAGCCACAACCGCAACCACAGCCGCAACCACAACCACAGCCGATACTGCAACCACAACCCCATTTGGAACGGCAAAAACCAGCGCAGGTGTATTATCAATATGAGGACGGTCACGAAAAGCAGGAGTATTCGAAACAGAATGAGTATCGTCGCGAACAGAAGGTTCGAACTTGCTTAGTTAATGTTGCTAATTGTTGTTTTTGTATTGTGTAACTAGCACCACCGCTGTGCAGAGTCTTTGGAGAAATTTTTGCAAAAAGCGTTTAAAGTATTGTTGCTGCTGTCCGATCTCTACTCACTCTCCTTATCTTTCTATAAACACACTAATTTTAGCACTTCTTCAAAGCCAATTGAAACTGCTGTTACCATATGAATGTTAGCTCGTTATTGCATATGCACCCCGCACATTAATTTTAATCCATACGACATTAATGCCACATTAACTTATGCTGCAATCCCTTAGGTTAAGCATTAACTGTACAGTTGTAATATTTTGTTGTTGCTGCTTAGAAGAATGCAATAGTCAATGTGAGAAGTTTGAAAGCTGATGGCGCTCCAACTGATGTTGTTGGCTGTGTGATGAACAGTACTTCCAAAGTGTTTTCAAGCGACTCATATCATGATTATTGTAGTCTTCTGCCTTAATTGTTTTGTCTTTCTGTTATCCAATTTCATACGCAAATGCTTACATATTTTCTCATTTTTTCGCAGGATTTCACGAAGACTTCCACATATTCGTACAATACCTCTTCCGCTGGACCTAAATTCCAACCGACACCTATTAAGGCTCCCAGCCCCATTATCGCGCACAGCAAAACCCCAGCAGAATTCAGCGACTACAGTAGTGAAATAGATGAACGCTTCCGTTCGGTATCGCGCACTTATGAATCTGATCCTGATATCAAGGGTTATCGTGTCGTACATCCGCCAACACCAACGCCAAGAACCAACGTCACTAACGGACACAAATCACCAATTGTTGTCGTAACACCCTCACCAATGGAATTCGAACCAACACCACCAGTGGTGGTAAGCACATATCCACGACCAAAGTTCGAACCAATCAAGAAGGAGATACGTCATGAAATCAAAAGGGAACAGCAACAACAACAGCAGTTTCAAAAATCACAAACACAACAATCACAGCAACATGTTTTCAAGCCAAAACCTGTTGCGGCCAAATTCATTGCAGCCACTCAGCAACAACAGCGGGAACAACCTAAGACCACGCTGTACTATAACGCCATTGCTGGTACACCGCTGCACACAGCCAAGATGGCTACAGAGACCAAGAATATCATGCACATGAAAGAATCATCGGAGACGTGCCAGCGTGTAGTGAATATGCAACAGACCAAGCGTATTATACACTTCGATAGTCAGAAGGAGGAGCAACAAAGCACTACTACCACTGCACCACTAGAGCCCTTCCCATACAGTCCCAGTCCGAGTCGCATGACATCCGGACGCCAAGCACATATACCACTCCCGCCGACTCCAACCAAGTTTGTGCCGGGTGACTTCCGTGAGAGTGAATATGATAGCGAAATTGAAAATGCCAAAATTCGTCCACTCTGGACACCACATGGTGAATATGGTGACATCCGCTTCCGTCATGTAGAGCCACCACAACCTGGACGCGCGTGCAGCTTGCCACGTAGCTACGAACGTGTGCTGTCACCCATGGAGTTTGACCGTGGTCCAGAAATGCCAAGTAAAATACAATTGGATGCAAATCAACTGAGGCAGGAACGTGGCAGCAGTGCATCAAAAACGCATTCGCTCAATAAACACTCGACGACACGAAATGTTAGCAGCTTCCAACAACATTATCAACAACAGCAAGGGCAGCAATTTCCACGTGACGATATGAATCTTAAAGTGGGTTCACCGCCCAAATACGGTTACATACAGGCACAGGCCGACAATCAGGGCAAACGCTTGGGTTCAACATTTTTACAGAAGTCACATCAATTTATCGATGATATCACAAGTGATTTGCGTCGCACTACAAAGTCCACAACGACATTGATGAATGGTGGCTCCAGCGAACCAAAAGTTATAACACATGCTTTCCGACCAGGTTTTAAGCGTGCACCCAGTGAAGGTGACAACCGGCCACAGGCGTATCGCGATGAGTCCAGAGTATCACAATATGGTAAGTTGTAATTTTTATTTTCATTTTATTTTGCATTTAGGTGGCGTTTCACAGTTCTACAAATTTAATGGACCGTGGGAACACTTCTCTGAAAAATTTACGGCTATCGATAATTCGTAATCAGCTATGACTTTTCCTAATAAAATTTACAGTTCTCTATATTATCGTCTACAAATTTTTCTATTTCAACTTAAAAAAAAACGTCCTACTACTATATTTGTAGAGCTGTGTAATAAATAGATCAACCGCATTTTGATTGGTAATTTATATTTTACGAATTTTATTGGTCCATTTTGTATGAATTTCAAACCATACATTAAAGTTCTGCCTGACTTTATTATTTTTATTTTCAAATTTTATACTAACCCCAACCATAATTTAAAGAACATAAATAAAAATGATTCTATAATATTTTTACCCTATATGTTTATTATACCAACCCAAAATAAAAGGTACAAAATGTGTCGATCCCAATACTGGTCTAATTTATTTTAAATATGATTTTGGCTATGAATTTGGTATACTCTTCCCTGGAGAGGGAAGGAAATTTGTTGGCACCCAATGGAACAGCTCATCATCGTCTTTGCCGCCCACATCAACTCAACAAATAAAGGCCGGATCGGAACGTAAATCACCATATCCTTTAAGTTTTCCCGGTGGTAGCGAATTAGTTATACCAGTGCAACATGAACGCACATCATCAGTACCACCATCTGGATCTAAATATGAAAGTGGTTTTCATTCTGATACTGACACCTCCTTACGTCGCAGTCCTGCTTCACTAAGTCTTAGTGGCGCTAATCGGCTGCGCAAACGTTATAGTCTTCCGAACACACAAAATATTGAGATTAATATTGATCGTCTGCATGCTAATGATACATTGTTGAATCGTCCACATTCTTTGAGTGGTTCAGGTATTATTTACGCTGGATTAATAGATAGATAGATAGATGTTGTATTGATGTTGTTATAATTTATGATTTTTGTTGTCACATCATGCTTTTGAGCATCATGGATACCCTCACTTTTTTGCGAAAAGGAAAAGATATTGATCAATGATTTTTGGCCTCTATCCTCAGTGCTTAATTTAATTCTTTTTACAAACCATTTGTATCGTCAATTCAGAATCATATTTAATCAAAAGCTTATCATTCAATTTTAACTATTTTAAGAAAACTTAAATATACCTAAGGACGAATAATAGGCTTTGGTCTCAGGAATACAAAACAAAGATGCTCGTTATAATCGCTTATTCAAATAAGGATATGCTCATATATTATCATATTTAACATACAATGATTTTTTTATTAATTTTAAAACAACAACTTCTGAATCTCTTTGGGATAATTGTTCTGAAAAATATAAGTTATAAAGTGGTTTAACTTCTCATAAAACGAGCTTCAAAGTTAAACTATACGGGAATTTTAAAAATTATATTATTTTCATTACTATCTTTTGGACCACAATAATTACACAGGCCGACAAATTTTTAAACTAGAGACCAGACCTATCATACCCGAAGGACTTTGATGCGCTAAGTACGAATCCAAGCTCAGAATTCCACCTAAACGTCAAGTTTTTCATACACCCTAACCTAAAAGTGCAAAAATCAAGGGTTTTCTCTATATTTGAGGTTATTTTACATCGCGAATAAATTTTTTTCTCTAAAACTGGTTGCAGCATCTGAAAGTATTATTATTACCCTTCAAAACCTTTTTTGGTTTCTTGAGATATTTTTTTTCTCTTGAAGATATCGTTCAATGAAGTTTAAAGCCAATATCCTTATTTTCTGCACTTTTAGGTTAGGATATCTCTTGAAAACTTGACGTATAAGAACATTTCTGACCTCGGATTCGTGAGCATCAAAGGCCATCGGAAATGCTTGGTCTGGTCTCAGGTTTTGGACTTTCGTTTAGTTTTGTCGGCCTGTGTCATTTATTTGAATGATATAAAAATTTAGATGGGAGTAGACAACTACTTTTTAATGAAGGGAAAATTTAAAAAAAAAACCTATGTAATTGTAAAACAAACGTACATACAGTTTCATTATAGTCTCTTTTAGTCCGGGAGGTAGCGTTGCATTTTTCATAGTCATTTCTTACCACTTAATTTTTTTTGCAATTGATAGTTTAAGTGTGGCTGATAATCGAAATAAGCGTCAGCCGCTAGAATCATGGCTGGCCTGGTTGTGAGAGGCCGACGAAAAAAATGTCGCTCCATAACTGGGAAATTAAGACATATTTTATTCGATCACGTTCGTTTTCCAACGGTACTTTATTGAAAATACGATATTTGCCGACAGTGTTTGGTGCATGATTTTTCGTTATGACCGCGAACTATGTTCGTAGAAATTTTGGAAGTTACAGCATAGATTTTTATCTGATTTTCACCATAGGATAGGTGGTAGCTCAAGGAAAGTTTTTAAATCACACACCAAGAAAACCATAGCTGCTTTAACGAAACTCTTTATAAAAACAACTGGCGGAAACAAGGAAGCACTGGGCAGAAAAATGCGAATTCAGGGTTGCCAAGTTGTCGCTTTTGACACGACCAGGCCATTAATGTTTGCGTTGGATTTGAATTTCGCAAAAAGCAGTTATTGGAGATAAAATTCTTTTTGTAGACCAAAAAAAAAAGCTCATACATTTTGTCCTTAAAAATAATGTACAAATTATTCAATATTGCTGACCAGAAAAGAAACAAAAGGTTCACCAATTTTTCCCGGAAAAATTTTTCCAATTTTATAAAATTTTTGGTCTTTTTGGAAAACCGTTAATTTCTCATTTTGAACTTCGCAACCCTACACGTAGTACTACGCATACAAGCAGATTAAACCAAATAATCACTTCATACGGAAAAATATTTAGTGAAACAAAAAGAGGAAATTTCTCAATTAATTTTCAAAGGAAAATTTTTAATTTTTTTTGTCTCAGGTTTCTCGGCGATTTATGATTTTTTTTTTTCAATATTACTATGCTTTTCTTGTCCTACAATATGGCTGGCCATAACAATTAGTACCGGGAAGTATAAGCATATTCAGGAGTTTGCATCTGCGTTCTTTTAACTTCCATCAAAATCGGAAGTTTGGTATAAAATTTTCAATATATATGTTTTATATATTCAATAGAAACTGAGAAGCATAGGTATAATCGTCCTTCCCTCTAGAAGTAGTAAAGTTAAGCCTAAGAGAAACTTTTTCAAGGTGGGAACTATTGATTTTTATCGATATAATTTTAGGAAAATAGACTCGGCATAACATACTTGAGAGCGTTTTATTGATAATGAAGTTTTAAATGATACTTTCGTGTTTGCACTTTTCTAGCAAAAGAAAATAACTTGCGCTATGTCCTTTATGTTTTTACTCGTGAATAGTTTTCAGATTTGTTTGTGTTAACAACTACAATAACTAAAAGTACTGAGTTAAACCCTCAAAAGTGCTAAGAAAAGCGACTTAAGATTAGCATAGCAGATAAATCTATTGCAACATAATGTATCTATACAAAAAGTATCACTTTTTCAAAACAATAATAAAATATCGAGTTGTTTATACATCCTCAATCAATTATTTTTTTTTTTCAATAATGTTATATATATTTTGTTATTATTTTTCATAAATACCCATTATCATACTTTTAAAGTTGTCTTGCATGTTAATGTTTTCGTAAACGTTTTGCTTGCTTTTTCGTGTGTTTTTTGTTGATGTGCTAACCTTTGAAAACTTAAAGTTCAGCTTGAGAGCTTGCTCACAGCTAAAGCGCAAATATATGTAAGTGTTAGAGCTTCCGCTATGCAAAGCAAATATTGTTGTACATAAAGATAAATTTCATATATAAACTAAATATTAAAAAATTTTGTATACTTAGCAACTGAACTACCTTCAGATGTGCCCGTCAATGCACACCTGAATCGCGATGATTACGCTATGAAGGCGCCCATATTTATAACGGTAGGTGCACAACGAAATTTGTATTTATTATTACTAATATACTTAAAAAAAAATTACTACAAATCCAACCTAAAGCCTCTAAAGGATATTGCCGTCGTAACCGGACAAACAGCACGTTTCGAATGCATCGTACAGTGTCATCCACAGCCAAATGTTGTTTGGTCCAAAAACGGTTTCGAGCTACAGAATAGCAATAAACATTTTATCGAATACAGAAATGGCGTCTGCCGTCTGACAATACCACAAGGTTATCCCGGTAGGTTTCATTAAACATTTTTGTTTTTGCTTTAATGAAAAATAATATATTCAATTTTTATATAAATAGATGATGCTGGTGTTTACTCTTGCACTGCTTTGAATCCATTGGGCACTGCAACAACATCATCACAACTTTTGGTACCAGGAAATCAGCGTGGAATACGTTATTGATTCGCTTCGTTCGCCGCACCCATCTTTGGATTGAAGTTCGCGAAATCTCGAGAAATTTTATTTTTGCATCTAATTTTACTACCATTAATCACATAATATTATACATATACATATTTATTATCTGCTTAACTCTTGTAATTGTGTTATACCCCCAATATTAATATTGACATTTTACAATTTTATGTTCCTAGTAAGCAAGCATCATCGTCGACCAAAAACCCATACTTGAAGTTAAAGTATTTTTCAAAACGAAAATTTTATGTCTTAATTTAAAAAAAAAAACAAAAAAAAATAATTACTTATAGTATTTTATTCTTATAATTTCAATAAAATTTTAAATAATTTTATCTTGTCTTATATACTCTATTAATTTTGAAAGATTTAGTATATGACAATGTCATGAATCAAAATGCAACTGTTTTGAATGAACATTTTTGAACACAGAATCATCTACACCGTAGCTCTAGCCAGAGGGTTCTAATCTTCTGAGCACTTCTATAGCTGCAGAGTAACTTCTAAGTTACAGAGTTAGTTTAGAATAAGTTAGGCTTAGTCATATTCGATTAATGTAGTTTTCCAAATTACGCTATCACAACCTTGAAATGTTGTAGATGAGCCTGGTACGGTGGGGTTATTGTACAAAAATTAGCAAATAAATCGTTATTGCACCACGAAATGTTCAACAATTAAGATCCCTAGAGTGCGAAACGTTTGTTCCTGAGTAGATCAGTCGAATATATAGTACAGTGGTCTTCAATTGATTTGTTACTACTTATGAACGTCAAAACGGTCTTGCCATTTTAGTTTATGCTTTTTTTATTTAGTTCAAATGACAAAATGTTCGTAATAAATATATTTTTGAAAATTTGTGTTCACTATTTCATATGCAGTCTCACGCTACCCAAACATGAGCTTGGAAACTTTCGTATTTTGCCCTCCCTTATATGGATATCGAAATTAAGTTCACTTCGTCTTCCATTGATGACCGAAAACCACAAGCGGTACGTTGTTTTCGAGCCTTTCTTGGGCCACACGAGCTTTGCTTCGAGGCTGAACAATTTCTGGAATATCCAGGACATGTGACCAAAGGTCTTGCGTACCCAAAATTTCAAAGCAGCCGATAAGATCATATTAGGGGAATTGGTGACATTAACATTGATGCCATGCTCAACAACAGGAGTGGTGAAAGGCTAATCGCCATCACTGCATCCAAACAATGAACTAGGCAAGCGAATGACTTTTGGTATACAAAAGAACGTTTAAGTTCACATACGACTTCTCATGTACGATCGTACGGCTTATTTTTGGGTTGCTCAATCGAATACTACTACTGATCTAGAGGAGTATATAGGGGATAAGGCTCTCCTATGAATTAATTATATTGTGGTTTTGCTTTAAAAAATTTATTTTGCTTTTAAAAGTTTACCACTCTAACGCCATCTGTGTTCAGCAAAGAATTTAAATTTGAAAAGCTTTTTTTTAGAAATACAAAACAGATGTCGCTAGCGTCCTTGATTTAGAAATCAAGCATTTCTGTTGACAATTTTTGAGACACTGCGCATAGGCAGAACAAAATGGTATGTTTAGATTATAAGGTTAATTTCAAATTTCGAAAACCAAAAAGCTTTTCGAAAATAAATATTCTCGAATTTTTTGTGTTTAACGTATTTGAAAAAATTCAGTAATACAAACATAGATACCGATGATGTAGAAAGAAAATACCAAACGTTTTAGTAATACACAAATCATATAATGAAGATAAAAACTAAGAACAAAGCCGAAAAAATGACAAAACGTATGATTTTCCCTTAGCAAATATGCGAACAATTAGTTAAATACTTCAAAAAGAATTTCCTTTGGCACGTGTTTTCATAAGCAAATGACAATGAAAAATTTGATGGCGACATTTAAAACCGAATAGTTTTTTCATGCAAATTTTGTTGACAATTACAAATATCTTTATTATATATTTTTTAAATTAATCATAGTTTAGGCAGCTTTTGACTTAAATCTTAAATGGACTATGGAGTTGGCGCATGAGTTTATTTCAAAGTCCCAGTAGTCTCTCAATATTTTCGTTTACCTGATTCAGCTAGTGTTTTTCATGCAAAAGCTTTTGCCATTCTCGAATCCTGAAGGTCAGTGGGTAGTATTGACTCAGAGAAGATAGCAATTTTCTCTTATAGCCAAGCCGCTACCAAAGTGTTGGCACAAATAAAGTCGAACTATTTTTATTGATATTTTATTTTAATGCGAGTGGATAAACTATTTTTTTTGGCTGTTCCATTTGGTGCTATTTATTTAGTGGGATTCATTGGAATGCGTGGAGTTAAAAAAATGGTATTTCTCATGTTGTAGGCATGGCACCACCCATTTTTTTATTGAATCTTACTTTTACCTCTTTTTTATATATACACACCAGGTTTCATTTATCTGCGGCACATAGTTTATGAGATATAATGAGTTTAATTCTTCTCTTATATGGGAGGACATGGCATTGCCCACTTTTTCCAAGCCAAATTATGCTAAAAAAATTTGACTAACTATAATAAACATATGTACCAGATCTTATTCATCTTCATCGAATAGTTGCTGAGATGTAAAAAAGTTGATTTTTTCTCATATGGAGGCGTGGCACCACCCATTTCTTCATTAAATCTTATTTCTTAATGACTTTTCATATATGTACCAAGTTTCATTTATTTGCATCAAATAGTTGATAAAATATGATGAATTTTATTTTTCTTTTATGTGGGGGCATGGCATTGCCCATTTCACCCCCAGAGCATAAGAACATACGTTCTTAATCTTTCGGCGATCGCTTAAACGGTTTACGCAGATATAAGAGACAGACTTACTGACAGACAAACATTCATTTTTATATACCATATGGTATATATAGATAAATCGTCGCCTGAATTCTCTTTTGCATCATATGCATGATAAAACATATGTTTTTGGAGCAAAAGAGAATTCCGGCTATGAAATGAAGATCAACTTCGCTCTATATATTTTTATCAGAAACTTTATTCAAATTGTTGGCAAAAGAAACTCGCTAGAAATATTATATTTATTTCACATTAAAACTACACTCCCATAAACTGTATACATACCGAGTAATTTATACTTAAAATAATAACCATAGTTTAACGCTGATATATAGAACGTTCTGCTAACCGAATTATTGTATAAACATTCTATATGATGGAACATTTTTCTCAAGATATTTATTAAAAACAACGGAAACGCTTGCCAAGTTTATTTAAAATGTAAGCGAATAAACAAGAAAACTTTAACACTTGGCAGGTGGCTTCAAGGTAGAGGAACGGTGCCGTCAACAAAATTGTAGCAACCGCAACAGCAGTAGATAGGAAGCACCGAAGCATACTAACAAAACTATAGACCTAGGGGATACTCGCATATAGATGGCGGCATTTAGTAAGCCACACCGCAAATCCTTGACATTGTGCGCACATCAGACGATGTCATTCACATCGAATTCGTTCGGTCGTGGATACAAATATTCGTTCTTTCGGTAGTAATTTACATGCTGTAGCCGCTACGTTTAGAAACGATTCGAAATTGAATTGAAAATATATAGTATTTTTTGTATTCAGACTAGACCATTGCGTTTAGCTAAAAAGATTTAAAATCGCATTTTTTAAATGTTAACACACAAATGCATTAACGTCGGTTGACACACTTCAGTTTAATTTTAGTTCAGCTGCCGCAGCATGCGGTACGTTGCAATGCGGTACAAAATCTTGTAAACTATTTTTGTGTATCTTATTTTTTCGTGATTTTCAGTTTATTATAGTTGCCAAAAAATTTGGACACTTAACAGAGCATCTCAGAATATTTAGGAGTTTGCGTCGTACGACGAATTTAAAATAGAACTTCTTACGCATTTAAATAAAATGTCCGGTCAAATTGAAATAAATCTGTAGCATTGACTTTTAATACGATGATCAGTATACAATGATACTGAGAATGTTGAAGTCAGTAGAATGGATCAAAAATTTTCTTATATAAAAATTCAATCAGTAAAAGCAAAGGCTGCAGATTCATATTGTTGAACAATATCATAAACTTGCACAAGTCTCTCTAAGCTAAAGGTCGAAATTGTGCATCTCAAAACGTTCTAGACGCTGCGTATATCCTCTGCAAAATATGAACATCATTAATTGAATCGGTCAGCGTGTTGACAAATTATAGCGAATAAAGTGAACATGCTATTTAATATTTTGGACGAAGCATCCTATGATGCTGCCACTTAAAGCAGAAAGGAATTGAACTAATTTTATGGGAAAAACAAGACCACACTCAAATTTTCTCATCATTGTTTGCGAAAACCCGTTTTGAGGTGCACACGACTGCATTTTCAGTATTTCACGCCACACTCCAAAGGTCTATCTACCAAATACAGTTGAACCTTGATTATCTGTCATTCGATTTACAGGGGAAATCAATTATCCAGGTACATGGTGGCTCATCGAGCTTTTTAGTTTTACATATGGCCTCCACCAGGGGTGGTACGGGCTCAGACAAATTAACGATTTCGGTCCATTTTTAAAATATTGTGTTTTCCCGAATCGATGGAAAGAGTTTGAAAGTGAATTTTGGTCATCACCTGTGGTGGTCTCGGGTCTCAAGAGTACCCGATTTCGGTTAATTTTTGGAAAAACTTATGTTTTTCACCAATCGATGGAGAGCTTAAAATGGTTTTTGGTTATCACCAGACATGGTACCAGCTAAAAAGCTAGGTTAGGATAGAGTGGTGGCTTAGCAAACAAGTTTGAAGCCATAAGTAGCACTTATTGTGCCGTTTTAATGCCACATTACGTGACCCGGCGAATTGATGGATGTTAACACAACTATATCCAATGAACTTTATTAAGGTAGTAGAGCATAGATCCGATTTCAACTTCAGCAAATTCGCTGAGGTCATTGAAGAAAAGTTTGCCAAGACATCTTAGCCTGATTCTTGTTAAAGCTGAACAGCTGCAAAGAAAGTGCTCGAGTGATTCAATCCCGCTTGCGTTCAAGCAACTGCGGCAAGAAGAATTGAATGGAATGCCTAATCTTTCAGCGTGCTTGCCGATTGTCCAATGTCCAGTGCAGGTCGCTGTGATTCTTGCGATGTCAGACCGGCTTCTAGACAGGCACATACTTCAAAAATTTTGAAGGTGATCGCATCGAAGACTGTAGGAGTAAAAAAGCTAAGGGCGTTGTCCAAATTTTTCAAATTTTTATGAGTAAATTATTTATATTTTTTTCACCTAAAGCTAAAGCATTTTTAAACAAAACCGATCCTAAGTTTTTTTATTCAACTCCCTATGGTTTTTTTTTATATACTGTTCCAAAAAACTTTTGAGTCAAATTTTGAAATACTCATAATTTTTTTTGAAAAGTAAATATCTTCAAAATTCACCTTTGAATAAGCACTTAGCAATAAATAAATATCAAAAAAATTTAGTAGAAAAAATTCAGAACGGTGTGCAGTTATTTAAAGAATGACCGATATTTAAATTTATCTATAAATTATAAACTTTATTACGTAGTTATCGAAAAAAAATGCAGTAAAATCTTATAAACGTTAAATAGCTTAAACTTTATAGTGTTTTGCGATGTGCATGTCAGAATTTATTAGTTTTAATAAAATTTCAATAAAGATCTTTTTGAATTTTGCTACACCGCACTGCAAGAATGCAAAAATGCAAAAATGCCTTTACATTATACATTTAATTTTGCGTGATTATCTCATCACGATGAAAATTTCTGTTTTCTTTTAAACTCAATATAAGCAAAGAATTTTGTTTAAAAATTTTCACACCTGCAAAATTTGCAACTTTCAACATTTATTTATTTTTGGCATAATGCGAAATGATTTTTTATTTATTTATTTTTTATTTGAAATAAAACCTTGAAAATATACTCTTGGATTGAAAATGTTCTTAATATCTGAAATATGTTTTGTATTGCTTAAGATAAACATTAAATACAAAATGTATCATATAATAAAATAAACTTTTTTAAAAGAATCGTAAAAAAATAAATTTGTGCAGGAATGTTTTCACAGAGCTTTTATTATTTTAAAAAATAAATTGCTCACAAAATTCATAATTAGAACATTAAAAAAAAAAAAACAGAAATTGGCTTGTGCTGAATTTAATTGTGAGAGCAATAAATGACCTTGTTTCATTAGCTGCTGAAACCTCTGCCAGTTTTCAGCAATAAAACTTTTGCAAAAACAGAGGTTTTTGATTTTTATGATAATAAATTATATAATTTGGAATAGAAGATGCCATCGAAAGATAATGTTCGCAGCGCAAAATGATGTCGATATTTTTCAGAATAGAAAATGTTTTGACTCGAAAAAAAGGGTTAAATATGTGAATTACTTTTAATCTGAAATATTAAAATTAATATAAATGTTGCTCGAGAGTTATTTCTATGTAATTTCAAAATAAAACATGAATTTGATTGGTGCATTTCTTAATTAATGAGTGAAATTTCTGAAAATAACTTATGAACTCATTTCAATATTGGATTTAGCTATATGGACCGCAGAGTCAACGGTAGGCGAGTCATCTTAATGTCGGAAAATAAATCTTCTCACAATATCTAAATACATTCGAATACTAATAAGGAAAATTTGAGAAAACTTGTGGGGGCGTTCAAATGTTTAAGCGAGAAATCACAAATAATAATAAAACGCAGAGTGTTAGACCAGTGTATGTAGTCAAAAAGATTCTCGTATATTTACTAAATTTTTATGACGTGCTCAAATTAAAGAACAAAAAGTTCTGAATAATATTTCTGAACAAAAATAAGTATAATTTCTTTTGTCGCATTTTCATTTGCCTATTTTTTTAGCCCAAAAAACGGTTATATAATCTATGAGCTCTAATAAATTTTAATGCAAAATCTTTTAGTATTCACGAAATACAAATTTAAAGGTTGAGATGGTGCCACGCCTCTATTAAATATATATATTTTTTTTTTCATATGAACACACAATGTCTTTAAATTTCGTCAATATTTGTCGGTCTCAAAATCATATTTGCGCGAAAATAAATAGAAAAAACAGAGGGCGATCAACAAAAGTTGTTAAACATTTCATTATTTGCTTTCAAAGATATTTCTCAAAAGTTTTTTTGTTATTAACGAATGTCAAAAGAATTTCAAAGAAAACCCAACAGACTCTGGACTATGTGTACTTTTGCAAAATAAAACAATTTTATTTTACGACATATTATGACCGACGATCAGCTCAAAGCATAAATGTCACAATTAATGAAAAAGACTTTGAAAGCAGCTCCTTCAAATGTCGCAGCAGCTAAATATCGTAAAATTGTTAATAAACCATTTCAAATTAAACTATTTAATGGAAAATTTAAATTGAAATAAAAATTCAAATTCAAAAGAAACGAGTAAATAACATAGATAAACCTTAGACCGGAAACGTATGTGATTATATATGTCGTCAGCTGTAAATTCGACAACACCTAAATTACGCGGGAAGTTCTACAGAATGTGGCTGGGCAATATTATTTTCGATCATTGTTTGAGGAATGTTTGGGGACCAGCAGTTTGAACCGGGTTCGATTAACATTTTTGAAAATAACATGTTTCTCACATGTATTGCCGTTTAAGACGCTAACATTCAACCGTCGCGACGGTTCACACGCTAATGTCGCATCTGCAGTACAACTGTTCTAAATTAAAAATATATGTGTAATAATCCAGAACCCATGTGCCCTACTCGTACAAACATTTTCTCATTAGACTCCAACGAAAATATTATGAGCTCTCATATTATTTTATTAAAACTTGAATTTCTGACTAATTCTTTTGACGTCTGGTTTATTCTCTTCGCAATGTTAACTCCACAAGTCGTCGTAAACTGATAGCAGATTATTAGAATTGACTAGTAACTTCTGGTTTTATCTGGCTTTTCGTTCATATGATATGCACAATTTTTTAATTTGTTGAAATTGTCTTTCCTATAACAAATTCCCATGGAATTGCCCAAAAATCTTCAACACTGAGGAGCCTAAATAAATTTTAAAATTCAACGCACAAAATTAAATGGATGTAATTATTGCAAATTTATTTCCAACAGTTGTTATTTGGATTTCTAAAATATTGGTCTCAATATATAAAAATTGCTTCCTGCATATTTGCACACTATTGCTCCAAATTACAAGTTGATTTTCTAATTATTTATATAAATATTTTTTTACAGAATGTACATATTTTGCAATTTACGTATATAGTTGCAGGAATTTTAAGAATTTTAAACACTTTGTTTCTTTCAGCCTGCGTTCTTCTACATCAGAATATTCTCAATTCAATGTTACACCACTCAACCCCAACAGTATGCGTTATAATAGAAAACGACTAAGATTTGATATATTTTCTTTTTAAGAAATCGCTATGCTTTCGATTGGTACATATTTTTATGATCTTTATTATTCGAAAAACTACTTAAAATTGGCTTAAGTCCAAGTTACATGGCAGCAGCTACACTTGGCAACTGTTAAATTGATATAAGTCAACGCGTGGTTAGGTCAGTCAAATTGTTGCAAAATGCAGAATCCACTGATATTTCAATCATTTTGTTTTACAAGTAATGTCTAATTATTTTAATGAAATGCACAAAAATTCATATTAAAAATTGAAACAAAACAAAAGAAAAAATGCTTGACAAATTGTTTGGCTTTCAACACAGATGATTTATTTCATTAGAATAAGTTTAAAAAATTGTTTACGACATAATTGGAACGCAACAAGGTCTTACTTCATAATAAATTATTTACCGACATTGCAAGAATTTTATTATTTAACCAGTTTTCTCACATAAAAATCAAAGAAAAATAAAACTCAGCAATTTTGCAGAACATTTGCTAATTGACGGGAAATCACAGTGTTCACTTTTTGCCAAACGCAGTGTTTGTGTTTTTCGCTATGATTCTTAACTGGTCAATGCGAAGAATTAAATACAGGTTGTTTGCAGACTCTTCAACATCGGCTAACAAAGCTTACTGAAGATATGACGTAGCTGTCATTGAAACTAGTACTCGAAAAGCAGCTGGTTGCCCATTTTTTGTTCTTTTACGATTATTAGAGTTATTCTCTAACAATTAATGCATTTTGCGCTTGTAATTTTTTTGCTGTTTTTGCACTAAACTACTGAACATAAAGCTCTGCATAGTACATATTACATTTCAATATTGTTTTGGAAAAAAGTTTGCTCCAAATTAAAGTTTGAGGCATTGACAGATGAAAAATTTTGGTCGGTCTCTTTACGTTTGATGCATAACTAACTTGAAAAGTATTTTTAGTAATGTAACTAAGCTAAAGATACAGAATTACCAATAGTCTTCATAGAACTATGTTCATATTGGGACCTTTCAAGCCTCTTCCCACTTGAATTTGTATAAAAGTGCAAATAATGTAGGGCTTCTTTTACGTTATTGTACGAAAAAAATTGTTTCAATTGAGCTATGTATATTTGCATAAATAGATCAGCTTCTAAGTCTGCCTTTGAAAATGGTACAGCTCCAAAACAATTCTATTTTTATTTTTGGTTTTCATTTTATCAAAAATGAAAATAATTTTATTAGTCCCAGAAATCCCCACCACACCTACAAACTTCTTATATTCTTTGGAATGCAAAAGCTGTTGACCTTTTTTTTGTAATATGAAGTTCAATTTAAATGGTTCGAATTTTTAGTAATTATTCAATACATAAATTCAATAAAACCATCTAATAGTGGTGAAATTATAATTCTTGCCCCCCTCAAGGTTTTGGTAAAGTGACGCTACTGATCTAAAACATTTTTCCTTCGACAATGACTTTCGAATTTCCTATTTTTGCAATCGATTTTCTACAAAACTACATATGTACATCTCATATTTTGCTATAAGTTTCTGCGCTCATTGAGAATAGCCATGTCCAAACCGACTTTTAAATCATAATTAACAAAGTAATTTCACAAGTTTTAGCAATCATTCAAGCGCGAAACACGCTGTCAAAAAGCATTCAAAATAATTTTCTTTAATTCAATATTAATTTAATAAATTAAATTAAATTAAAAGAACAGCAGATCCACCGCATTGCAAAGAATCAGAATCATACACAAAAGTAGAAAGCTTCACCCACAATAATGTTGTTATTTTTAAAATTTTATGGCCTAGATTTTCTCAAATCGTTAAAGATGTTTCTTGTTCAATTTTCATTATATTTAGAATACTAAAAAGAAAAACTTATTCTTCTTATGCGGAAAATGCTACACAGCTTTTAAATCAAATTTTAATTAATATTGAAAAATATAAAAATGTTTATTTCAAAAGTGAATAATTTTCGCATAGTTTAGCAAAAATTTTGAACATTTTTTTTCATGGATTATTTAGAGAAAAATCTTTTATTCGTATATTGCGCATCATCTCTTCGAAAATCTGAAATTGCAGCTCGTTGTTAATGCCTCTTTAGTTAGTTTTTATTGATAATAAATAAAGCGCTGTGCACATGGTGAAATACTTAAATCTTGAGGATTTTTATATAAAATACCATTTCTAACAAGCTATGAAACGCCATGTATGTAGTTCAAATAAAAACTTAAAATACTCATTATTTTTTCACAATAAAATTGATTAAATATTTTATAAAAAAAGTTTTTTGAACTCAAACAGAGTGTTCCAGAAAATTCTTAAGCTTTTCATCGTTGCCCACCGATTTTACTTGATGTGCAAGCACTAAAAAACACTACAGTGGCCAGCTTTGTAACGTAGTGACAGACGACGTTGTCCTGATCAAATATGCAATTTTTTTTAGGTTAAGATATCTTAAAATCCTGACTAATGGACTATAGCTTTGTTTGGCAAAATTGATCAGAGCAAGGTGCTCTTTCAGAATTATATCGTAGTACAAGGGGTACTCAATTATATTGTTTTTTTTTTGTAGCGAGGTGTAATTTTAACATTTTGAATTTTCCTTTCGTGAATTATCTGAAGATTTTAATGTTGCATGTATTCTATTTAATTGATTTTATTCATTTACACCAGCGATGGGCACGTAGTGGCGCTTTCCGCCCTCATGGCCCGAACCGTTATTCGACGCGCAAGCAACCAATAAAAAACAATTCGCAGAATTTCAACGCTATCGACGCACTGCGCTGACTTGGGTTCAAATGAAAACAAAAACAACACACAAAGGCATAAGCGACGGTGCCGCATTGTGTCTTGACAAAAGGAAATTTTTTTTTTGTTTGTAGTGCAATTTGGTTTTTTTGTGGAGTTGGCGAATTTGGAAATGAATGCTAAAAAGCTTTAAAATTTCGTTTTTTGTTGCTTGATTTTGTTGTTGCACCCTTTTGCTAGATTTCTACGCCCACCGCTGATTTACACCTTAAAACGTTCAGCGTGAACGATGTTTTAGAAACAAATAAAAGTTTCTTACAGAGCAATTTTTTTATTTGATCAAACTAAAAACGATCGATAGAACAGGAAATATGTGAATCGGGGAAATGTTGGAGAGAATTGAAGGCACTCGCTGCTGATAGTGCATAGTGCTAATTGAAAGAGTTTTCTGGAGGAGATAAGGGACTCAAACTATGGTATCTAATGGGCGAACAGAACGACACATGTCCATGATCGGTCGTTTTGAGTTTTTTGATGGAATTGTGTTCATTATACTAAACTTCAAATAATTTCGATCTCAGACACTTCAAAAATGCACTAGATGTCATATTTGTTGATAGCAAAGTGATGGTTTTCCTATGGTCAGTTCAGAGACCTAAACAGTCTTCTTTTATGATTAAGTTCCTTTGTAAAAAAGACGACGTATTGGATCTGACAATGTCTACCTTGGTTGGGTTTTTGTAAGCAACATCTTTTAGGCTTCATAAGCTACGCGTCCACTATCCTCACAAATGTAATACTGATAATTAGGTAAGAAGTAGGTTTACCACAGAGTTCACAATTATTTTATTGTCAAGGCCTAATTTAAATTTTCGACACTTCCCCTAGAGTTTTTTAAAAATTATTTTTAAATACATAAAATGCCGAAAACTGACCTCATGAAGCATTAGTAATCGTTCATTTGTACTATAACACAACTAATCTAATCATTTCATGACGCAAATCGATACGGAAAATAACATCCATAAGGCCAATGCGATGAGAATTCTAATATTTTCAATACGAAAATATTTCGAATATTTTATTTATTGCACACATAATTTGCCTATGAGGTGATTAAATTCAGAATAAAAATAAAAATTCAAATGAAATGATGCCACTTCCTGTTGCTTTTGAAGAAAACAATGGGTACTTTTATTTTAAGCAGCTGTTGCATTTTAAATAATTATGTTTATTTCAAATACTCATATCTACCATATGTATAAAACACACATTCGTTGTTATTGTCTTTACTAACTATACCTTCAACTATCTTTTTTTTCAGATCGACAAACACAAACTGAACCGCTGCTGATTACAGAACCCATACAAAATGGCACCACTAACTATGGCCGCACAACACTACCACGAAGTTTGGAATTTTCGCCATATAAAAACGAGCTGTTGAATCACAAATTACGTAAATCAGCTTCTTTCTCTTCATCGTCAGGTGCATCCTTCGGTTCTTCATCTCTTGGTTCTGCAGCATCGACCACATCACTGCGATCGTCACCATTGCGCGCTGCATCATCAACACGCACGTTACGCAGTGACATGATCAATACATTCCAAAAATGGGAAACTACCATTGAATCGGTGAGCTATGTTAGCAAAAAAACAGTTGCCATATCAGGTGATGGCACAAACAGACCAAGATCGTCTTCGGCGACATTGGAGCGTCAGAAAACGCGTTCGCGTTCAAGCACGCCCGTTGGGCAGACAACGGCAGAACAGAATGGAGAAAATGTACACGCAAAAATGAATGGTGTGTCGGAGCATAAAGAGCAGGGGAAAACAGGTATGTTATTTTAAGAAAATTTCTTGCTTTTCATATTTTTTGGTATCGTCGCTCATCAGTTGGCCTAATTTTCTTTTTTCTTCATATCATTTTGTTGTGACTCATATTTGGCTTCATCTTTTTTATGACTGATTGAAAAACATTTATTTTTATATCTTCTATACACATTTTTGTTGTAGAGCGCGCCCAACTCTTTCATTTGAATAAACCGGGAACCGATGTTGTGTATTAGTTAGTGTAATAATTTTAACTCGAAAATATGTATTATATGTATTATAAAATCAAGATTAGTAATATATTCTGAGTAAGCATAGTATGAGAGTCGGAAAATGCTTCAACCGCTTTAAGTTACCACCAGTGTGAATTGACCACTGGCAGTATGCATTTCTACGCAACTTAAGGTCTTAGCTTAGTTAAGCATTTTTATATTTATCGTACTCGAGTGCCTCTAGCGCCTGCTCTATTAAAAGTTCTTTCCCAATTTTACCTTTAAAGGTGATAAATTCAAAATATGTAGTAACTTTTGAAGCAAAACACCTTTAGAACAAATTTAAATTAAACGCACAAAATCGTTAACCGAAATTAGTTTTACCATTTTAATTTTCAACGCTTTGCCTTATGAGATTTGTTTTTATTAATTTTTATACCATTCGCTTTTATTTTCTTGCGTGCTAATGTGTTTGCTCTAAAACATTTTTTTTTCTTCGGTTTTTCCACATTTATCAATAGCAACATGCATGCTGCGGCATAAAATTCAACAACAGCTAAAAATAGTCACAGATTTAACGAATACTTTTTCCACATTTTAACCACATGCGCAGCTATGGGCAAAACTCAATTCATTTCACAGTCATTGACAATACCAGCAGCAGTTGCTGCAGCAACATTTGTCATATGGCAACACTTAGCACACACACATAAGTACATAACACTTTGTTTATGTATTGATTGTTTGTAATACGATGCCACTTGCATTCATCAAACCAATGGTTTTATTTTAAATGTTTACGTTTTTATGGTTTTGGATTTATATTTTCATGTTCCGTTTGCAACTCATTACATCTGGCACGATCCGTGAGAGATCTTTTGATCGCGCACTTGTGGTCGACTTTGACTTTTTTTACTAGGGGATCTAGATCTAAGATCAAAGTAACCTAATTTATGTTTGAAGCAAATAATTTTAAGGAAATAGTGAGGGCACAGATTGATTTTTGTACTTAAGCTAAATGTACTTGCTTAACAAAATTTTAAAAACACAACCCTTTTGGATAATGTCCACAAAGACACGACTTTTATTCCACAAAAGCAAAAAAAAAAAGTTTTTAATACAACAGTTTTTAAAGTTTGTTTATATAATGTGACAACAACATCTATAGTCGATCTAAAATCTTACAAACTTCTGTACAAATATGTTTTCTTTATAACGAATTTATTTCATGCAAACTGCAGATATGTTTTACGATTAGTATGTTTTGACCTTTTTTAACAAATCAGTTTTAAAGTTTAGAGGAAGTCCAATATTAGTAATAAAAATTTCGATAACCATCAACAAACGAAAGATTTCACTGGTTCTCAGTGCGGAGTGGGGTGAAATATTTCGAAAAGAAATTGCATATCGTTCGAGCAAAAGAGTGAAGTTGAAAAGATTTGGATTTCCCAAACAAAGAGCTGTGATTATTTCAATAACAAATAAAAGCAATTATAGCAACAATTTTTTTCATTACTCTATAGCACGAATTTTCTCTATAACGAATTTTTTCTTATCCCCTTCCGATTCGCTATAGGGATGCTCGACTGTATAACGAAAAGTTTTTAAAAATGATAACCTTTTATCATTTGTTTGAAAAATGTAGTAATAAAAGTGCTATATTTTCGGAATTGGGAGAAACTGTTTATAAGGAATGAATGTAACATTTTTGAGTTTTCCCCCTGTATTTTCAAAAATAGCCAATCGTGCTACTAACACTCAAACATTTATGTCGATCGGACCACTTAGCACAGAAAAAAACTATAATATTAACTCAATTTTCTATTAAAATAGAATAGTTAAATCATTGACTTTTAATATGAGCTACAGAAAATAAAATATTCTTTGGAAAAACTTTTCAATTTTCACTGAAAATGACCCGGGACATATTTCTTCTGAAATCTAGATCACAAGAATCAGATTTTGTTGACAGATCGCTTCCTGATTAAGGACTAAAATTTAGCTTTAGCAAAGGTTCACGAAGATATGAAAAATGTGTGTGAACGATAATGTCACCACAACTATGGTCTTTCTTTGTATGACTTTTTTGAAGTGAGAATTTTCCACTATCTCCTTTTTTATTAGAATAAAATTTCAATAATATTTAAAGCTGTAGGGTGGTCCTCACACATACATTTTTTTACATCAACAATTTACATTTACATTTCTTTCAATTAACTGCCATCAGTTTCATTATTCAGCATCACATATCTATCATCATAATGTCACTTGCTTACACATAACATCACTCTGACGTTATGCGTCTCATGATGTTGCATTATCGTATATCGCAGTTTACATCTTAAGACATTGCATGCAATTGCACTGAAAAAAGTGGCAATCCTTTTTGTTTTCAATTATTAATGATCAACTATATACCTCTGGTTTTTACAACAGCTTGAAACGCCGCTTGAACCCTAGCAGCCCTAATACAAAAGTTGATGTTGATATTAAAAATATTTCGCTATTACACACAGCTGCGTTCGTTATACTGCAACTACTACTACTACAATTTTTAAATCTAAATCCAACTTTTTTTAAAATGTAATTCTAATTAATACTAATTGTTTAGCTTTAAACTACTAAAAATACTTATGCGAAAACATTCAATTTTTAAGCTTGAGTTTAAAAATTTCGAATGTGTTTCTTTAGTAATCTATGCTAACAGAAAGTATATTATAATACTATATATAAAGTGTATAATTCATAGTTTTTAAGTCTTACTAATATATACTAACACTGAGCAGTTATATTTAAATAATAATAAAATTAAAGTCACAAAATTTTTATTATTTGTTCCTTACTGTACAGATTTTGAAAAAAATATTTATTTTCAAAGCATATGAATTCGTTTTTTCTCATGGAATTTAAGGCTTCATAAAATTTATATATGGCTCTTAAACAAGAGTCAATTTTTTCTTTTATTCTTGCAAATGAAATTTTGGTGATATTTTGTCCAAACATAATTTTACCACAATATTTTTGTTAAAAATTTTCTGATAGTAAAGAGAAAGTTTTTTTCACAAAAAATCTTTTGGTTTTTTCTAAGTTGGAATAACACCGAAGGAGATATCCTAGATTTTGATTTTGATAGTATAAATGTCTTTCTGTTGATCATCATTCAAGCGTAAACGGATGTACCGGATGAGACAATGTGCTGCGTGAGCATACCCAAACTAATGCAACCACTTCACAAATTTCTTATGAGCATTTCTCGGTATCTGTAGATATAAAAGCTGGATGCTTATGTGGCGTATAACGCACAGCTGAAGCCGCAAGTTTTGGGGAGGTTATTTCATTTTTAATGGGGAAAAGGAGGATTGAAATTCCCACGTTTTATCATAGTCTTTATAAGAAAGTTTCTATATCACTAGAGTCGAAAGTGTTGCAATATGTACGACTATATGAGCTTAGAGCCAAAGCTGTTACTGTAGTAAGAACGTTTATTGAGAATGTTTATTTCTAAAATTTTCAACGTTAATTAAATAAACGCATTTGATGGGTGGCAGCAAGAGTTTCAAAGATTGGTAATGTAAATTGGATGCCTCAGGAACAAAATGCGTTGTTGTTATGAAAATTCTTACATAGAAATGTCTTTAGAAATAATTGGGAGCATTTTCATCATTATTGAAAAATCCCATTCAGATGATATAAAGGATGAGTTTTCCATTAGTTTAATCATAAGAACACTACACATTAGCAACCGAAGGTACTAAAATCGAAGAGTTTACCCGTTTTGACAAGTATTTTTTACTGGGTTGGATCAGGAATCAAATATGTTGCAGACATAAAAATATATGAGTTATTGAGTTGTCTTCAAAAATTAATCGATATATGGTTTCAGTATATTTCACTTTATTTTCAAAACTTCAATTTCGGAGCTGCCAGTAATTCAGAAAAAAATCTCACTGTAAAAGCTCAGAAACCAGAAATTTCACAGTCGTTAAAATTGCTATTAAAAAACTTATTAAAAAACAAATTGGTTTTTATAAATTTTGACTGTCTGAAAATTGCACTGGAACACCTATGCGAGCATTAAAATGTTAGGCATATTTTTCTTTGAATGCAAAAATTATAAGAAAAAGAGTTCTTTATGGAATCCCATCTCAGGCCTTTTAAGAATTAAGGGGAGTAGGTGGATAAAATGTCACTGTTAAGATAAATTTATACCTGAAAAAGTGGACGCTTCTAGGCAGACTTTGTATGGTGAACTTATACATAGGTATATGGTACACTAAAATATGTATAAGGAAACTTCATATTATAAAAGTATTTTTGGAAAAAACTACAATTTAAGAAAAAATGTTAAAAATATGTTTTTACAAGCGACAATTCTTAACAAAACACACTGCTAGCAATAATTTTACTACTTAAAAATATGTGAGTTAAACATCCTAATGAAACGCACTCATTTTTTGCTCTGACAATAAAAAGTTAATCTTTGTTTGTAAGTACTACTCTAAAAGAGCTTTGTTAAAAACCCTATAGCCCATTGGATCATTGGACATTCAAGAAACCCCCCTCCCCCCCTCCCCCCCTTACTCCTCCTTACATACATTTTTTTACTCACAGAAAACCGAATTTTTCTCGTACAGCTATTCGGATCCGTACCATTATAGATAATATTATCTAAAGCAATTATTTAAGAAACATAAAAACTAACCACATTTCATAATTGATGCATATTGACTAATACCGTGTACCAAACGGATAAACAATTTTACATCAACTGCAATTTATATCAATTCCTTTTGAAAAATTTTAGCTTGTAGAACACGCAAATAAATAAATTCCGAAGGCATGACATAATTGCTAAAATTAATAACAAACAACATTTTCAATAAAAGTGGAGCAAAATTATTGTTGAAAAATAAAAAAATCTCGAAATAACAAAACAACAACAAACTGAAACTTGACATTGATATAAACAAAAAATTAAGTTTTATCTCTTTTGCGAAAAATAAAAAGTGCAACCTCAGAGATAAACAATATTTATTAGAACGAATCACACAAACGCACTCTGCAAATATTTCAAGTACAACGTAACAGTAAAGTGATCAAGTAATGCAAACTAAGATAAAAGATACAAGATAATTTATTTATCATTTGTTATCTGCGTAAAAACTACAGCCATACATACATACACTCACACACCCATAGCGCATGGCCAAAGAAAGTGCTAAAACTAAAGCAAAATTACAACAAATTGCAAAATAAAAGTTCCGACTAATTGTTTCATGCAATTAATTTTTTAATTTTGCGTTCGAAATGCGAGCACAGTGAACGTAAAGCAAACTGAAAGATGATATGGGTTGAGATGAGTTGTCCATTCAACTGAATGGACAGACGGCCGGGTAGACTGGCGTTACGTGACGTATGAACGTATGTATGCATGTGTGCATATTTATAGTAAAAGTTATTGTTGCTGGTAAAAGAAAATGTAAACAACAATTTTTTAAGTGAAAACTTATAATTTCCACACAAATTATTTTGCATTCAATTAATGAAAAACAAAATATTTAATTGTGAAAATTACACTGAAAGAAAATGAGTTTCATTTTTCTTAAGCTTTGTATTTTATGCACGCTTAAACTATGAATGACCTTATTTATTCCCGGCTTCTCAAAAAAACGAAAATATTTTCCCTCAATTGGTAAAAAGTCAAAAAACTTTGAAGTCCTAGATCGAGAAGGATATAACAATTATGTATACACATACATGGTCCCTAAAAATGAGCGTACATTTTTCCAGTGCGATCGCTTTGATTAAAACTTAAAGCAACAAAATGTTTAGTTTTATTAGCCATCTACTAAGTGATTACTTTCCTTTTACTCTTATTAGCTACACCAAACGCAACATTTGTTATTAATGTTACTACAGTCTGCTACTAGTTAGTTGTGATAAAATGTAGTGCAAAGTGAATGCGAAAATAGTCTGTCATAGATACTCGTACAAACATATTTACTCGTACAAATGACAGAAAGTGCTTGAGTTACATTTTTCTTTTATTTTGTTTCACTTCAACAAGATACCAGTACTTTTTTGCGATTCTAAGATAATAACATCAAAAGCAACAACAAAAACAACCAGAGATGAAATCATTTGATATTAAATGAAAGAAAAAATTTTACCAAACTGCAACATCTGGAACCGGAGACGAAACCGACTCATCATCAGCATTATCAACGCCATTAAGATCATCAACATAATGAAAGGATTGAATAGCGAGACGAAGTCAGTCAGTCAGTAAAGAGTTAACTATCACACAGTACGGGTTTTACTGAGGGGATAATCACTAGAGAGTATACGCCACAGCGGCGCATGGATCTATGACGGATAATTCAATCTCTTCTTCTAGTTGTTTATTTCTTCAGTTAGTTGAGATCGTCCGGTGAAAAGAATATCAGTTGTTTTTCAAACGTCGTGCATTGCAAAGTGTTGCCTTTGAGCTGTAGCTGCCATACGGTAAACGCAGCGAGCTACGGAACGTTGCGCAACATTTACGAGTACCACAGCTCTGCAAAAGAAAAGTGATAGAGAAGAGCATGGGGTACAATTTGAACGGTTCGCTGACGTGATATGCGGTTCGGTTCGGTATCCTCTTTCTTAGTGCGTTCATAACATGATGCTCTTGTTTTTCTACAATTTTTTTTTTTTTTGTTTTTAATTTATTTGATGATTTTCCTAATTGTTTCACTGCGCGATTGTCGCGGCAACTGTTGCATGTTGCATGGAATTCTTCACTTAATTTTTATGTGCTGTTTTTTATAAGCAATTTTATTGTTATTGTTGTTGCTGCGAATGTGCATTGTTACGCAATTTTGGTCGCTTAATGCAAAAACCGGCAAACCTTCTTCTATTACTAAAGTGTCGCTGTATCTTTACAGTTTTCTTAATATCTGCAGTCTGAAATTTCTTATTTTGAATTTAAAAGTTAAAAAAAAATCTTCTTGTTAAATGTTTTAATGTCATAGAGAATAAGTTCAGTCGAAAATAGATGCATTTTGAGACAGTTGATTTCAAAAAAATGTATGTTCTATTTAATAAACAAACAATTGCATAGTGAACTTGGAAAAGAGCGCATATTAGATATTTTTGGTAAACAGAGTTACGTTTAAGTTGGTTTTTCTCTGTAGTTTCCAAAAACAAGAACTGGTTGTATTTCGGAGATAAAACGTTTTGAAACTTTTCAAGTTCCAATCATAATTGCAAGTCAACAGCAATTTAATGTTCCAGTTGAACTTTCTTGAGTAAATCACTACTGAATTCTAAACGAATTGTTTTGTATGAAACATGACGTAAACTCTTGTAGGTATGAAATTTCTATACAAGTGTGCAAAACGTCCTCAACAAATAGTTAATGGAAACGTTACGGATATTTATTTTACCAAATCAACAAACAAACGATAAGCAAATTGCATCAATAAACGAGTAACAAAAATAATTAAAAAACCAAAATTTTGGTGAACTAAAAAAAACTACGATGTACAATTTGTTAGAAAACTTTTTTGGAATGCTGGCCATGAGTTCAAATTAGATATGGAGATATTATTTTCTATTTTAAATTTATTTAAAACTATTTAAATTTGTTGAAATTATTTGAAATAATACATATTTTATTCGATCGGGACTTAAACCTATCAACTACCTAGAATTATTTGAGCGCGACTCCGATTCTAAGCTTGCAAATTAATTAAAATTAAAGAAAAATTCAGTTATTCAAGCAAAAACATTCGTGAAAAAAATTATGATGAGGAATGATGCACAAAAAGCCGATATCATAACTCTTTCCAAGAGCTTTCTGACATTTTTATTAAAATATCTAATAAAGCATCTATTAGTGGATTAATGTTTCTTTTAAAATGAAATTTGGTCTTATCCAGTCCATTGAGTGGTCCTTACCTAGTTAACGATTCAGTTACAAGAACTTGCGAAGGTCAGAAACAAGAAAAAAAATTTAACGTAGTTCTAATCGCTGTTTCCGAATATGGCATCAAGATTTTGGCCGCCCCACGCCTTGAAAAAATTTCCATAAAATAAATGAAAATTTACTAAAAAGAAAGAAGAAAAAAATGTTTTAAAAAATTCAAACGTGCTACATAAAAAAAGTCATTCGGAACATGTTTCATTTAATAAAATTTTGTCGCCCCCAAGCCTTTGCAATCAGGACGACGGCGCCCCCATTCCCCCTGCCGCTCTAGTTACACCCGAGAACGAAAAGAAATGAACAACTGATGCAGAGTTTTGGTTGACTAAATAAACTAACTATTTTGGAGTTTATTGGGTGTTAAAAATAAACAAATGCGCTTTTTAATGTAAAAACGAAATATAAAATTTAACACTCTTTTTATGTTGGCTTAGCAAAAACAAAAATAGATAAGCTACTTGCTTCACAAGATATCAAAATTCGTTGGAAAAAAAATCGCCACATATAAAATCTCAGTAGCAATGAATTAAATTCAGGACTTTTTTACAGCTTGAAGCTAATGAAAACAAATACGTTCAAAAAACTTAAAAACAAAAGTCTCATGGATTTATAAACTATGTTATCTTTAAGGTTGTCACAATCAAATAATTTCGTATTATCAATATATAAGCGAAAGTTACTTAAGCTTCTATCTTTTTTACACATTAAAAAAACATTTATTTCAATTTCAATTTTCGGATTTATCATGTCCATAATTTATTTTGGTTTTAAGTTTTATGAAACAAATTCCTTTTTTTCTGCACTACTTATATTTGAAGGAATATATGTGGTGATATACAGAAACAGTTCCTTAAAACTACCTGTCTGATGGAACAAAAACAACGAATCTTTGAACTTGCTTTCTCTTTCATTTCGATAAGATAAGCCTTAGGTGTAATGACTAACTGAATGTAATAGGCGCCTTGCAGCTTCAGTTGTAAGATTTGTCTTTATTTTGTTTGATTTTTAAGTCTTTTGCCAAGCGCAAAATGATTTTCTTATAATCATAGACTAATTTTTCCAATTTTAATTCTACGTTTTAGTTTTCGCAACACTTTCTTTGATCTAATTTGTGCAAATTTGTTGCAGCACTTGCACTTGCACTCAACAGCATTATCATTTTGCAGCAATTTAATTCGTTTGCTTTTGTAAAATTTTAATTTTAATTACATTTTACGCTCAATTGATTGCTCTAAAGTATGGGTTGTACCTATAAACTTACATTTAATGATGTATCATAAAAAATAATTTTTGTTTCTTTGCAAAATTCAACTGCGAGACAAGTTAATTAAAGCGCATAGTAAGGTACACTGTTGCAAAAAATATGAAAACATTTTAATAAAAAAAAAATATTATTATACGCGGCACGGTGGTCAAGGAGAACATTATTATGAAGTAGTCAGAGGCATATATGTATTTCTTAATATTTTGGTACTTTAAAAAGAAATAGGTAAAAAAAAAATATTTTCTATTTTAAAATTTAACATTTAAATCATTCATCATCATTTGCCTCATACATTTTGATGCATAATCCAAATCTGATATTCAATTAATCCAATACGTCTGAACTTCGCGGGGTATGTGGTCAAATGTGTTAAAATCAAATTCTGAATACATAAAAATTAAGTAGAGTTATTTTCTTTAAAATACTGTTTTTTTTCGCCATCAATACACAGACCTTGCCGCATGTACAAACTAAGTTGTTTTTTATTAAGATTGTGCAATTTGAAAAGCTATGAATTTTATTGTTACAATGATTGCAAGTTTATTTATTGAAACACAGAAAAACTCGTTGATGTGTTATTGACGTTTATGGTGTTATTTGACTAAATTTGTTTCAACCTTCACTTAGAGCAAATTGTCAGCAAGTTAAAACTTTTAATCAACTACGAGCAAAAAGCGTTGCCAGTAAAATTTACAATGAATTGCACTAGATATTGTTGCAACGTAAGACTTGTGCCTTCCCATTACAATCATCGATTTGTCACAGACACAAAAATAGTCAAGTTGCTACATAAACTGCATGATGGATAATTCTTTAAACTGACTCATTCTCAAAGTAGGTATACATCAGTAGGTGGATGAGTGGATAAGATGCAGCCACATAAATGAGGATTAATCATGACTGCGAAAACCCAAAAATAACCAAAATCACTTTTTGGCAAAAGTACAAATTTTGTTAATTTCTTTGTTAAAAAATAATATACATAGAAAGAATTGAAATTTTTATGTGTCAAAATATATCTCATTAATATAAAAATTCAGCAATAAATGTTTCCATACTTTCGAACACTTAAAAATGAAAATATGTTAAAGGCAAAATTTAAAGAAAATATATCACATTAAAAAATTTTGTGGGCTTTTGCGTTTTGTCAACATCAGCTAGTGAAAAATATTTAGTATAAATACAGTAGAAACTTGTTACAAAGAACTCAATTTTAGCAATGAGTCATTTTGTTTACTAATGATAGTTTGTGTGTTATTTCATACCGAGTTTTGTAATATTTGCTCCAATAGAGTCCTCAGAGTTTATTGCTTGTTTCTAAGCTACCACGCTACATTACACATGGACTTAATTGGCTCTCAGTTTAGCGATTTTAAGTTTTTGCCCCTGTGGGAAGTGCCAAGATTTCTTGTCAAAACAAACTACTTTCTACTTTGTGCTTGTCCGAACCATTCTATGTACTTGTGTGAAATTTGGCTATATTATTTAAGCAACTCTTTCAGTATAGCGTTTTATAGTTTTGATTCTATGGAGTTAAGAGCTTGTCCAAGCTATTCCTTGTACTTGTATGAGAGTTAGTTTCACTATATCAATTCAAAATTTTCGCTTCCGCTTCTGTCAAAATGCGCGCGCTTTTTGCCTAACGTCAATTTGAACCGTATCTAGAATTTGTGTGAAAGTTGGCTGCATAACCTCAAAAATTTTTCTAGGTGTAACGTTTTAAGACTTTTGATTTCATAAGAGATATACCGGGGTATTTTCTTGACATTCGCCCAATGGCTTTATTTGCTTATATGCTCTATTATTTTTAAAAGTTTTATTTGCATTGGTCGTAGGCATGTCTTTTAATCGATTTAGCCTAATCCCATGAGCTACACTAGAAACAGGCATAGCCATTGTAGCAAATTTCAATGAATTACAATGCTTCGTATACCCGTAATTAGACATTATGGACATTGCTAATTGCTACATCAACTCAAAAGGTAACGCTTATTAAGACTATAGTTATTTTTCTATATCAAGCACGCCTCTTTCTATGCGTAACAAACAGAATGACAAAGTGCAGGAAGTTGTAAAAAAATGAAACGTCATTGCACCGCTCAAATTGATATAAATTCCACTCAAAATTGAATAAGTTAGCGCTCATTAGAACCAATAAGAAAGGCGTGAAGAAATAGCTTACCCATTGGGACCTTAAAATTCTTCACAGAACTGAAACAACATTGCCCATAATCCGTTACAAAACATTTTGACAGCACTGGAAAAAGCAACTGTGGCTGAGCCTTAGCAGCGACTGCAATACACTTAAACTAAAGCAACAAATTCTGAATAAAGAAAAGAAACACTAACACAATACTTTAAGCAATTGTTGGTTTTTATAAGCGCATTTCAATTACATATGTTTCAATATATTTCAATTATTTCACTAAGATTTCAATTAAATAGCATTAAATTTTTCAGTAAAACAATAAAACACTGCACTACCACTTGCGCTTGCTGCTCTATCGACGGCGCCGCTTCACACGAGATTTTGCATTTTCATGCAGTTTGATTAACATTTTTTATAAAATTTTTAACAAAAACCTAGCGCATAAGAGGTGATGATTTCACTACATTGTAAATTAGTTCTTTACTTATGTTTTTTATTGCAGAATATGTTGAATTTCACTTGTGCAATAAACGCGCACTCAGAAAATTACGTTAAGACTAACGGGTGACAGTTGATAAGTGTTGCCACCTTCTTAAACGTCTAAGTATCAGGGAATTATTTTTTTTTAAACTTTTTTTTATGAAATAACTTTTTCCCGAAAGAAATTTGTAAAACCGTATATTTAGAAGTCCTTCATGAATGATGAATATTTTTTTCTTCAAAAATATGTAAATTCCAGTCTAATCGTGACAGCACTTTTTGGAAAAATGGGTTTCATAGATAAAACGACTCATTAAAATGATATTTTTTAAACTAATTTAGTAAGGTTTTTGAAACTAGTTTTAGTGTCAACGGAATCTGTTGAAAAAATATTCACCGCATTTGTAGAAGTCGAATTTTTGTTTCCTGAAATATTACCCCCAAAAAAAATAATCAGCAATATCAGAGAATCTAAGTCAAACACATTTCGTTCGACATGCTCAAATAATATTTTTTTTTGAGTTAGAAAATCTAAAGGTATATTTTGAAAATGATATGCCTTTAATTTAAGAAGAATTTTTAAACAAAAAATCATTTCTCGAGTGCAAACTGTCGCACAAGTATAAAAATTTTTTTCTTGTTATGCACAAGCAAGAAACTCATCTACATCTTTTTGCCAAAAATAAATCAAAATTTATTTTTAGTTTTCGAAATCAGCCACGAAAAATTCCGAAATGATACGATCTGCCAGAATGTGAAAATTTTATGCTCACTAAGTGAGAGTAACGACAATTTTAATATGTGAAAATTTTAAGTTCTCATCGTCCTTGATGCTGCAGCATCAACGGGTTGTTTCTGAACAATAATTTATAACAAGCCAATTTGATGTGATGCATTTCTCGTATTCTATTTCTTATTACAAAGTTTAATTTATCTCATTGCAATGGTTCCGTTTGAAGACTTTTTTATATCAATTTATGACTAACAAGTTGTTGCTTACAAATCTCGACTAGCACAAACTCGTAACAACCTATAGCACTCGAATATGTTAATGATGATTTCGGAATTCAAGCCCACTAAGCAACTAGGTAATTATCAATATAACATTAACATGTAACGTGAATTTAGCTTTTTCGATCTCTGGCTCGGTGTTTAATGCAGTTTGTTCGGCGCAACGGAGTTCTGGGTCAAGGAAATATCAGTACTTAACTATTTCAAGTATCAACAATGGCTTTGAAAACTTCTTCAACCCAACAATTTTCGCTTACTCTTGGTTGTACTGTTTTCAATTTGATTTCCGGAATATTTAGTTTTGATTTTTCTTCAAACAACGTGTAACCTTAGCCGATGATTTTAGGAAACTTCCAACACATTTTATTATGTCTGTAGTATTTCGAGTAGGTTGAGTTTGACAAGATTGAGGGTTTCTGAGTGAGATGCACGAATTACTACCTGTATGTTGTTGAAACCGTATTTCTTCGAAGAGGTCTGTCTATTAATACTCTTCTCTAATCAAGTAGCTGTCTTAAATGTTTTAATGCAGAAAGAATTGTGTTAGCTAAGTATTTTCCCTTGGGGCCATCCACGGGAATTAATCGCCAAAAGATTTACGTAAAATTACAATTTTGTCTTTGTGCTTGACGTATCTTACATAAATGGGACACCTGTTTTTGGCATTGTACAGTGATCTTTTCGCACTATATGTAATCAATAACATCCGAAGGGCTTCGAATATTTAGTGCATATTTTCCAGTCTGTTAATGAACCTGTAGTAGAGGTTCTTTGAGCTTCTCCAAGTCGCTCACCAATGAGGAAAAAGTGGTGTTTCATTATGTTAGTACTCGTATGTATACGAGTATACAGTCAATAAGCTCTTCAAGAAATTGGTTGGTTAGAGGTACTTCTAGCTGCTTTATAAATTGTTGAATAACTTTTATGTTTCTGATTCATAAGAGGCAATTTAGCGGCAATAAATAAGACAATGTTAAAAAAAAAATTTTTAATTTTTTTTCAAGATATTCAACATTTCTCATTATTGTTTTTCGACTCAATATTTCTCAAAATTTCCGGATTTTTTCACCTTTTTTGCAATATTTTCCATATTTTTTTCGACTTATTCAATCTTTTTCAACAGTTCCATATTTTGTCGTCTTTTTTGTTTTTTATTTTAACCTTTTCAACATTTTTAATTTTTTACAACTTTTTTCAATTTTTTCTTACATTTTCAACTTTTTGCAATTCCATATTTTTTCGACTTGTTCAACCTCTTTCAACTTTTGGTGAATATTTCGTCGCCTGAATTCTCTTTTGCTCCATACGAATGATGAAACGTATGCTTATGGAGCAAAAGAGAATTCAGGCGACGATTTTCCATGTTTGTTCGAATTTACAACCTTTTTCAACTTTCTTCAAGAATTTACATATTTTTCTGACTTTTTTAAGTGATTTCCAAACTGTTTCAATATTTTTTACCTCCTCACTTTTTTCGAGTTCTGCAACTGTTTTCAACATTTTCCGTATTATTTCGACTTTTTCAACGATTACAATATTTCTCAACCTCTTTCTAATTTTTCAACAGTTTTCGTTTTTTTTCGACCTGTGTAATATTTTTAGAAGTTTTTAACACTTTTCAATGTCTTGCATGTTCTTAACTTATACCAAAAACTTTTACGTTATCAAACATAGAGTGATATCCAATGAAATCTAACGATACTTTGGTTCTATAGTAAATAAGAGACTTAAATTTAAAATCAATTTTTTGGACGAAAAACGAACGGTCTACAGATGCTGTGGATTAATCAGAACCACAAACATTTTCACTTTTCGTTACTGGGAACAGACCTCTTTAAAGGTTTTACTTCGCTATATTAAAGTATGGTATCAGTCGAGTCTGATTATTTCTTAAGCTTTTTTTTTGTGATTTTTCTGCTTGATTTATTATATTTAAAACGCTCAAGAAGCAAACGCTTAGTTTAAAAAAAAAAATTCACATAAAAAATATATAAAAAATCTACTGAATTCAACGCAGCAATTTGGTATCCCTCAAACATTGCTCACAAGAAAAGCAAAAAAAAATTAAAAAAATCAATGAAAAACTTAACAAGAAATCCGAATACATTTTTCACAACAACAAAGTAAAGGAAAATGCAAAAATAACCACACGAAGCAGATACGAACGTGTGTTGCTCTCTCTCAACGCTAAGCATAGATCTTGAGCTACATGATAATCATCGCTAAGATTTTGTGTCATTCTTCGCTCGCACCTCAAAAACGATCGACGTCTTGGTTTCAGTCTCGGGGATTATGACTTGAAACTAATTCATTTTTAGAGAAAAATTATATTATTTCAATACATATATATATAGAAGATATATAATATATACACGCATAGAGTTCTAAAAGGATAAAAAAGAAGAAAATAGCTCGCGAAATTGATTTTTTTTACTTATACACAAGGATAACGAAAGGATATATTGAATAAAGTAAGAAAATTGAGTAATTAACGGTATAAAAACGGTATGAAAAATTTTCAAATGATTTCGTAACGGGGAAAAATTTAAAAAAAAATATACTATACGTACGATGTGCTGTGAAAAAGTCTGTGCCGTGCTGAATTTCTAAAAAAAGAAACGAACAATCGAGCAATGAACGAGAATAACCGAATGTCCGCGCCCAACGGATAGATGACGGTCACCAGCAACGAACAAACGCGAAGGATTACGTTCAGTGTGCAAACAAGGATAAACGCATCAAGAAGGATATTGTGAAATTAAGAAGCATAAATTTATAAAAACAAAACTTAAAAGTTTGGTGAATTTAGAGAACAGTGTAAAATTGATTGTGGTGAAATTTAAAAAAAAAATCCTTCAAGGATATTTTCTTTCTCATAGCAAATAAAGTGTAAATTCTTTGCTTTCAGCATTTATTTTTTCTTTTTTTTTATTCTGTATAAAATTTTTCCAACTACTTATTTTTATGTCTGCATATTTTCAGTTTTGAATAATTTGTATAAAAATAGATTTCGAAAATTGGATCTTCAGCGCAGCGCAGACTTTCGGTTCAGTGTGTGAAGTGAAAGAATTTTTGCCGAGCAAAAGAGATGCCAATGAGGCTTTAAAAAGTGCACAAGAAAAGGATGGCAAAAGTTGCTAAAAAAAATTTACAAATATTGAATATCTAACGAAATCATGATTTAAAATTAGAAATCAAAAGAGAAAAAATTGAATGTGCACAGAAAAATATCTTAAAAAATAAAAAAAAAATAAAACAATTTTTTACAGTGTCTGTGGATCATTAAAAAAAAACACAAAAACCGAACATCACATTATAAATTTAAAAAACCAAAAAAAAACAATAAAGAAATAAGTTTTTAAACATAAAAATAGTGCGAAAAATTCTAAAAGGTTTTTTTTTCTTTTTATTGCAGCATTAAAGAAGCGAATATTATCACTAAGATATAAATCGGTCAATTAATTGAAATTTATCTATAAATACGCAAACGGAAAAGAAAGATATATCAGATTAAACGGCAGTAAAGTTGAATTGTGTGAAATTTCGTAAAGCCGTACGTGCAGCAACAGCAACTGCAACTGCAACAGCAACAGCATCCGTGTATTCGTATTTGCTGTCTCTGATTTTATTGTTTTAATTTTGATTTTTTTTTTTAATTTAAATGCGTTAAGTGTTATAACATAATGCAACGACCAACTTCGAACCCGTATCAGCAGAATGCGCTGCAATCGTCACAGCAGCAGCAACAGCAAACTCAGCAATTTATGAGCCAGGAACAATATTCGACTCAGCAGCAGCAAAGGGTTAGCCGCACTGAACAACATCATGTTCAGCGTCAAGTTACCACTCAACAACGAGGTCAGTTTTTTCACTAGCTTGGTCCCTTTTTTCGCAATGACCCCAATTATTGCTGAGCTAACAAACTCCAGTTTACTTACACAATTTTGTACCGAGTAATTCACATTGTGGATTAAGAATTATTCGGTGCAATTGTGCAGTAGCTGAAATCAAATCGAATAAAATTTTAAATTCCTCCGATTAAAGCACAGTTTCAGAATAGAATTGAATCTTAACACAAATGCTAAAAATCCTTTTCAACCTTTTTTTGTGGCTCATACCCAAGGCTAATAAAATTGCCATTTTAGTGTTAGGGACTGTTCTCGTTTAGCGATTAAAATCATTTTATATTTACTACAATTTAAAACAACATGAAAGTGCATTTGTCGGAATGTACTTTCTGGAGCGTAAGCGAATTATTATTATTTTTCTTTTTAAAAAAAAGGTTACTTTTATCAATCCAACATTAAGCTAACTGTAACATTAACAAATTGTTATGAAAATTTTATGTAAGCAATGTGCTGAAAGTTCTCGGTCCAGTTATTTGGAAAAAAAAAGTACGATTGTAATGAGAATATGCCATCACTAAGTACACTCAATGGGAAAAGAGCGTCAACATTTTAAAGACTTAAAGCTTCTAGCAAAATTTATTTGAACAAGCGTAGTGTGTACGTCTAAAAACGTTTATTACTGATAATTAAGTGTCAAGAATTTAAAGCTAAAATTTTTCTAGGGTGTTTTTAATATTAATTGCATTGCAATAAAATTGAATTTATTTAATAAAGTGTGTCAAAAATTAGTATATTGTCTAAACAAAAAGCTGTAGCGTCTCAATGGCTATAATAATCCCCCCAATGAATGCTAAGCGATTTTCAAAAGTTTTGAAGTTGTAAAATCAGGGATTTTCTTTATATTTAACTTTTTTTCTGACATGCACAACAGTGTACCAATAAAATTTTTTTTTAAAAATGAGACATAACGAAAAAAAAAGAAATATTTCATTAGCAAAATCGCAACGTTATAATGTAATAAGTAATAATTCATACTTTAAGCTAGCTTACAGATATGTGTTACTTGTTTTATAAATTTCATTGGACTACTGTTAGGCGTTCACCCTAAAGAATTGATTTGCTTCGAAGAAAGTGCATATTCGTATGATCATTTATTCTTTAGTTTTTCTTTCTATTAAACGAAATAGTTGTCACAAAATTTGAGAATAATGAAAGAAGAAAGATGAAAGTACAAAATAAAACATATATAAAAAAGAAAATAAAAATTCCATTGCATACTTTTATCGTGAAAATGGTTCAAGTCGAGAATAAACAAAATTGCATTGCATACTTTTCGTTTTCGAATGCATGAAAGTTGTTCAAGTCCAGAATAAACAAAACAAATACAAGAAGAAAACAAAAGTTCTGAGATGCGCGTTTCCAATATATTTTAATTTTTTTTTTTAAACATCCTTTCTTATTTTTTGGATACGTTTAGTACAATCTTAACCTAGTTAATTTATTGCTACTGTTGATTTGTACCTTAAAATTTTTAAAGTAAAGCGAGAGCGGAGTTTACTGTACTCTGTGCAGCTCCCAAAAACAGGATAGTTAGTGTTCATTTCATTTCATGCGGTTCTCTTGAGCCTCCTTAACTCATGTGTTATATCCAGGAGTTGGATGGCCTCCACGTTTAGGTGATTAAATAATCTCTTTTCATGTTTGATGGCATACTCACGATTCACATCGCTGACCCATTTTAATTCAAGGTCATTGTGTAATTCCACACGTAGCGGTTAGCATTAGCAATCCTCTTCTTTGGCTTCTTTGGATGATACTTTGTGCAGTCCCACAACTATATATGCCATACGGCCAGATCGGTTTAATGATAGATTGATAAAGGAGCACTTTGGATCATAGGTTAAGTTTGGAGTAGTGACCAATCATACAGAACATTTGTCGTTTAATTTTTATTTGCTCTGCTTTCCGTCGTACATGATGCTTTCACTTCAGCTTACGGTTCAAATGAACTCCCAGATATTTGGCAGAGCGCTCTTGGGAAATTGGCAACCATTAAAGAATATATGTAGATCGTCCCTTGTAGGCCGCAACTCATAAGTAACATGTGCTGACTTTAGTTTGTTGAGTTTGATCTTCCAATTTGTTGACTTTATCAAGAACATGTTGAAGATTCTTCACTGCACTTTGTTGAGAATCGCCCGCAGACATTATGACCGTGTCGTCAGCAAATGTTGCAATGTATGTAATTTTTGTTACAGGGATATCGGCTGTATATAAAAGGTAGAGGAAAAATCCCAAAACACCTCCCTGCGGTACTCCAGCCAAAATTGGGTAGTATTAAGCTCATTTGGTGGTGCCAGACCCTGTCGAAAGCCTGAGAAACGTCTATGAAAACAGCAGAACAGTATTTCTTTTCCTCAAATGCATTTTCGATCGCAATTGTTACTCGATGAACTTGATCAATGGTTGAGTGTGCATTTCTGAACCCAAATTGGAAATCGGGAATGTTAGTTAGTGGTTTGAGACGCTTTATCAGTAACTTCTCAAACAACTTGGAGATAGAAGGTAGGAGTGATGTCGGTCTGTAAGATGTCACTTTTTCTGCTGGTTTATTTGGCTTCTTCAACATAATAATTTGAGCTGTTTTGAAGCAACTCGGAATATATTTTAACCGAACACAGGCATTAAATAAATGTGTTGCCTTAGTAACTGATTTATGCGGTATTTCCTTAAATAGGAAAGGTGATATTTCATCTATACAATTAAATACACAATTTTATAAACACGATCAGTTATATGTTCCTCTGTCAAGATGCAGTAGCAGGGAAGGAAGTGTGCGTTGGTAAACGAAGCAAGCAGACGGCGGACTAACTGCCTAGCTTTTTAGAATGATCTTATTTTTATTTTTTTTTTTTTTTAATTTCAATCTTAATTTTTTTTTTTTTTATAAAAAATTTTGTATGAGGATTTTTTGATGAGATTTAAATCAACATTTTTCCTATGTGTTGTCAGGTTCTCGCTGATATTAAATAGCAGTTTTAAAATATTTTTACAAAGCATTAAATATTCAAACATGAAGCACAGATCTTAAACATTATTATATTTCTAACGTTGACAATACCAGGGAATTTGGACTACTACCAATACCATATTTAGTGTCAGAGCTTAACCTTAAAGTCTAAAGCAATATTCATGACTACTACTTAAAATTAATTTGCAAAATGGCAAAACAAATAAAAATTGTTTGGCTAAGGGTGGGTTAATCTCATAATTTTCTATCTGGATTTTGCAACTAATCATATATAAAAAATAGTGTGGCTTTATCTAAAGCAATGAACTCCATATATGTCCAGCTATTTCAGAATGATCCGTTGTCTGCCTAAGTGAGTCCATTTTAACCAGCTGCAATGCATACATCTATCATAATGTTCCAAAAAATTAACCAATTAAGAATTTTTGCCTATTAAAGCAATATGTACGTAGTTCCTTTACAGCATTATGATTTAAAAAAAAAAATAACGTCTGACTTAAAATAGCGCCATAGAGAAGATCACCTCAAAAAAATTAGTATTTGTGCAATAATTTCATAGTTTCACACTTGTTAAACCTTCTTGAAATGAATTTATATCTTGTAAATTTATATATATGTCTCGTATATTGCTCAAATTATTTATTTTGTAGTATTATTTCTGAAAACATTTCCATTAAAAAAAAAATACTATACAAAATAAAATAATTTTTTGTATATTTTTTAAAATTTTTCATCTGAAGATTTTAAAAATTTATTGGTTACATTCCAGTCGTTTGACTCCAAATAAAGAAATAGTTATCCATGCTTCATGATGTACCAAAATAATATGAAAATTAGTAATTTTTAAATGAGTTTTGTAAGAAATAGCGTCAAGTTAATGGTTTAGCACTGTTTCAAAGCTAAAATTTTCGACTTCCAAATATATTTCGTAGTAGATGAAAAGTTGTGATCACAAAACTAAACCGGCTAAGGTTTCAATCTTTTCAATCTCTAGCACATACAATGCAGAATATAAACTTTAATAGAAGGTTTTGCAATAATTGGCATGAAAACGTCTTTTTTCGAAGTGATCCTCTAAAAATAATGTTATGTAACTCACCTAAAGTTAAATTCAAAGCTTTAATTTAAGCCTGGAGATTAAAACCAAATCTTTTCTTCGAAATTAAACTAAAACTAAAAAATAGCCTCAAAAAATACCATTAAAAACATAAAACTTCTCCACTGGATAAACAATTTGTTCTTTTTGAGCAGAATATTTTTTTTATTATTCACAATGAATTTCAATAAAACTAACGAATGACACAAACTTTCGCTATAAGCTCGTTAGATCACACCTTTTATAATAAAATAAGCCTTAGAGTATTACCGAATTCATTAGCGTTGAAAAGAAGAAAAGGCAGTTTCTTTGCGAATAAGAAGAAAATCATCGAAAAAAAAAATATGATGGGTACTCACACATAGTTTTGTTTCGTGTCAAAGTGTTAAATATGTGATACCCAGTAGCAATGACGTCTTATTGTGTTGGTGTGCATAGCAATCGGGAACGGGAAAAACAACCAATCAACGGAATGATTTTTGAGTCGTTCCGACGCAATATCGGGCCCCTGAACAACTGTAAAACAATCAGTGAAAATAGTTGGACAATTGTCAAATTGTTGTATAGTTGTACAATTATTCCGGTAGCGACTTCTTAACTTAACTATTGCTATATAGTCGTGCCGTTATGACAATTATTTATTTCAGTATATTTCAGCAAAACAACGTGTGAACACTA